>JAJMIC010000002.1:600000-1182776 GCA_030583385.1 Spencermartinsiella ligniputridi | reverse complement strand
TCTCTTCTCTGACCCTGAGCCTCAGCTCATATACTTAACCAAACTTCCGTACATATATGCTATATAGCTGGCGCATGAATCTATTTACTTCCCACGCGTCTCGTATTTCCCCACGTTCACCACCTCGCCATCTCTTCAACACCACAAATGATCGCAATTCTGGTGCTCGGGTTCTTCGTAGTACTTGCGGTCCTCCTCCTTCCTGTAATCAATGGAATCGGCTCTTACAAAGTAGAACGCGTAGACAATAGCCAGAAAACCAAAAAGAACCGCCGAAAACCTCAACCAGACGACCCGGATCAATTATATCAAGCGCAAAACGTTGAATCGAGTTCGAGCCTGAGAAACCGGCTGAACGAGAAGCTAGATGCGGTAAAAAGCGGATCTACCAGTGGATCGCAGATTTATTTTGAACCCAGTATTTCTGTAAAGTACAAGCCATTGAGTCTGGACGGGGATCTGACCACAGAACACGATCTCGACCGATTTATAGAGGAAGAGGATTTGAAAGATCAAGAGGAAGTTAGAAAACAAGCCTTGCAGGACGCAAAACAGAGATCAATGCATTTATCTACTGATTTAGTGTAGTGTGGTATTTTAGTTTAGCATGCAAATGTGTATATATAGCATATGATCGTTAGCTATTTATCGAACCATTCGTTGCTGGACCATTGGTCAGTTCAATAGGACTCAATCGGTCGCTTAGCGACTCATGGGATATATCAGGACTGTCGGGAATCTGAAATTTCGACTTGTCGCTGTTAATGGCGTGAGGAACTTTTACAGTTTCGGTCTGATCAGACTGAGTTACCAGTTTCTCTTCGCTCTTTCTCGGTACCACCACCGGGTTGCTTTCCATGGCTCCCACCTCCTGCTCAGTCATTCGCTCGTAAAACAGCATAAAAACTCCTTTGGCTCTCAAGACCTGTGCCTGAGATGACAGATCTACCGAGTGATCCGATATCCTCCACCAGTATCCCTGTTCACATTGGCGGAAACACACGTAATGTCCAAAGTTATGACTGCCATAGTGGATGACAGCAGCTCTGAGTTTATATAATCGGTTCTCGACCTGCTTAATGTGATCCAGTTTTATATCGTTGGGTACAAGGTCCATGTTTTCATTATCATAGCTCGCGTTATCGACATTCTCATCTTCCTCCTCCTCTCTCGCATTGTTCATCTCCCCCGGGAGTCTTGCATGAGGGTACTTTGAATGTATCACCCGCTTTGAGACACCTTTCATTGGATGTTTAGGATTATGATTGTACACCTCTGTAGGGTCCACAGTAAAAGGGGACATGTCCAAAACTACAGGAAACGTTATTGGAGCATAGTTCTTTTTGGAATAACCAGTCGTCATGTCAAACACAGACCGGTTGATATGTATCATCAGCACGTCTCCAAGAGGAGAAGAAAACATATTCTGCTTTGTCTTATCCCCCAATGCTTTTATCTTGCCAGGTTTTAACTTTTTGTACTTTTCCTCGTTTATAACTGGATCGGTTAATGCATCGTCGACCTCGGCTACCCGATCCTCGTACAATTTTGCCATAGATTCATTCGCACTATCGGCAACTCGCTTCTTGAGCTCTTCTCTATAGTCATTTAGCGAGCACCTATAACACTCAACTCCGGAGATGGTCTCCATTTCGCAGTACTGGTCTAGCAAGTCCTCCAAATCACAATCATTGGTATCCTGTAAACTTAGATCTATTGACGACACTGTGGTTTGCCTTATACCTTCCATTTCTCCGCATCTGACGCACCCAACCCGCGTTGACAGGACACCATCGAATGGAGTCAGCAGCGTTGGTCTAGCAGGAAGAGTATTGGCTTTTATGTCAGACCCCCTAATGACAGGAGTGACTGTTCCTGAAGCATTCGACATGCCCGCGGGTTTTACTTCCTTCTCTAGACCCAGAAGGATCATCTGGAAGAACTCTTGTGCATCTTCCTGATCATATCCGCTCCACCTGTCCTCGGCACCCAGAGCTCGAATGACCTCATTCGTGCTATATGTATGGGAAGCGGATTTTTTCTCGTTCAACTTCTTGAACAATCGGCTCAAGACATCGGCCACAGGTCTCTTACGACGGCTAGGACCCAAACCTGGGGTACCAGGTCTTTGAGGGCCCGGAGTTAGCGTACCGGGCGACTTTTCTCTATTCAGAGCAGATTTCCGAGGAGCATGCAATGCGCCTGCCAGATCCAGACTACTCAAATGGTGATTCAGCTGTGAAGTAGAACCAGGTCCGTTCAGGATCGTCCCATTCTGGGCAGATTCAGGACCGGACTCCAAAAAGTCACCCAGTCTTTCGCACGATGCCAAACTCTGCACCACACTATTCATAAAACAAGTGTTGCCTTCATTGTATAACCCGCCTACCGACAACTTCTTCATCTCCTCGAGCTCCCTCTGTTTCTCCGGACTCAGCGGGCCATCCTCTGATCCCAGTACATTGGTGGCAGCTTTGTCGTACAAATATCGGACTCGGGCGCTGGCCAAATCTACAGAACCCTTCAAGGTATCGGAAAACATCCACACAACGGTGATGAGAGCGATTGTTACTACAGTTTTGAAATATATATTATCTTCACCACCAACGGAGTTCAAATCCAACATAGGTTCGTTCTGGTTGGAAGAAAACGTGGTCAATGGGCCACTGGCGGCGACGTTATTGTAAATATGTTTTAGGAACTACTCTTTACAATGGGAGGTTTTGATTATTAATATTTTCAAATCACTTTCCGGAATAATCCTTTTAATGCTTTTACCGAAATCCGCGAACCCAACACGAGGATTACTAATTTAAGGTGGAATAGAGTGGAGCTTTTTTGTTCTTAAAATTCAAAAGTGAATATTATTTGGTGGTAAAACTAATGACAGAAAGTGTGGGGTTAACACATTTGGCGGGTGGTGGGTTTCTTTGACGAGTGGTACCGTTTGGAGTCACTTAACCCGGTGAAATTTGAGGAAAAGAGAGCACTTAACTCACAGCGGACTGTTAGAAGAGTTCTACAAGTTTAACAAAAAAAACCATCAATTCCGAGCTCTGTGGCCTGCAAACGGGGGCTTGAATTCTGGCCTTGCAACGGGGAGGTGCATGAGCCGTGCACGCCACATATGCCTCATCGTTTATGCCGATCATTTAAATGGCAAGCGCGAACTTGACGCGTTTCGTTCTTCACTTCAACTCTCCAATGTCTACAAGTTCAGTCACCGTTGACGACTTTCGACAGCAGAAAAGGTAAGTCCAACATGCAATATCCAAATGCAGAAAATAGCTAACCAGTCGCAATTATGACACTCCCGCAAGAACTCCAGTGACAATTCGTCCTGATCCTAAAAACGATGGACTTTCGCTCAAGTTACAAGACAGAAAGTTCATACAGCAATATGCGAGTATATATTACATGCGACTGGCTAGCCTGAAAGCTGCCACCAAGAATGCCGCGTCTCTTTCATGGGAATCTTTGAAAATCGACGGGAGATCAATTCAGCATGTTGAAAAAGCTCTAAACATCCCCGAGGGCCAGTTAGTGTGGGTTGTGGGAACAATTTACAAAGAAATGAAATTCAAGCCCTCAATTTTCGAAGATGTGTCGTCGGCCCATTACGGACCGCCTCCTCTTGTCAAGGACAAATACACAGATCCTAGCACAGATGTAGTCATGCTAGAAGATGAAAGCGGGAGAATCAGATTGACTGGCAACAAAATACGGTCAATTCCTCTTGTAACTGGCATAGTTGCCGCGATATTAGGAACCGAAGATTCTGAAGGAGATTTCCATGTCATAGACGTGAGATTCCCTGATTACGCACCTCAAAAACCGCTGCCGGCTGAGGTCCCGCAGAAAAGATACATTGCATTGATCTCTGGTCTACGACTAAGTCCATCAGACCAGTTTGAACGCGAACAGCTGCTTGCAGAGTTTTTGACCGGCGAATTGGGAGGCACTTCTCAACGAGAACTGTCAGCAGAAATATCTCACGTAATATTAGCTGGTGATTCAATAGCTGACCAAAATCCAACCAAGGGCAACCTGCTGAGTTTCGGAACTGAAGCGCCTAAATTTGATTTTGAACCTATGAACAGACTCGACGAGTTCATTTATCAAGTCGGCCAATCAGTGCCAATCAGTTTACTTCCTGGTCACGAAGACCCAGTTGAAGCAAGTATGCCGCAACAACCTTTCCACCGGGCATTGTTCAGTAGGTCTGCAGCACTTCTAAAAGAGGGGGCGTTTACCAGTACCACGAACCCATACTGGTGGAACATTGAAGGTCGAAGTGTGCTGGGAACTGGCGGCCAAACCATCAATGACATTTACAAGTATCTGGAAGAGGATGACCGGATGGAGATGATGAAAAACACTTTGAAATGGAGACACTGTGCCCCAAGCGCCCCGGATACGTTATGGTGCTATCCATTCCCTGACACAGATCCTTTTATCTTGAATGAAACTCCGCATATCTACTTTGTTGGTGCGCAGCCAAAATTTGCGACTCGACTAGTGGAAGATGTCGATGCTGACGGACATAAAGTAAAATACAGATTGGTTATGCTTCCTCGTTTCAGCGAGACTGGCCAAGTTGTCTTGGTAGATATTGATACTTTGGAGACAAGAGTTGTTGAAGTGGCAAAGTGATCTTATCTCGAGTAACATGTACAGTTTGTAATTCATAATTTATTTACATATTATCATCACGGATGTATATTCTACAATTTTAGCAAAGGAGGATCACCTTTCCTGTTACTGCCAATTCCGTATTTGAGATCGGCTGCGTATTGAGCATATTTCATTGTTCGTTTCGAAACATCCACGTTGAGCCGATCAAGGCAATCTGAAGCGATCTCTGGTACAAAAGGCTGGAGGGCAATGGCACACACTCGAGCAACTTCTGCTGCATCTTTAATGACAAGATTCTGCTCAGCACTCTGAGCGGGGTACACCCAAGGTTCCGTCTCTTGAACAAATGCATTGCCAAGAGTAGCGAGATCAATAACCTTTCCCAATGCCCGAGAAGTCGAAAAATCAGTTATGTCTGTGTTCATTTCTGAGATCAGACTGTTAACCCTTGTAACCAACTCATCATGTTGAGCCTGAAATTTGGGTGGTATGTCTTCACTGGCGAGAGACCCGGGCAGCCCAAACTTCGGACCACAGACACGCATAATGAGGTTTCCAAACTTATTGACCAACAGTGTATTATATCGTTCTATCAGTCGGTCAGCAGAATAAGGAGTATCATGGTCCAAGTGGCCGTCATGGAGTAAGAAAAACCTGACACTGTCCCGTCCATAGCTTGCCATGGCTTCAAAGGGGTCGACGACATTCCCAATTGATTTGGACATTTTCGTGCCGTCCATGGTCCAATGGCTATGAACTGCAACCGTATTAGGCAGCTCCAGACCAGCAGCCAAAAGGAAGGCTGGCCAATAAATAGTGTGAAATCTCACAATGTCCTTACCAATGATATGAACATCGGCAGGCCATAAGTTGCAACTGTCTTTGTTATCTGAGAGTCGCCCACTGAAGGTAACGTAGTTAACGAGCGCTTCGAGCCAGACGTACATTATTTGTGCATCATCACCTGGCACAGGCACTCCCCAGCTACAGCGCGTCTTTGGTCTTGAAATACTCAAATCAATAAGACCACTTTCAACCTCTCTTTTGACAAAGTCATGCCACTTCGAAGGTACAATGAACTTTTCATGTGATTTGATATGCTCTAGTAATGGATGTTGGAACTTTGATAATGCAAAAAAATAGTTCTCCTCACTTGTCCACTCAACTGTCTTTCCTGTTTCTTTCGAGATCATAATCTCAGCTCCCGACTCATCAGTGGATTTCTCTACTTGCGTCTCTGGATAGAAAGTTTCATCAGACACACAGTACCACCCGTTGTGCTGACCCTTGTAGATATATCCCTTGTCAGCCAGAATCGTCCACATTTTCTGGGACGCTTCAATATGGTCGGGATCGGTAGTTCGTATGAATCGATCACAGTCAATATGAGCACTAGAAGCAAGATCTTTAAATTTCAGAGCGGACTTATCTACAAATGGCTTTGGCTCTTCTCCTGCTTTCGAAGCAGCCTGCTGGACCTTGAGTCCATGCTCGTCGGTTCCCGTACAAAACAGTGCAGGCCGATTGTCATAAAACTCCCGCCAGCGTTTAAGATTGTCAGCCAGGATCATCGAGTATAAATGTCCAATATGAGGTGCAGCATTGACATAGAAAATTGGTGTTGTGACATAGTACGGCTTTGTGGAGAGGGGCCGGACCGTCGTCCGAGATGGATGCAGAACTACTCTGAACCCCACGCCATTCCAAAACGTCAATCCTCTGCCCCTGAGCGGGTTCCCTATCCGCATTATTTTCCAAATTTAAGTGGAGGATGTCACGAATAGAAAACGCATCCGAAAATTTCCTTTTTGGGAACTTCACCTCGACTTTGCAGTTGTTAGAGGAAGACCAGAAAAAATGGCAAAAGGACGGCTGGCACGGGCATTGACAAATGAAAGAGCACGTGCAAAGGGTGAAGAGAAGCAGAAGAAGCTGGAGGAACAACATAAATTAAAAGCAAAGGAAAAACTCAGGAAGAGAGCAGGAAATAAAGGCAGTTCAGTGCCAGTACAAAGGAAAAAATGGATACCATTTAGCAGAGAAGAGAACATTTTATTGGTCGGAGAAGCTGATTACTCATTTGCTCGGTGCATTGTCGAGCAGAATCTCGCATGTAAAGTAGTAGCTACCAATTATGATTCGGAAGAAACAATACTGTCTAAATATTCCACTGCTAAAGAGAATATAGAGTTTCTTCAGCAGATGAATGGTCAGAAACTAGTAGACAAAGAAGAATCGGAAGAAGACTTAGACCTTGGGCTCAGTGATAGTGACAGCGATGGTGTGCCTTACACCGTTGACCTTTTATACGACATTGATGCAACAAAGATGGATTCTGCGAAAATGCTCAAGAATAAAGTATTTGATGTTATAATATTCAACTTCCCACATGTTGGAAAATCAATTAAAGATCAAGATAGGAATATTCTCGAGAATCAAAAGCTGGTGGTTGGATACTTCAACTCAGCAAAGTCTTTGCTAAGTCCAAGCGGCGGCCGCATTATAGTAACTATATTCGAAGGTGAACCGTATACACTGTGGAACGTGAAAGGGCTGGCCAAGTCTGCTGGGCTTCAAACTACTAGGAGCGGTGCATTTCAATGGGAAGATTTCCCTGGTTACAAGCATTCATTGACTGCCAAAGAGGGTCATACTGCAAAAGTTCAGGCTACGAGGGTTGCGAGAATGTACGAGTTTCAAATCAAAAAGGAAGGAGAAGGAAATCGAAAGAGAAAGAAGAAAGATGAGAATGATAGCGACGATGAGGATTGAAGAGCCGAGAGGTGATGGCCCGAGAGGTGATGGCCCAAAGCTAGTAGTAGGGTCAAACAGTGCCCAAGTGCCAAGGTATCGGGGACGAGCATGCAATAGCAGAGCATCCTCACTGAAAAGGTGTCTGCCGACTTTGATCACGTACTCGTTTTATTAGTAAACCGTCTCGAGCGTTTCGAACTGTAGTCGTGGGTTAACTGGATGATGTGACACCACGAACTCGCTACAATGACCACATCAATCATCTTACCAACATCTATTTACATCTATATATTTATGCAAAAGCAACGATTCATCTATTACCATCACTCATACCACCACTACATATAACTTCATGTTCATGTCTCCATCAACGAACGCCATCACTACCTCAATGACGTAACCCTACTCCGAATGCACCAATCGCGACGATCGATTTCAAACTCGGATCCCGCAATTTCGAATCTTTTACTTTTATCTTAGACGCTTTAGTAATTGGAAAAGAAATCTAGACGCTAACGATGTCTTACAGAAATTCATTGTTGAACATTGCAAAGCAATCCTTAAAGGTATGTCTCTTTCCGAGAACACTGGTAGAAATCCGTGAATTTCCGGTCTCGGCCGGATTAACTTGCCTCCAGGAGCTCGTTGCCGTATAGAACTAATAGTTTCTAGTAAACTGTCTAACCAGGGAAGTCGACTGATGTCTACCTCTGCTGTCCGTCCAGTTAAAAACAACTGGATGCCCATTGCTGCCGCTGGGGCCAGTGCATTGGTGGGCTATTTGGCGTACCAGAACGGAAACAAGGTCCGAGCCGAATCCAAAGCAACTTTGATTGGCGATGACCAATGGGTTGACATCAAGCTGAAGGAAATTGTTCCTGTCAGCCACAACGTCAAGCGATTCATATTTGAGCTGCCCACCGAGGACCATATCCTGGGGCTGCACATCGCTTCGGCTGTACTGACTAAGTTCACTCGACCAGAGAACGGAAAGAACGTGTTGCGACCTTATACTCCGGTGTCTGATCCATTGAAGAAAGGAGAGTTTGAGCTGGTCATCAAACAATATGAGAAGGGACTTATGAGTAAGCACATTCACTCGTTGAAACCCGGTGACACTTTGGCCTTTAAAGGTCCTCTGGCTAAGTACAAGTGGGAACCCAATCTTCACAAGGAGATTGCTCTTTTGGGAGGTGGAACCGGAATTACTCCTTTGTACCAATTGATCCATGCCATTGACTCGAATCCTGAAGACAAAACCAAGGTGCACTTGTTCTATGCCAATATTGGTGAGGATGACATTTTGTTGAGAGAGGAAATTGAGAAGATTATTAAGACTAAGCCAGAGCAGTTCAAACTTCACTTGTTTTTGGAGAAGGTTCCCCAGAAGTGGAAGGGAGCTACTGGATATATCACCAAGGAGTTCCTTGAGAAGGAATTGTTTCCTCCTACTGCTGACAATGTCAAGGTATTTGTCTGTGGACCTCCTCCTTTCTATGTTGCTCTTTCCGGTAACAAGGTGTCTCCCCAAGATCAGGGTGAGTTGACGGGAATTCTGAAAGAGATGGGATTCACTAAGGAGCAGGTTTATAAGTTTTAAGAGAGCAAAGTACAATACGTCTCATTAGGACGAGTACGATCCCGAACAAAGTTAGATAGATCTTTAAACATTGTATTTCTAAATACATTATACGCACACAGAGCACGGTCTTTCAGCTGTCTAGCTCGAACAGAGTTAGATAGATCTATACACATTGTATTTCTAAATACATTATACGCACACAGAGCACAGTCTTTCAGCTGTCTAGCTTCACTTTTCCCTCACCCACTAATGATAATCGCCTTACTTTTTGCATTATCTTGCAGATCTCAACTTGACCATTTCTCATTCACATGAGAAAATTCAACATCGTAGTTGAAGGATGCGTCCACGGAGATTTAAATAAAATCTACGATGCAATTTCATACTTAAATAAACCCGTCGACTTGGTCATACTATGTGGAGACTTTCAGGCCATCAGATACTCCAAAGACTTGAACGCTATGGCCGTTCCCGCCAAGTATAAACAGATGGGAGATTTCCATCTGTACTATACGGGCCAAAAAACTGCCCCATACTTGACAATATTTATAGGAGGGAATCACGAGTCAAGTAGCTATCTTCGCGAACTCTACTACGGAGGGTGGGTGGCCCCGAAAATCTATTATCTCGGCCAAGCTGGTGTGGTGAACTTCAACGGGCTCAGAATCGGGGGTCTGTCGGGAATATACAACAAATCGCATTATGAATATAATCATTTTGAGCATTTGCCATATAATGCCGGAACTGAACGGTCAATCTATCATATACGCAAGCATGACTTAGTAAGCTTATCTCTGATATCGACGGGCATGGATATTATGATGAGCCATGATTGGCCATCGGGGATTGCATACTACGGAGATCTAAAGGAGTTATTGAGAAGGAAACCATACTTCAAAAGAGATATCGAAAATGGCGAGCTTGGATCTCCCTACACATTTCAGCTGCTGAAGAGTCTCAGACCCAAGCAATGGTTCAGCAGTCATCTACATGTAAGGTTCGCAGCCGAAGTTCCTCATGATGTGAAAGTGAATGAGAATGAGATAGAGCTTGACTTGGATGATTTGGACGACAGTGGAGCTAAAGATTCCACGGCCTCTATATGGAAACCGTTTGAGAAACAACTAGCAACCACAACGTCGTTTTTGGCACTTGATAAATGTTTGCCAAAACGACAGTTCCTAGAGCACGTCCAGATGGAGACAGAAGTGCCTACTGAGAAAAGGAAGCGAGAAGATAACAATCAAAATGAAAGTGATTCATCAGAGAATGTACTGGCTTATGACCCGGAATGGCTGGCCATTGTTCGAGTCATGAATAACTACTTAAACATGGGAGCTGCGACAAAAAGTGATCTGCCTTCAGAAACTGAATTACGGAGCCAAGTAAATGAGCAACTGAACTGGGTTAAGGAAAATGTAGTAGATCAAGAGAAATTGACTATACCGGATAATTTCAAAGTATTGGTTGAGCCCACGAATGACCAGCAAGAAAACCGCTATAGCCAGCCGGATCCGACTCCGAACAATCAAACCGAGGAGTTTTGTAATTTATTGAAGATGGACAACAAGATAGTCAGTTAACTTGTTCTACACAACATACTTCTCTGATACTGTACACAATATTGTATTATTAAACCATTTTATGGACTAGACTGCAACATCCGTAGATACACTCACCAAAAACACCTGCTTAGTAGACTCGCTTGGCAGGAGGAACAGGCTTGCATTCTGCTTCGTCCAAGGTAGTGGAGATGACTTTTCGGTAACCCAGGTCAACCTTGTCTCCAGAGTCCTTCTGCCATGACAGAGTATGCTTCATCCACTCTACATCATCTCGTTCAGGGTAGTCCTCTCTGGCGTGAGCACCTCGAGATTCCTTTCGGTTAACAGCAGAAACAGCTGTTTGAACGGCACAAGTTAACAGATTCTGCAACTCGAGAGACTCAACCAGATCACTGTTCCAGATCATAGATCGATCGGTAGTCTTCAAGTCGACAAGCGAACTGTCGACGGCGGTGATTCGTCGAACACCGTCTTCCAAGGATTCTTGAGTTCGGAACACAGACACATCAGTCTGCATAACTTTTTGCATAGAAAGTCGAATCTCGGCAGTGGACTTGGTACCAGTAGCAGTTCGGACTTTGTCCAAGTTAGCAATAGACTCGTGTCCAATGTCAGCAGAGACAGGCTTATGAGGACTACCGGGAGTGAGAGTATCTCGGATGGTGTGAGACACGGCTCGTCCGAAAACGACCAAGTCAAGTAAGGAGTTGGCACCCAATCGGTTAGCACCATGAACAGACACGCAGGCAGCCTCACCGCAAGCGAACAAACCAGGGACGACCTTGTCGTTTCCGTTCTCGTCAACAGTAAGAGCCTCTCCGGTCCATTTGGTTGGGATACCTCCCATATTGTAGTGGACAGTGGGCAGGACGGGGATGGGCTCCTTGGTAACGTCGACACCAGCGAAAATAGCAGCAGTTTCGGAAATACCGGGCAATCGCTCTTGGAGAACGGAAGCGGGCAAGTGAGAAAGCTGCAGGTAGATGTGGTCATTTTCGGGACCAACACCTCGGCCCTCTCTGATTTCCAGAGTCATAGATCGGGAGACAACGTCTCGGGAAGCCAAATCCTTGGCAGTGGGAGCATATCGTTCCATGAATCGTTCTCCGTTTTTGTTAAGCAAGTAACCACCTTCACCTCGAGAACCCTCGGTAATGAGACATCCGGATCCGTAGATACCAGTAGGGTGGAACTGGACGAACTCCAGATCCTGAAGAGGCAGACCAGCTCGACTGACCATGGCCAAACCGTCACCAGTGCAAGTATGTGCCGAGGTACACGAGAAGTAAGCTCGACCGTATCCACCAGTAGCCAACACGGTTTTATGAGCTCGGAATCGATGCAAAGTACCATCTTCCTGGTTGTATGCCATGACTCCGACACATTCACCGTCCTGCATGAGCAGATCCATAGCGAAATATTCTATGAAGAAATTGGTATTGTGTCTCAGAGACTGTCCATACAGCGAGTGCAACAAAGCGTGACCAGTTCGATCAGCTACAGCGCAGGTTCGGTAGGCCTGACCACCTTTACCATAGTCCTTGGCCTGACCACCAAATGCACGCTGGTAGATTCGTCCCTCCTCGGTTCGAGAGAACGGCACACCGTAATGTTCGAGCTCGATAATCGAGTCGGCGGCTTCTCGGGTCATGTAATGAATAGCGTCCTGATCTCCCAGCCAGTCCGATCCCTTGACGGTGTCGTACATATGCCAGTGCCAGTCGTCCTTATGCATGTTTCCCAGAGCAGCATTGATACCTCCCTGGGCAGCTACAGTGTGGGATCGCGTAGGGAACAGCTTCGAGATACAAGCAGTATTGAATCCGGCTTCGGCCAGGCCAAAGGCAGCTCGGAGACCAGCACCACCGGCTCCGACAACTATACAGTCGTACTCATGGTCAATGACAGGATATTTGGAGCTGACATGAGGAGATGCTTCCTTGGCTCGCAATGGCTGGTTTGCAAACACTTTAGCCGCAGTCCTTGAGCTATGGAACGCTCTGGTGGAGGACTTTGAAGCAGATTTCTTCAAGACGTTCAACATTTCTTCGGTAAATAAATAGCCTGGTCCAGAAGTTTTTGCCTAAGCGTAACTGTGACTTTTAGACAACAATTGATAATGAAAACACCGACCAAGTCCAACGGGGAAAAAATCGAATTTCCGAACTTTTGTAGGACCTGAAATTATAAAATGGTGTGTGGAGATGTAAGATCATCCAATGAGAGGGCTGCTAATATTTTTGTGGTTCTCGTCGGCCGGGTGGAACGAAAAAAGTCACGGGACTAGAGGGTGTCACAGTGTGTCCAAGAGTGTCAAAGTATATGTGATGGTCATGTACGTGAAATTATTTATTTAAGCTGAATTCAACTTGGTTCCCTGATATTAAGAGCCCCATGTTCCTAAGCTGACTGTACAGTAGTAATATACCGCATGTTCAATCTCACTGTCATAGAAGACATCATTCGCATAGAACCGGGCCAGTTTGGTCAACCTGCTGAAAAAATCCTCCAACTGGAAATTAACAGAAAATATGCCAACCGAGTGGTTCACAATGTCGGCCTATGTATCTGTATATATGACATTCAGACCTATGGAGACGGGCTAATAAAGCCCGGGGACGGTGCTGTGTATGTAAAAACTAAATTCAGAATGATTGTGTTTCGCCCGTTTATAGGCGAAGCACTTGTAGGCTGGGTATCGTCTTGCACAGAGGACGGGATTAATGTCCGCATGGAGTTCTTTGATGATATTCAGATTCCTAAGAATATGCTGTTTGAAGCGTGTGAGTTTGTCCGTGCCGAGCAGGCATGGGTGTGGAAAACGCCCGATCACGATTTCTATATTGATATAAATGAAAAAATTCGATTTCGGGTAGAAAAGGAATACTTTGTAGAGCAGCATCCCAAAAGACCTAACGAGGAGGAGGATTTAGCTACTCGAATTGCCCCGTATACGATAGAGGGGTCTTGTCAGTTGGATGGTATGGGATTGGTTTCATGGTGGGAGTGAGATGACCGTGACATCCAGAATGTATTGTTTATCATGTATAGTAATGTAATATTTATGAGTTTTTTTGTTCAATACACAGAAGAATGCTACTAGTTATACTGCATATACTGAGACGTACTGCTGAACTTGAGATTTCCTTTAATGACCTTGTCGACCGCAGCCAGGAAGTCCTTTTCAGTGGCAACCTTGCGTCGAGCTCGAATGGCAAACATTCCTGCTTCGGTGCAAACTGACCGTAATTCGGCACCAGTACTGTTGGGGCAGAGTCGAGAAATCAGCTCCCATCGAATGTCCCGTTCAACAGACATACTCTTTGCGTGGATTCTCAAAATATTAGCTCGACCTTCAATATCTGGAAGACTGAACTCGACCTTTCGATCAATTCGACCTGGTCGCAACAAGGCAGGATCTAGAGTATTTGGTCTATTGGTAGCAAACATCACTTTAATGTTTCCTCGCGGATCGAACCCATCCAGCTGTGTAATCAACTCCAACATGGTTCGTTGGACTTCGTTGTCTCCTCCTGCTCCGTCATCGAATCTGGCCCCTCCAATAGCGTCGACTTCATCAAAGAAAATAATGCAAGCCTTTTTGGTTCGAGCCATCTCGAACAACTCTCGGACCATTCGTGCGCCCTCTCCAACGTACTTCTGCACTAACTCAGAGCCAATGACTCGAATAAAAGTGGCATCCGTTCGGTTGGCTACTGCTCGAGCACACAGTGTTTTACCCGTACCGGGCGGTCCATACAGCAAAATACCTTTAGGAGGATCGATTCCGAGACCTACGAATCGTTCGGGAGAGAGAAGAGGCAGTTCTACCACCTCTCGCAACTTCTCGATCTGGTCCTTGCAGCCTCCAACATCTCCGTATGTGACGTCTGGTTTCTCTTCTACAGTCATCATAGTCACTGACGGATCAATTCGAGGAGGCAGTGGCAGCATGATCTGATATTTGTTTCTGTCCACTCCAACTCTCATGCCCTCTTCAATGTCTGTGGGACTGACGTAATCGCCCAGGCTCACGACGAATTTAGCAATTTGTTTGATGTTGATGACATATTTCGATTTTTGCGAGTCGTCCCCAGATTTGATAATCTTGGTACACCGTGCCACTTGTAACGGCTGTTCCTGAGATATTCTTTGTTTATCGGCCGCGATGTCCCACAAATGCGGAGCAGCAAGCCCTGTGTCAGACTCCTTCACGCCGACTTTTTCATTGATCCCCGTTTGTACCTTTTTGATGTCTTTCTCAATGGCCTTGAGCCTGCTTCCATAAGGAGCTGCCCCATACGTCTTCAGGACTTGGATGTCACCCTCCGATAACGGATTGATTTCCTTGGACGGTTCTTCGTTTTCATCAACGGGTTTTTGATATTTCTCCCAATTCTCCTTTGGTGGCATGGTGTTTATGATTGATCTTCAATACGGTGGCGATGCGATGATAATATGAGACGATGATAATACGAGATATGTATATATTCAAGAAGACGATGGAACTGATCGTGGCGGATTTGAAATGGGTATGTGATGGTGGGTTAGGGGTGCAGTGTGGCATATAACAGTGGGGTGGTGAGTATCAAGATTTAGGGTGGTGGATTATTAGTTGTAGTGTACGTAACGTTGTACTAACTAGAATAACAAGTGAATGGATGTGTCGATAAGGTCACTCGGAATGACAGTGTACCACTTATTCTTCTAACTTTTGTCTCAATTACATAGATAGATGACCCTAGCTTCTGGGTGTTATGCAGAACGTGAGTTTGGACACACCGTAGTTTTAGTAGACGATGCGGATCGGCGTGATTTTATGCGGTCATTTTATGTGGTTCACTTCTTTACACTGATTTTACTTGGTTCACTTACACTTTAAACACTTGTAATCTCAACACATTAACTTTTTCTTCGTATCTAACAGCTATTAGTCCAATATAATAATACACATAAAGCTCCACAGCGGTAGTAGTACTCCCGTTCATTAACTTATCGATTAAAGTACTTTAGTTCCAGATATCTCGCAGGAATATAAGTGGCAGCAGTAACCACAAAGCAAAACTCATTTGCAACATCTCCACCATAGTCTCCAATAAGCTTTGCAAGGGGTCCCACAAACCAAGTTTCGTCCATTCCCATACACCAAGCAACCACTCCTAGAGCAAAAGCAATAGCAGCAGCGATACCATGAGGTAATCGAGAAGGAGTGTTCCAAGCTTCAAGGTCATAGTTGTCGAAATTGCCCTTTCGGAAGATGTAGTGCTCCTCGAAAAGAATGACACCATAACTGGTGCACCAGTATCCGAGCAAACTCAAGAAATCTTGCAGATATGTATTGAGCTTTTCTCTACCACCAAGCGCAAGTGCCAAAATACAAGCGAAACAGAACAAAGTCCAAATAAATCGAGGAACCTTGGCAAAAGGTCGGGACAACTGCTGGAAGGAAATGGCAGCACTGTAGATACTGATAACGTTGACGTTGATACCAGAGAGGACAAGCAGCGTCAGCAAGAACTTGGCAAAACCTCTGGGATACAATACTTCCTGGATGAGGTATCCGACACCTTGATCGTTGTAAATAGCTTCCCATTCAGGTTTGTTGTTCAAAGCAGAGGCAACAACACAACCAGCGACCATACCAATGGAGGTAGGAATGGCAATACCGAAAGTGGTCATGAAGAACACCTTAGTTCGGCTGACATCGGCAGGATAATGAACGTAGTAATCACTGGCCATGGTACACCACGAAGCACTGGATCCGTATACGATAGCGAGCAAACTGAGAACGGCAGCAGACAAGTTTGCCCCAGTAACAGATGCAGGAGTGGTGTTGTCGGCGTACTTTCCAGCCTCGCCAAAGATGATGAGGAAAATAATAAAAAAGATGACCCAAGCATATCGTTCATAGATCAGAATGGCATTCAGTCCAATGAAAGAGATGACCAGAGCCACGACGGCCAAAATAATAATACCCAAAATGAGCGAAACATGGCCGTCTGACACAGCAGTCAGGGCCAAACCTCCAGTAATACAAGCAACTGCAGCCCAACCCATCTGCTGGATACTATTGAGCAGCGCAACCAGCTTATTGGGCCACCACCCAAAACTATATCGACTAACACTGATCTGACGCAGACCGGTGGCAGCACCAAAGGTAGCACAGTATCCAGTGATGGCACCTCCGAGGATCGAGGCAAAGATGGTAATGACAATCGACTGCTTGAGACTGAGTCCAAACTCCCAACCGAGGAATCCAGTAGCGAAACACGAGGTATTCATGGTTCCACTAGCCCACAACAGAGCCATAGACAACTGCTCAGTCCAGGGCACAGGGTGCTTGTCTTCAGGTCGCTTTCGAATGATAGCATGAGACTCAAGACGAAGTTTTCGGTCCATTCTTTCCTCAAATCTTCGTAGTTTGGCCAGAAGACCGGTTCCTTCATAGCTTTCCTCGTCGCTGCCGGCCTGGAGCTGGTCATCTAGAGACCCAGAGTCGACAATAGTCTTCTTTTCCAGACCAGGACTCTTTTCGGGATCGTATTCCATTTTGTATGTGTGTGTGGGATGATGAGCTTGAAAGTGTCAAGTGAAGGCAGAACGAAAAAACAATGTAAAGAAAAAAAGGATTTCTCACGCTCTCCTTTTTGTGTGTGAGACCGTCCCGTAGAAAGAGAAAGGAGAAAAGAAAGAGAGAAAAAGAAGTCAAGAAGATAAGCTTGACAGGCAGATAAGCGGCCGTTTGGGATCTGCGCAGAAATTTTTCGCACCCTGTACTGTACTACCAACCTCTGTTGCGGGGCTTATCAGTTAAGTTAGTAAACGGCGCACACGAGATGCATCCGCAAGAAGAATTTTTTTTAGTGTGTGGTTGATACAGAAAGTTTCGGTACCAGAAGATGGGCCAAGGTGTAGTATGCCGCTACGGAAGTTAATGCCGAGATTCAACACGAAGAGGGGAAGAGTATTTCTGTTCTCTTTACTGGGCTGGTATGCAACTTTCGTGTGGCTGACGGGATCTCTCAGGGGTGGCCGTGCATGAGGCTAATTTAAAGCCTTCTATCTTAGTGAACTCCAAACCGCAAAGTTATCGAGGAGCACATAAGGCAAGTGTTTGAAACCCAAAGTGTATATACGGCACGATATATGCGTTGATAATGTATTGTTATGATGCTGCTCTCTATCTCAAAGATAACAAGCAGCTTGCACCTCTCAAAAACTCATCCAATCTGGTCTCATTTGCAACGTTTATTCCGTCCATGTAGGGCTCTACCACATGCGTACATTTTTCACGCTGATCGGGCTCGTTTCGAGTTAGAAAACTCTCCCTCAGCTAATAAACTTTGCCGCTAATGCGCGATTCGTGGGGCAAATGCTTTGAGGGGTCAAAAACTACTCAAGGCGGTTATGCCGACGGATTTAAACTTCCCGTGCCTTAGCTCGCCCAGTGTTTTTTTTGATACGATATGATCCGATACGATATGGGGGAATTTAGCCAACCAGGAATCGAGGAATAAGCGAAATTCTGACAGCCTCATCCACGTGGGAAACTGCTCGGGTCTGTGAAACGCCAGTAAGTACAGAAGCGGAGCTCCGGACATCCAAACCGGAGTTCGCCGGCCAGTAAAATTCGGGTCACTTGTTTGTAATTCTTCGCGTCTTCTTCCATTGGCTTGCCGTGGTGTGTCCGCGGTCTGCCCATAACTTCTGCTGTCGTACAGGAAAATATAGAATACATTCGCTTATTATCCATCTTTTAGTACGATGATCGTTGGAGGAGGAAAGCGGGGTAGACTGTGTCTGCCGAACAAACGTTACCTTGTGATTTCAAAGAAATATAGTTGTGTAGCATCCATTGAATATAGAAGGTCTAGCGGCATGGCTTGTAGAGGTGTCACTCTCTCGGACCGTCATCGGTGGGTTAAAGAAAATAACATACTGTCGATTAGCCACAGCCAAGACAAAATACTACTTTAATATATCGTGCAGTAGTCGAGAGTACAAGCTACATGTAATGGATCGGATTGCAATGTAGAAAGAGACCAACCAACCAATGAACTCTGTCTAAGCTTTCGTATTTTGTAGTTCTTAATGACAAGAATTGTAGGGTGGTTGTCTTCCACCGTTTTATGCATACCTCGGGAATTTAACTACCTCAGTACTACACTTCCCAGCGCCTCATATAGTCATCTCGAGTACAATTTCAGGTGCTCTGGAAAATGTACTTATCTACATCATTCAAAGACTTATAGATGCAACGATGACAGCATATATGATTACAGGTTTAGTCATGATAATCTGACTACAAGGCGGTAACCAGACGTTTACTTTGGTCCTATAGTGAGGAATTCTAACGCTCCAGTGTTCTCCATAAAAGTATCATAAATTTAAACCTGATCGGCCATATTGATCTCGGTAATTTATCTTGATGGAAACAAATATGCCTATCAGAGAAACCATCCATGTTTACATAGCATATAAATCTTTGACTGTCACAGAACAGTAGTATTGTTTTCGTAATTCACTTTGTAACTGTAGTAATGGGTAATATTGACATGCCTCTCCAATAGTTCGAATCTGAGAGGAACTTGAATGTTTTTGCTCTTTGCCTCTCACTGCTTTCAAAGTTCTCTGCGATAACGACGGAACAAACATGCAGGCAGGAGTCGTGCATGGTTAAGATTTCGAGAGCGCAAACTGCCCGGACATCAAAGCGAATCCTGCCAGCAGATCAGCGAAGTGAGTTACTGCAGAACATTGAAAGCAGTGCAATTCGAACTACGTCCGCGAAAAACATCAACTGAATTATGAGGCCCACATCAATCTCACTTGTATCCAAGTATCGGCAGTCATCTCCTTTTTCTTGGTCTTCGTGGGTGGTGCTACCAGTCCCACCAAATCATATCTTGCTCATAACCTCTGCAAGTAGCCCTGCTGAATCAGCCTTTGAACATCAGCCTGGCGGACAAAAAACTGACTGTCCTTTGTCAAGTTAAACACCCCATACTCTGTTTGAATCTCACCCGCGTCTTTTAACACTCGCACGTCAATAAACAAGTCCATTGGCGGTTCTAAACTACCAGCCAGATCAATATCTGTCCACTCTCCTTTATAGTCGACTAGCAGATCATTGTATTTACGTAGATATTCCTGCTCATTGGGATTCAAATTGTACACAATCTCTCTGTCTTGAATATCCATATCGTTCCAACTCATTTGAACCAGGCGTTCAGCACGCAGCCGCTGGTAGGCCAGCAAACATCTTTTATTACGTCTCATACACAAGTGTAGGACGAACAGCGCGCAAGATGTTTTCCTGTCCTGAGAAGGGTGGAAATCATCGTAACTACTCATAATAGCCTCTGCCTCTCGATTGAGTTCGCGGATCTCTCTAACGATTCCTCGGACACATTCTTCTTGATACAGAGGCAGAGTGTCAAGGGTAAGAGTTCTTTTTGAGTCTTGAATTAATTTGGCAGCTAGATCACCGTACATTGAGAAATAAACGCGTCAGTTGTGAATGAAGAAATCACGTAGATTATATATACGTCGCGTTGATCGTCAGTGCAGATACTGGATATCGTAACTTCGGGAAGTGGAATCTATAGAAAGTGCAACAAGTAACACAACTTATCAGAGGACACATCACGACTGGGCTCTGTGACGTCATCACTTATGCAAGGTAAGCATGCTTTGAACGTCAAAAAGTTTGACCGTCGTGCTAACAAGGATTCAATAAATATTATCCTCCTGATTATGATGGCAAGAAAACGCTTAATCAGCTTGCTGGGAAGCGGCCGCGAAGTATTCGGGGGAAGCTAAGTGTACGATTTGAACTTCCGTTCAGTATATACTGTGGATCGTGCGAGCAGCGAATATCCCAAGGAAATCGATACAATGCAGAAAAGACAAAGACTGGGAATTACTACAGTACACCGATATACAGTTTTAAGATGAAATGCCATCTCTGTGGGGGATTCATTGAAATCCAAACTGATCCGCAAAATACAGAATATAAAATAATATCGGGGGCCCGCCGAATAGCAGCAGATGGCAGAGATGATACTTCTGGAGCCATAGCTGTGAGAGATCTACATGGCAAAGATAGCGATACCAGTCTAAACGAGGATTCCAGTCCTTTGGCGGCGCTAGAGAAGAATCTCACAGAAATGTCGGAAATGAACAAGCGAAACAAGAGATTGGCAGACCTGTATGATTCGAACCAACGTCAGTGGGAGGATGTTCATACTCAGTCGCAAAAGCTTAGAAAGATTCATAGAAGTGAGCGAAATGCTGTTAAGAGTAGACAGAGGGAAGAACGTGGGATCCAAGACAAGTATTCTTTGTCTCTTGACATTGTTGAGGCAAGGAGCGAAGACGAAATGACTGCTGGTACAGTAAAGTTCAGGGGACTGGGACATACATCCAAGACTCAAACAGTCACAACTGTCCAGAAAGCGGTAAAACGGTCATTGGATCCATGGCATAACAGAGAACAACGCTTCGATGAATCGAAAGATGTAGCAGAGGAAAGCAGAGCTGAGTCCAGGCTTGTGGATTACGATTCAGAATGATGGATGCGGTGATATGCTTCACCAATACCGAACGGCAAGGTTAAACGACATGACGCAACGACGAAATGAATGAGCCCATCGATATGACCTAATGTGAAATGACTGATAGATGATATAACTTATAATATACATATTTTGAAACGTTTGTAACGATCAACCAAAGATTTGAAGTCCGTCATTCTCGACTTCAACTTCAGCCTCGCTCTCAATATCACTCTCCTCGTTAATTCTGATTCGTTGACCTAGTAAGGAAGAAAACAGTTCATCAACTTGGTCATCTGTCCAGGTTAGTCGTGATCGAGGTGCAGCAAAGCCTTGGATCTTTTCTTGTACGTGGTACCGCAGTTTTCGGCCCTTCGAAGCTTTAGTGTCGATATTTTTCTTAATTTTGGGCTTAGCAGCAGTCCACTTCAAGCCACCAGTGGCGCTGGAGTCAGCCATGCGCTTGTCTACCAAGTCCTTGAGTAGTAGCCGATAAAAGTCTTGGTCGTCAAATATGTGTGGGTTTTCTTCATGGTCTATTCTTGTGGTTTGCTTGCCATCAGCGTTATTCTCTAGCTCATTTTTCTCATCTGAACTTCCTAGTATTTTTACTCCACTTCGGTTTAGTCGCGTTCTTTTGACCAGTCGATCCATATCAGCCAGAACACTGTTCACCTGTACATCTGCTGTCTGGTTTAGAGATTTGAACTTGCTCGAATTCAATGCAGCCGATCCTGATGAAGACTGGACTCGACGTGACCACTTAGCTAGTATATCATTTCGATACTTGTTGAGCTTTTCATCAAGCGAATTGTGATTGTCAAATGCAGCTGACAGCGTTCTTTTCTTGGAAAGCGATAAGTTCGAGTCTACAACCTCGTCGCTCTTCATGAGTTTTACTCGTAGGTCTGAGAGTTTTGATAGTAGATCTAAAGATGAGAGCAATGCTTGCTCTAGAAGCTTCGAGGTATCCTCTGTTTGGATCTTCTTGGATGCTGTTTTATTCAGTGGTAGTTCCATAGCACCGCCCAGAGCTTTCTGAATATTTATTCTCGACTCCAATACTCCCTCGTATATATTCATTTGATGCTGGACAGCCTGACCCTTTTCAGCATCGGCTCGAGCATTTTCAGACAACCTGTTTATGATTTTCTTTTGTTCTTCTTTCAGTAGTTGTTGGGCAGTCTGTCGCTTAAAATCATCTACGTCTGGGCTTTCTTCTTCTTCTCTGTCGCTCTCGCTTTGATCCTCATCTTCACTGCCACTTTCATCTAGATCTTCAGCCTCACTGTCTTCGAGCTGACCTTCCACATCGTTTTGTTCGCTCGAGTCAATCTGATCTTCTTCAAAATCTTCGCTTCCGCTGTCCTCGTCTTCTTCGTCGTCATGTTCTTGGTTCTCTTCTACTTCGCTTTCGTCGTCATTGGTTCCTTCAAACAAAGATCGACGGTCTCCCTTTTTCCCCTTGTACTTTTCCCCATTCAACTGAACTCCGTCATCTCGTAGTTTACTCTTTCTTGTTAGGACTAAACAAGCGCAGAATCAAGAAATTTAACCAGTCCTACTCACCCTACATCTATATAATGTTCTCTCGCTTTGGATTCAACTTCTTTGATCTGCTCGTCGTCGGAGTTTTGACGCTCGATATCTTCAGGATCAAAGTCTACAGGCTTTGGATTGGCCAAACTCGCCAGCTGCTCTGCCAAAGAAAGCATTTTCAAAGTTTTAATTCGAGTTGAAATAAAATATATATGTCAATGTTGAGAACTTCAATGAAAAACGAAAAAATTACAATCCAGTAATGATCTACAGTATTAGGTAATGCTGCAGTACATCGGATAGTAAGCAATTAGTAAGCGGATTATAGTCTATCACAATGGCATCGATATATAGAGATATATCGTTACTACTGAAGTTGATCACAATTCCGAGCAAAACACGTGAAAAGTGTGTAATAATATTAAATGAGATAGCAAGCCTTATATCTATACCCGATCCAACTCTCTATGTGCAAGTTTACGGGGGTAAAGAGGAGTTTTACTCGCATCCCGCTCGCTTTGCCAACGTAGATCACCGCGATCGCGCCATTCATGTGCAAGAGGAAAGACGCGATCCAAATGTGGAAAAGACTCCAGATAGTGCTATTCAACCAGCCTACTTGGAAATATTGCGAGGTTTGCAATCTCGGTTTCACTACCCTCCGTTAGCTGCTGAATTTCGAGTTTCGGAATCGGATCTCAATCTTGATCGCGACAGTAGGGTCCTTCTTGCGGACAGCTTATTCGAAATCAGCATGGCTGTAGTCGTAAAGGTTAACACTCATAGCCGCACCATTAAGTTTCGGCTATGGAACCTCAGTATCAGCAGCCTGAACCGCAAGTTTCGAGATCTCGTGAAGTTATATCAAGACGAATTTAACGGGTTGGCGCCAAAGCAGGATCACCCTTTTGAAGCCGAGTGGGAAGGAGAAGAAATGGCACTTCTGGTTTTCCGGATGGAGGTGCTATTGTGGGTCCTGAGTTTTAGAATCCTAATGGCCATCCGTGATCGGTATGACCTGATCGATATTCTAAACTGTGAACGGGATGCGGATTCACTTGGATTAATGACAAGAAGGCTACGAAGCGCAAGATGGTTAGTGAACCACAGCCCTCGTGTGGTGCAGCTTGAGAATTTTGTCGAGATCCAGGAACGGTATGACGGACAGCAAGATACGATTCGAATGGATATCAGAAGCATTGTTGATCAATTGAAAACTGTGCTCGAACAATTGAGATTATTAGGTACGGACACGTTTAGATTTAGCGCTGAATTGCAATCAGTTCTAAATAATCTTAGCAGAACAGGGAGCCATGAGCCGGATCATTTTCGAACACAGCTCGAGGAATTAGCTCCTACAATTTGTGAAGCTCTAACATATATGCCGGAGGAGAGTGTGGACCAACTGCTGGTTCTGATGCGACCTGATGCTATAGTGTATCCGTTTCCGGATGATGCTGTTGACCCGTCGGTAACTGTACCTACCATATGTGTTGGTGGCTTCGGTCATTGGAGATCAGAGGACGGTCAAAAAGCTCGAAGATGTGGTGCTCAGCACTAGAATGCTGCGTTCTTTTTTCCTCGATCTTGGTGGTTCGTATTGAAAGTTATTTCATAGGACTGGCTACTGTTGGACGGGAGTAATGTTCCGTTGTCTTATGTGCTGACATCGCGGATATTGTCCTGCTTCATTGTTGTCAAGCACCCGTCTCTATGCCATACGCTGCATATACGGCAGGCTGATCGATAGGTTGTCCCTGTAAGTCAGGGTGAAAACCTTGAGTATGTGATTCTAGTCTCATTGGCTATGCAGTGCACTGTTCAACAGTAGAGTTGTGCATAGCGGATTCCGCACGAAAGAAGCATACTCCTGGAGTAAGAAACGGTAGCCCAACCATAATAATAGAGTTGTTAGTCATTCATACCGCTAACTTCTATTACCACTAATTCTTGTCTGGAAGTTATCAATTTGTTCTACTCTGCCTTTTGCTTCTTGAAATTATTGGCTCATTCTCTTTAACAACTGTTAAACGCACAGCTAGCGCTAAATGATAGCTTTTATAGGTACTGTAGATATATCAGTCCACCAAAGAGTGTGTATTCCTGGATATATTCCAGATTATTCGATTCTTTACTAAAAGACTTCTAACGTCTTTCTTATTTAGGTTATGATCTTCAACAGATCTTCTATATAAATATGAGGTCTGTAACACCTTTACACAATTAACATCGTTTTATACAAAGAATTATAATATCACTTATTATATTGCTGGTTACTTGTAGTTTAGTACCAAAAACGAGTCTATAGTATATTTGTTTACTGGACGGCCTATTTGTTGGCTACCACCTTTGTATCGAACAGTTATTAGCGCACTTATCCTGCCGTGGAAAGAACAAGAAATAAAGATAACATAGAGACGCACGATAAGGTGCTAGTTACCCTCCAGTTCCTGTTTACCTCGAGTATATGAACGCGACACGCGACGCGATTTGAAACTTGTCAAGTTGATACTCACTCCGAACAAACATCAAAATGCCAAGAGGCCGAGCAGAATTCGAGTTCAAATCAAAGAGGCCATTAGAGACTATGTGGATGGCATGTTTCCATCAGTAACAGCATGCGCCCTTCACTATGGGGTGTCGCGAAAGACTTTGATGACGCAATTAAAGAAAGAGGTGCCTGATATTCAAGTGGGAATTCCTGGAAGAGTTATTAGCTTGGCTAACCGGCCCTCTGTTCCTCATTGGGTCTTAAAGGAATGGCAAGAGGAATACTTAGATAGCTAGACTTGGAGAGTACTTGGAATCCAGACCACGGGATACCCGGAGTGAAGAGATTATGGCTGAAGTCCCGCACCTTCGATCAGTGCGGGACGTGTTCCAGGAGTTGGAAAAATGGAAATCATCATTGTCGCAGGCGCAGCCACTGGACCTGGAAAATCCCAAATCTGATAAGATTTTGGACTGTCTATACAGGGCCATGCAGATAATAGTCAAAAGGCAAGAGGGGGTCATGAAAAAGACAATCGATTTGGAGAAACTAGTAGTGCGCTGTACAGGGATACAAGATAAGAAGACAAGGCTTCCAAAATCCGAAAAAATTAAAATGGTCCAGAAGCTAGCGGAACTTGAGGGTGATATCGAAGATATGTGGTTTCCAGATCCAGAAGATGACCGGGAACTCAAGTTCACGATTCCCACGAACTCGAAGTTGAGTACGACATACAGGGGAGTGGATCTGACAAAATTGAAGAATGACGAATTTAGTAGGATGACAAGGTTCATACGGAGACGGGTAGATGATATGGTAGGAGATGAGAAGTTGTACTAGGACTCTGAGTCAGACCGGGAGACCGGTTTTTGAAGCAATCCTGCCTAATAACGAAGAAAACAAGGCAATAATATCGAACGTCGTGCCAGAAGCTATTGGCTGGGTCCATTTTTTTTCCTACTTGCAGACACAACATCTTGAACTTTATACTATGTAAATATTTTTTTTCAATTATTATCTTCTCATTTTCTTAATAATTGATGCACAAACAGTAAATTTCTTGTTTCAATAAATATAATATAGACTCTACTTTTTATACATTTTCTTGCCCTCGACAACATAATTATCCAAAAAGTCATCCATGATAGCTTCCAGATCATCTCTTTCCTTACTCATGTCAAACGGCTGATGTTCTTCTTCTTCTTCGTCCTCTTCCTCTTCATTATATGCTTCTTCAATGCGATCAAATCTGTCGTCCAATAGAGACAAGCCTTCGTTTCTGAACAATGCAGAACTCGACATGGAAAACCCAGTCAAGTCAGTTTTGACTCCAATTTTCTTCTTTCTTCCCTTTCGAGTTATGCTAGTGTCGGCTAGTGACGGGACCCGATCACCCAACTCGCTGTCGTCGTCGTCACTGTCGTATGACGCACCAGCTCCTCGAGTCTCCTGCTGGTCAATCTTGAATTGACGGAAAGCGGTTTCCCATTCAGCCTCTCCCTGTTTTGGCTGTACAATAGTGCGTCGAACGTCTGCTCTCGACGAACTACCTTTAACGGTATCATCTGAACCGTCGGAAATGAATCCATCAGCAGCATCCTCGTCATATTCAAAATTATCCCACTCTGATCCTTTTGCCTTGTTGGCTCCAACTCCCTCTGCGTCATTGCCTGAAGCAACCAGCTGAGAGAATAGATCCTCGTCGTCGTCAACGTATTCCTCGTCTTCTAAAGCTTCCAAGACTTCTCTAAGCGCGGGATCCATGTCCGGCTGAAATCCAGCAATAGCATCAGGTATATTTTGTTGATCCTGATAGGTTCTCTTCACAGTCTCCTCGGACGGCAGAACATCAGCTGGGAGTCGAACTCGATTACTAGCAGCATAGTCCGCATTAAGTAACAAATCACCTTTTGCCTTGTGCTTACTCTTGCCTATGTCTTTTCGAGCCACAAAAACCGCTGAAGAGTCTGTGCCCATAGCTTTCAGATGTTGCATGTAATCATATCTGCTGTCGTCATAGGAGATTCCGTATAATGCGGCTTCTCCTTCGTTTTCTCGTCTGCCCTGTTCGGCAAATCGGTCAGCATCCTGTGCCAAACGGTCACCAGTATAAATAGGTTTCCTCCATTTCTCCAGTCGCTCAGTTTTCAGCGCCTTGGTGTTGAGATTATCGACTTTGACCAGGACCTGCTGGGAAGCATCTGGGTCGTTTACCAGGGGATCTTCCTGCGACCTATGGACCACATGGTATGTGTCTGCTGTTTTTCTATCGATCCAACCTTTGGGCATCTCGATTTCCTTAGAGTTCGTGCTCCTTTAGTTCTATGTTAAATTTGTATGTATCCAAGTTTTTTTCATTTTCACAATACTTTTATCGCTTACCTAATAATTTTCATGAGCCGCGCACCCGTTAACGAACGCCGCGCCTATCGCGATAACGTTCACACGTGACGTGCCTTATTTATATCGAGATTTCCCGAACTTGACGTCCCAAACATTTAAGCATATAAAATACGACATCTGCATTTTCAACGTGACGTTATATATGGAAAAAGTTATACACTTGTCGATACACCGCATCCAAATCTAAAAGTTGTGACTAGCTGTGTAAGAATATGAGCTCCCCCATAAACGTTGCTGGCAATGAATCCAAATCAAGGACGTCGTCTTTTGCACCGGGCACTTCGCCATATCACCAGGCGTCGATGCGATTAGGATCCCCTGTGACGAGTTTGGCCAAGGACAGCAGTTCTGCGGTAGCTGACGATTTCGTTAGTGGAGAGGGATTTGATCGTGCCGAAATCAGAGCTTCCCTTGGCGTGTTATCCCACCGGCCAAGTTCGTCGTCGGGCTTCTCTGGGCTCAGACATAATTTTACTAATGATGGGAGTAACAACGGCGAAGGACCGTCTCACACGCATAGTGCATTTGACAGTTCTGCTGCGTCGCTTCGTTCCATGGACATTGACAACCCGGATCCAGAGCTGGTCCGAGTTGTTGGTCGTCATTTGGTTAAAGACGACGACAATGCTTCGGACTCCGCCGAGGACCCCGATGATAATTTTGCATCGCTGCGATTACAGGGCGGGGATATAACACGACAGATTTACAACTGGGAGAGAGAGCATGGTGAAGGTGACAGTAGTGGTAAGCGGGCTAGATCGAAATCATTTGATCTGTCGAGACCTGCTCCCGAACCAGAGCCTTTGTTAAACGCTAAAGATATTCGAGCCCCTGGAGGGTTCAGAAGATCTTTTATTGCCAACAAGGTACTGGCAGATCCTGAGAATGGGGCTGCTGGGGCACACCCGTTCTTGACCCGTAATTTTATAGAATTCCTTAGCATCTACGGTCATTTTGCGGGAGAAGAGCTTGGAGAGGAAGAGGAGGGCTCTGAGGAGGCAGATGAGGGAGAAGAGCGAGAAGGCGGACGAGCATTGCCCACAGAGAGAACTTCATTACTGCCTGGCGGCCGACCTAAACGGAAACCTAGCTATCATGGCGAGCAAGGCACAGCTTCAGCCACTAAAGCTGTTATGCTTTTACTGAAGAGTTTTGTCGGCACTGGTGTGTTATTTTTGCCTAAAGCGTTCTCCAATGGAGGTGTTTTGTTCTCGGTAACTGTTCTCGTGTTCGTGTCATTGGTATCGTATTGGTGTTTCCTACTATTAATATGGAGCAAAGAGAAGACAGGCGTGACCAGTTTCGGTGATATCGGTGGACAGCTCTACGGACCCTTTATGCGAGATCTGATTCTCGCGTCTATTGTCCTGTCACAAATTGGGTTTGCCGCTGCATATATCGTATTTGTGTCTGAAAACCTTCAAGCATTTATTCTCTCAATCACAGATAAGATTGTGAGTATAGAAAAGTTGATTTTCTTTCAGATGGTTACATTTCTGCCTCTATCAATGATCAGAGATATCGCCAAACTCTCCGGAACTGCTTTAGTCGCAGACTTCTTCATTCTGTTGGGCTTGTTGTATCTGTACTACTGGGGAGCTCGAACAATTACTCTGGAAGGCGTAGCTGACGTCAAGCTGTTCAACTCCAAGTCATGGACCTTGTTCATTGGTACTGCTATATTCACGTACGAGGGTATTGGTCTCATTATCCCCATTCAGCAGAGCATGAAGAAACCTAAGCAGTTTACTCCAGTCCTCGCTGGCGTCATGGTGGCTATTACCATTGTCTTTGTGTCTATGGGTGCTCTCCAGTACATGGCATATGGATCTGAAGTCAAGACTGTTATTATTCTCAATCTACCTCAGAAGTCTCGGTTCGTCAACGCTATTCAGTTGTTGTACTCTATAGCCATTATGCTGAGTACTCCACTCCAACTTTTCCCCGCTATTCGTATTTTGGAGAACTGGTTATTTATTCGGTCAGGAAAGTACAATGTTAAGATCAAGTGGCAGAAGAACCTGTTTAGATTCTTTTTGGTGTTCTTTACGGCTTTTGTGGCCTGGGGAGGAGCTGATGATTTGGACAAGTTTGTTGCCTTGATTGGAAGTGTTGCTTGCATCCCTCTCGTCTATGTTTATCCGCCATTGTTGCATCTGAAGGCAGATAACCCTGGACGATGGATGTTTGTGTCAGACATACTCCTGGCTGTCTTTGGAGTTGGAGCTATGGTTTACACTACATACGGCACATTGTCCGAATGGATAGGAAGTTAGTGAGCATGGATCTCCTAAAAAACATAGAAATACTGTCTATAATAAATAAATCTTGAACAGACTGTATTACTTATAAATATATCTAACATCCTTACCAATTATATCATTTTCCATTCTTCTCGGTCGTAAACTTAAAAATAATATGCATGCCCTGGCGATCTTCCTCATAACATCTTCAAGATGGACAAGTCGTTTTTGGAGCTAGAAGACACGCCAATGACCGATGGAGACCTTCAATTAAATCCAACCCCTGGATATGTTGTCAAAACACTTTTGGTTTCTCCAACAAAAAAACCAAGAAGACCGCAGGGACACAAAGTGTTCATCAATATGTGCAGTGATCACCACCTGCCAGAACCGCGGGAGAAGAACCCGGAAGCAATAGTTGCCAAGGCTGAAAGGGGATTGAGCTGGGACTTCCAGGTCGTGGTCTCTGAGGAAAAGAAAGACGTAGATAAAGCAGGGCGAAAATGCTCTGTTTGGGATTGTATTATGCATCCTTGGTTCCTGGTGCAGTCGATCCATGATCCGATGCTCAATGTTCTTGTTATTGAGACATGTCTCGAGATGGTGGAAGCCAAATCTGCAGTAGATCTGTCCAGAGAGTACACTCTGCCAAAGATGCTGTCTAAAGGAGAACTGGATCGTCCTGTATTAGAAGGGTCTGAAGTGGCCGGTAAGGATCTGACTGGAGGGTTCGATGATCTAGCGAAACAGATTGCAGCAGGAAAAGAGGTTGATGAACTGTTAGAGATACCATCCAAGACAGATGACAGCAGTAAAACACAAACTAAACCCACCAAACCTCTCATTGAAGAAATTTCGTCCACAGTTGTCGCTGATTCTGACGAACCCTCAGCTGACGACAATCCCCATTCATCATCATACACCCACCGCTTAGCCAAGTCCTCCCTGCCGAATGTACCATTCATGGTCATTATAGAAGGTCCCACTGAAGACACACTACAGTCAGCCAAACTACAGCTTGCTATTGAAGGAAATGAATTATATTTCGAAGATCTATCTATTGCCCTGCCCAGGAAAATTAGTAAGGTCGATGCATTTTATGTGCGAGATAACAAGCGGGTGGAGGTGTTTTGTCGAGAGTGAGATCACAGAGTCTGGTCGAGAAAACTAGACCGTAGTCGTGATTTTCTCAACGATAACAGTCTCGGCTCCTCCATTGATGAGGTCCTTCACGACTGCAGTCTCTTCTACTCTCTTACCGTGGAGAAACGCAATGTTATCCCGGAATGCAATGTATTCTGAATCGGCATAGCCCAGCAAATGGTCGATATCATGGCTATGCAAACCTTTTATCTTATCGATCTCCATTGATGCATAGTTTACCAGACACCGGCCAATGGGCACCGTCTCCTTGGACAGATCCACGCGGCCATCCTCACCTTTTACTCCTACCCGAATGTCAACACATTCAGACGTGTGGAAGGTGCCGTCCACCGCAATGACTCCAACAGGAAGCAAGCCTGCCCTTCTCGACCGTGTAATGGCGGCATACGCACCACTGTCAATGTATATAGTACCCTGAGAAGTAAGTCCATGAAGGATCCAGAATTTTCGGTCCTTTATGGGCCGCATTTTGGGGACAAACCGTGTATGTAGAGGAACATCGGCTGATCTTATGCTTTCCAGTTCCAATTTTTGTATTTTCTCTGTGATTCCATGCTCGTTTTTCTCGACGCTTTCGTCGTCTAGAGGGATTTCGTGGCTTTTCAAAAACTCCACAATCGCAGGGATGTTCCCTGGCACTGAACTTCTGCAGATAACCGTAGTGATCCCAGCCGATGTAGCCAACTCAGCTGCAATTAGTTTTGTAGTCATACCCCCTGTACCCACTTTGGATCCTGCCGAGGAGACGTCGACTCTCAGAGCTTGAATATCATCCACCACCAATACCGGCTTGGCGTCTGGATTATTCCGAGGGTTGTCGGTGTACAAGCAATCGACATCTGTGAGCAGGAACAAGTAGTCCGCATTCACCATGGCTGCGGTAATGGCCGACAGAGTATCGTTGTCTCCAAATCGGATTTCTTGAATACTCAGTGTATCATTTTCGTTCACAATAGGAATAGCTCCCATGTCTAGTACAGCATTCATTGTATTGGCAGCATTGAGATACTGAGTTCGATCGGCGATATCATTTCGAGTCAGCAGAATCTGCGCAATTGGTTGATTGAACTGCCGGAACAAGTCATCCCACAGCCCAATTAGCCGAGCCTGGCCTATAGCAGCAATTGCCTGTACTTTTGACATATGCTTTGGCCTATGCGCTTCACCGACTCGTCGCAGTCCCACTGCAATTCCGCCAGAGGAAACAATAATCACTCTTGTTCCCTGACGGTGTAGTTTGACGACCGTTTCTACGATCTGAGACATGTTGGCCAGTTTGGGCTCGTGGGTCATCTCATCGCATAACGACGAGGTGCCCAGTTTTATCACAATGGTATAATTTCTCATAGTTCAGGAATCAGATCAAATTATAGTGACCAGAATGTGTATGAAGATGATCGACATGACTCAATAATATAAATTTCATGCCGACATGAAGATGTTATCTGATAACTCACAAATCCGTTGTGCGTTGTGGGGGTCTTATTTTTGAACTATATCGCTAGACGTTGTGTTACAACAAAATACAATTGTGGTGGAGATTAGGTTTCTACACTTTGATCTTTTTAATTCTTATTTTCATCCATTGGGAGTTTTGACATCAACTTAAATAATGGGTCATTTAGTAACTGTTGCCACTTGCAACTTGAACCAATGGGCTATGGACTTTGAAGGGAACAGGGACAGGATCATCCAGAGTATCGTAGAAGCAAAAGCTAGAGGTGCGATCTTCAGGACTGGCCCCGAGCTAGAAATCACCGGCTATGGCTGCTTGGATTACTTTTTGGAAAGCGATACCTACCTGGCTTCTTGGGATATGTGGAGCCAGATTGTCACTGACGAACGATGCCAGGACATTCTGTTGGATATCGGTCTTCCTATCATTCACAACAGTGTGCGATACAATTGCCGAGTGATCTCGTACAATACTTCGATCTTGCTGATAAGACCAAAGATATGGCTGGCAAATGATGGCAATTACCGAGAAATGCGATATTTCACTGCATGGTCTCGGCCAAAATTCGCTGAAAAGCACATCCTGCCCGGTAACATTCAGCAGATAACGAAAATGCGAACAGCTACAATTGGCGACGCTATTCTCGATGTCTGGGATACCGCCTTTGGATTCGAGACCTGCGAAGAGCTGTTTACGCCCAACAGTCCACACATTGGACAAGCACTGTCTGGTGTTGAGATTTTCACCAACTCCAGTGGAAGTCATCACGAACTGAGAAAACTTAACACCCGACTTGAACTCATTACCGAAGCCACCAAGAAATGCGGTGGTGTGTACTTATATGCCAATCAGCGAGGCTGTGATGGAGATCGTCTTTACTACGACGGTTGTGCTCTAATTGTCGTAAACGGAAAAGTAGTCGCCCAGGGTGCTCAGTTTGGTCTCGACGATGTGGAAGTCGTGAGTGCCACCGTCGACTTGGACGATGTGAGAACTTACAGATCTTCCCCATCGTTCGGTTCACAATCCACTGCTCTCGGAAACCAGTACCCCAGAGAAGAGCATCCGGACACATCAGCTCACATTGCTAATCGAAAGGCGGAATTCGATCCAACAATTGTACCTTCCCCTTCTCTTGACTTGCGATATCACACTCCCGAAGAAGAGATTGCGCTGGGACCAGCATGTTGGCTGTGGGATTATCTCCGACGGTGCAAAGCAGGGGGATTTTTCATACCTCTCAGTGGAGGGATTGACAGCTGCGCAACGTCAGTCATTGTTTTTTCAATGTGTCGATTGGTTCTTGACGCCATTTCTAGGAAAAACGAGCAAGTCATCGAAGATGTGAGGAGACTGGCAGGCAAAAGCGATACAGACTGGTTGCCTGAATCTCCTCAAGAACTATCAAATCTTATATTCTACACGTGTTACATGGGCACTGAAAATTCGTCTCCAGAGACTCGTGGCCGTGCCAAGGATTTGGCCAATGCAATCGGAGCTTATCATACCGACCTCAACATGGATTCGATGGTGACTGCGACTCGAAAATTGTTTGAAACTGTCACTGGTAAAGCTCCTAAGTTTAAAGTGCATGGCGGATCTCACGTCGAAAATCTGGCGCTTCAAAACATTCAAGCTCGTCTTCGAATGGTTCTGGCATATCTATTTGCGCTTTTACTACCCTGGGTACGTGGAAGATCTTCTGGTGGACTGTTGGTCCTTGGAAGTGCCAATGTCGACGAAGCCCTCAGAGGATATCTCACCAAATACGATTGTTCCAGTGCTGACATTAATCCAATCGGCGGGATATCGAAAACAGATCTTAAAAAGTTCATTGCTTATGCAAAAGATGCTTTTGATCTCCCGATACTAGATAGCTTCCTCAATGCGACACCCACGGCAGAGCTAGAGCCTATTACCAAAACTTATGTTCAGTCCGATGAAGCTGACATGGGAATGACATACGATGAGCTAAGTGTGTTTGGTCGGTTAAGAAAAGTTGAAAAATGTGGACCTTATAGTGCATTTTTGAAACTGTATCACGAATGGACTCCTCGTCTCACTCCAGCAGAGATTTCTGAGAAGGTTAAGAGATTTTTCTATTACTATGCAATCAACAGACACAAGATGACTGTCCTCACTCCTGCGTACCATGCAGAGCAGTATTCTCCAGATGATAACAGATATGACTTGCGACCATTCTTGATTCTGCCGGGCTTTCCCTGGGCATTCAAGAAGATAGATGAAGTGGTAAAGTCTTTCGAGAAGAATGCAAAGGATAAGAGCGATTAAGTAGAAGGCTGTGCGTATTCTAGTTCAAGTATCATAGTCCAACCTCATACCATTAGATGTACATAAATTACTTGTGGCTTTCTTGAAGGAGTTCTGATAGTGCTAGAGATTGAAATCAGCTAAGGAACTTTCAGTAGTCAACCTGAGTCATTGGTGAGAGTATTATACCATTAGAAGAGCTCTGACTTCTGCGTCCAGTGATTCTCTGGCAACGGCTCTCCTGCAAGCAATGAATTAGACAGTCGTTATGCTCTTTATTCCGGTAGTCCTGTCCTAAACTTCCCAAACACTGGAACAATGGTTTGTGGACGGCCATTCCTGGCCCAAAAGTCAATCAGTGTTAATGCAGTATTTTCCGGTTCATCTTCCTGGACAAAATGGCCAGAAGTAGTAAACACCACAAGCTGATACTTTCCTTGCATCTGCCCAATCATTAAGTCCTTATCAAGCCGATCCTGGCCCGCCAGAATCAACAATCGGGCAGCAGGTACTGATAGAAACCCTTTACTCAGCCCCGTAAACCAGTCTGACCAAAACGGCTCTGTTCTTCTCAGGTTTATCCTCCACGTGTAACTAGCCCCATCTTCCTCCTTCTTTAGAATAGCTGGCACCGAAACTGCTGCTGACTGTCGGTTTCGAATACCATTTCCACTCAGCTGCCAGTCAATAGCAGCTTCTATGCTGTTGAATTGTTTGGGCCACTTATCCAGCACCCCGTTCATTGATTTCAAAGCATCAATTGCAAGCTCTTCCACTGCATCAATGACCACTACTCCTAGAAGGGAGCTGAGAGTCTTCTTCTGAGCTGCTCGAGTAACAACGGCACCTCCTAGACTATGCCCAACTAGAATCAAAGGAGGAGCCTCGTTTTGTCCGGTCCAGTTCTCCCGCTCAAAAACTCCATTGATGACAGACAAGAAATCATCTGCCAGCAAATCCAAGCTGAAGTCATCCTGTCCTTCAACGACAGTCATTCCATGACCACGCATGTCGAACGATATTATGCCCGCTACTTGATTGTCCTTCTCATGCAGTTCCCCTCGTTCCATTCGGCCCTGAATCGTTGAACTGACGACAGCAAACGACAAGCCTGACGACCCTGCGCCATGGTGGAAGATAAATATCGGCGATTTCGCGCTTTTGGGAGGAGAGAAGTACACATTAAATAATCCTTTTCCAGTTCTTGTAGGCAGCTCCAAGTGGAAATTCTGTTTAAAGTACTCGTCCCATGATTTAGGCTGCAGCTTGGAGCGCCTGCTGCCGACTGTTCTTCTTGGTGCTATGAATCCTTTCCTGGGAGGACCCAATGGCGCCAACGTGTCTGTCTCTTCTTCGTTTTCATCATTATTTAGCGCCGGGGTTTCAAATTCTTTCCTCAGAATCTTGTTTATGAAGAGATTCCTTTGAATGTCAGACATGGTATGACGGTATGTTATATTACGCCGCTGTGGGGAGATTGTGGAGAAGATATATCGACACTAAATAAGTTCCCCATAAGAAAACAGCATAAATCAAGGGCTAACATTCACAGTGCTATTAATTAGTTTCATTAGTTTGCTCGTTGTATCGTACATAGTTATACATTATATCGCTTTATAGGCTCATCAGTGGCATTAAACAGTGAAATGTGGGCATCGTGGGCATTATTTGCTGCCATGACCATTTGATGAGGGTGAAAAACTAGCGAGGAGACATGATTTGACCGGTTGCCCAGCATGTAGCCAGTAGCAGGGACACGCACTGTAGATATAGCCTGTCCGTTAGTAGTCCAGAGCCCAACAACTTGAGATGCAGTAGAGATGACAGGTGCGTGTTCATGAACGTCCATTGCTGTCATATGATTTCGGTTATGGGCTTGGAATGTCACGACTGGCGCACTCATTCGGATATCCCACAGGTGAACTCGACCGTCGAGCGACCCACTGACCAATTCCCGAGCTCCACCTCGCTGCATGTGAACTTTTAGAATAGATGAATCATGCTTTTTCCATGTCTGTACTAAACTTTCGCGACTGTCGAGTCGCCGATCATAGACTCGCACTGCTCCATCAACAAATCCAGCTACAACAATCTGGCCGCTCACTTGGTCAGATGTTAAAGAGGTCACCCGACTTGAACTCCGCAGTGGGATATCCACCAGACACATCTCTCTAGGGGCATCCCACACGCGAATAACCTTCACATCTCCTCCAACTAATAACGAGCCCCGACTTTGCTGCCAGTCGACAACAAGACAACCTGTTCTATGCCCTCCACTCAACAGATCAGTCAAGACTCTCCAAGAGCACGCCTGCTCAATGTCTCGATAGTTCTCATAGTGTCTATAAATGCGGACAACACCTTCATCGGAACCAGTCAACAATAGCGGCTGATCATCTTCATTGAGAAACTTTACTTCTCTGATCTTCGTACCCACCGGATTCGAGTTGCAAAAACGACTCAGCTTTGTTCCTTCGGTCCAGTTCCATACCGTAACACCATCTTTGTCGTCAGCAACGACCAAATGAGGCTCAAATTGAGCAAATGTCATCCGGTACGGTTGTGTAATATTGTTCAGAAAGCCGACCTGTGTAGTCCATGACCCTTTTACGGCCAACTCCTTTTGTACTTGTGTCTCTACAATGATCTTTTCATTTCTACTTTTCCTCCACACTCGTTCGACATAACGTTCACTTCCTGGCTCATCAGCGTCAGCGTTGGACATCTGAGGTTCTTGAAAGTATTCACAACTCCACTGGAAGAATCCACTCGCTAGTGGTAAGACAATCTCCTTTCTGTAGTCCTTGGGTCTTGACCTCACTGACTTGGGCTTCATTCCTGTGCCGTACGACAGAGATGCAACCGATTGCCCATTAAGAATTCCTTCATCATGTTTGCCGTCATTCACATTATCAGAGTTTTCGGTATGAGAACCCCAAGCGAAGTTCTTTAAACTTGCGGCAAATGAGACGGATCGTTTTAAAGTGGAGGAAAAGCTTCTGTCATCAGAAATGGGACCCGAATTCATTCTCTGTAATCGTGGCACACTCTGCTGTTCAGGCTGATCAACTGCCTTATGCGGAATCACTGAATTGGAGAGTAGTTGTCTTTCAAGCTTTCGCACCTCCTCTCCTAACGGCGTCTTTTCTAGAATCAAAATAACATAATCTACCACATCTTCAGCAAACTCGGCGACTTCACTGAAAGGATCTTCTGAAAGCACAAGTAGAGCTCTGTATACTGTCGCGAAGATGGTGTTATGGGCAGGAGAGCTTGAACGAACCACATCAACCATGGATGGATCTTTCAGCAGGGCGACGTCTTCTTCCATAGCCGAATATGCTGCAACAAGAAAGTTATTGATGTAGAGCTTAACGAACTTGGAGAAAAACACAACTACCTCTCGTCGAACGATTGGCGATGCGTCATTTGTCAAGCTAAGCACAGACACAGCCAATCGAGTCTCTATCCGTTTCGTATTTTCCGGATTGCTAGGATTGCCAAGGAAAGTGGTGAGGGCGACTAGCGCAGCTGTTCTTACTTCTGGGATGGGATCAGTGAGCAACACCACAAAGCTGTCTAAAGCATTCTCGCGCAAAGCCATATTCTTATACTCTGGGAAATCATCCCATACTTGGGAAATGCAAAGTATAGCCCACTGTCGCAGTAGAGGACTCTCAGCCTCTTTTGTATGGGATAAGCAAGCGTGAAGGAGGTCTGGACCATTACACAATCGCTTTCCTTGTTTGTGGCCCCGGCAGAACAATGCAATGACAAAAGCGCACATAGCCAGATGTTCGTATACATTTATCGTGTTGATAGAAAACCCTTCATGCGGAACTAAGATGCTAATGAAATAGTTGAAACCGTTTTCCTTGACGAGTTCATGTTGAATATTGCTATAGTCCACAGCCATAATTCTAGCCCAAATAAACACAAGTACAGGCTTTAGTTCTGGAGCCGGAGACTGCAGTAATTTCAACACGTACGGAAATATACCAATGGATAGAGCCAAATGAACTGCTTTTGGCCCAAGATCGAGGTATTTACTTAGCAATATGAGCGCCCGAAGTCTGTGAATCTGTGACAATAGCACTTGCAGGAGGACTGGCAGCTGCTCAGGAGGTTTGCTGAGATCAGCGGACTTATATTTGAGCCAAATCTCAAAAGCAGTCAGTTGCTGCTCAAAAAAATCAGAGTGTTTGTACTCATATGGTTTACCGGTCTTTTCCGCTTCTTGAAGCATCGGCAACTGCATAATACAGTGATCTACAGCTAAATCCCAGGCGTCCCACATCGCATGGTCGTGAGTGTCTGGAAGCTCGGGAGAGGATACCGGGTGGCAGTTATGCACCCGCATCACTCGGACTGCTAGAAGAAAGTTTCGAAACATGGCGGCTACAACCAGGTCTTGTCTGAAAAGTCGTTTAAATAGGTTGCTGTCCAGTGTGGACCAAGCAATAGTGTCTGTGATGGCTGTGAATATCCAATTAAGTTCACCCAACGGTGTTCTTCGGTCAGTTATCTTTCCAGGGATAGTCAAATTATTGTGCTTTCCTCTCAGAAGAGGTGATTGCATGACAAACCAACGGACGGCTAGTTCAATAGGGGAGGTTATGCAGCAACTAAACAAGTCGGCTGGCAGCTCTGGATGCATGGGAAGAGTTTCATCTGCTCTGCAGGCTGCTAACTGGATGCAGTTTTCATATGCTTCAGCAGGAGGCATGTTGGGGTCTCTGCCGTTGGTCTTTTCGTCCCGAATACGTTTCTGAACAAATCGGTTAAAGTTGTTTACGATATGCCCAGCTCCGTGACAATCATAAGCGTAGATGCAAGGTGCCCCTAGCCAGGACTGGAGGTCATAAACCGACACGGGGATATACTGGGTGTATCCACGGTTGAAGACCCATATCTCACCACTTGGTGTGGGGCGGGGAACTCCGTGGCCATTGTAATGAAATAAAATGCGTTCATCACGAGCGCTTCGTCTCAAGCTCATGCAAAACCGTTTGGCGTCTTCCACATTGGGGTCTAGACTCTGTTTGTACTTTGTACGGGTACTTAGAACCTCGTACTGGGCCTGAAGGTTTTTCCCGATTTGCTCAATGGCTTTTTTGGGATCGGGAATTGCAGTTGGATCTACCCAGGCCTCGAGCTTTGCACAGGGTTGAGTCTTGATTACGTCTGGAGGGTCTACTCCCACGTTGAGACATAGTACCAACGCAGCATTTACAGTTCTTTGTCGGTCCCTGATCTTCCATTCGCTGAATTTATCGTCGATTCGGTCTTGATGGGGATTGGCTGACGACTCATGCCGTTTATCTTCGTAGTAAATGTAAAACACCTAGTTAGCATACCCCACTTTACGTATCAAGGACAAATTGGAGGCAAAACCTGATAGGAGATGAATGTGCGAGTTCGACTGCATCCTGGTATACGCGGGCAATGCCTAATTGCCTGTTGCTCATTCATGATTTGACCCAGCTGAGCTCATGTCAGCAGATCAGGCCATGTCTCCAATTCTGCCACACACTCAAACAACAAATACACACCTCTGCTAACAGATTCATATACTGTTCCGATTCATATTGTTGCTCAAATCCATTCCGTATAACGGTGTTATAAGATGGACCCTTGGCAGCAGCGCCTTTAGCAGTTCCATTGGTTTGTGCCACAATGCCCGGTTCGGACGGAGTCTTCCCATCTTCGACGACCACGCTACCGCTGCCGCTGGCCATTCTATTCCCACTTGGCCCTATATGGCCATTCGGTTTATTGTGATCATTTTCATTGGCGGCGCTGATTCCATGGGCGGGAGATGGCATCCGCAGGTTTAGTAAGGCTGGAGTTTCTCCCAGAGCCATTGTAAGTATACAAGGGGTTTACAAGAGGCTTATGAGTTCAGTCAGACTTGGTGATAAAACTAGGTACCAGTGCTTTTTTAAACTCTCCAATCCATTACCGGGAATCTGGGGAAAAACAGGTTACTATAACACAAAACTTGAGTGGAGGAGGAAAGAGAGGCGGGGACTGGGGGGACCCAAACACGCATGAGGTGGGGCTGCGCGGCGTGCTGGAGGCCTCATAGCTTGAAAGGTTCCACACCCTGCATTTTAGGCGCGCTAATAAATTATCAGATTTGCCGATCATTTTTAAAGGTCGGCAATTTAAACGATTTCGACTTTCTGAAAAGCGAACAAAACAGCAACAACAACACTCCAAATTGACACTACACCGGAGTGTGGAAGAGACTCTCAACTGGAGTAATAGAGAGAGAACAAAAAGTGTGAATATACAAGCTGGAAAACTGAAATCTAAAACTACCCGTCTGTAGTGTTTGCCCCGCCATCGCATCGATCTCTTAGCGCTCTCCCAGCAATGCCCAACGAGCAACAACATGAGATTACTGTCGGGCAACGAATGCTGGCAGCGTGCTCTGGATCTCTGCTGACAGGGATGGTGGTGACGCCGTTTGATGTCGTGAGAGTGCGGATGCAGCAGCAAAGTGCCTGGAAACCGCACTTGGGACTACCAAAGACTCATCCGGTGGAAATTGTCCCTAAAGGCGTAGGAATAACTTCTTGCTGTAGGGAAGTTTTCTGGATGCCAAATTCTATAGACTACTGCGTCGCGGTATCTAATATAGAGAGTTGTGCTGTCGAAGAGGCCCAGAAGCGACGGTTTACTGGGACCTGGGACGGAATAAAGAAGATTGTGCAATATGAGGGGATTACCACGCTTTGGAGAGGACTTTCTTTGACCTTGGTGTCTGCCGTTCCATCCAACGTGGTATACTTCACAGCATATGAGTACATGAGGGACAATTCCCCGATTCATTCGTCGTTTATGAATCCTCTAATATGCGGAGGACTTGCTAGGTCGGTATCAGCGACAGTGATATCCCCTCTTGAGCTGGTTAAAACACGGCAGCAAGGCGCAGTGAGTGGGTCTGGGTCGAATATAAGTGAGATCTTCAAAGGTGTTAGAGCCATGGTACGAAATGAAGGTGTACTGTCTCTGTGGAGAGGTCTTGTCCTGACGCTCTGGAGAGATGTTCCATTTTCTGCTATTTATTGGGGCTGTGTAGAGTTTGTTCGAGGAGAACTTTCAAAATATCCATATTTTGAACATCACCCTGACAGTACCTTTATGAAATCATTCATAGCTGGCTCAATTGGGGGTACCATTGCTGCTTTAATGACTTCACCGTTTGATGTAGGCAAGACGAGACGACAAATAGATCCGGCTGCTGCCTCACATCCTGAGAAAATGATTCCATACATGTTGCATATCGTTAGAAACGAGGGAGTGCCTGCGTTATTTGTAGGTGCAGTTCCTCGAGTGTTGAAGGTGGCTCCGGCTTGTGCGATAATGATCACATCGTACGAAATGGGCAAAAAATTGTTTGGCGAAAAGAATAGAGAAGCATTACGGTTGTCAGCTGGTAACATAGGAGAGGCATGAGTAAAGCCAACCTGTGGGCTGCAAACCAGTCAGGGAACTTTTCGCCCGGACTCAAAATATCAATTAATTTATTGGTCATGGTTGTTTTCCAACCGTGATGATGTACATTGTGCTCTGTAAATACTTGCAAAACTAATAGCACAAATCACAAAAGAAAAGAGAAAGATAGATTCTTAGCAATAAAAAAAGTCTAATCAATTCTGTTTTATTTATTTAGTCTGTCAGCAAGCTATATGGATAATGTGTGTTTAACAAGTCGCGGTCCGGTTAAGAACAATTTCTTCATCAGATTCGTCAGTTTCGTTGCCTGAGCCAGATTGAAATCTCCACTGGCTCTCGACTTCTTCATCTTTTGTTTCCCTAGGACTGAAATTCAAGGGTTCTGGGCTGGTCAAGACAGACAGATCATTCATGAGATCGTCAAGTTTGGTATCCTGGGGATAACTGTCGTCCATTAATTGATATCCTCGGGTAGGGGGGCCATTATTAGCAATAAATTCTTTAAGAACATCAAGAGCAGCTTCTGCGGATTCCTTCTGGATGTAGGAATTAGAAGCTGCTTCACTAAAATATAAATCAAAGCATTGGGTTAAAATTCCAGCCAAGGTATGATTGTACACAGCGCGAGCATGATTTGCTCGCGAACGCAATTCTTGACAGGCACGATCTAAAATATCTACGTCAGTCTTTGGTAGTCCTTTATACATTGATCGAAAATACGCTTTTTCCAAGCCAACTAGTTCTTTCTCAACTGCATATTTGGCAGTTTCCTCTTTGCCGAGCATTTCAAGTTTAGCAATTATGGTCTTTAGTTTCACGACCATAGAAGGATCTCCGTTCCACAGCTCTGGTTAAATTTCTAACTACGATATATCAGAGGTATGCTTATTTTTTGGGGTAACATACTACTGGATGATTCAAATATCCTATTTATCAGTTCTCGCGAATGGTTATCACGAAAACTTGTGCTCCAGGATTGCAAAGTTTCAGCGGCGACTCTTTGATTTATAATAGCAAGTTCATAGTATTTAAGTGCAGCTTTGAGTGTTTTAATTACGGAGGAAAGCGACTTTGGTCCTCTATGTCTATGGATCTTAAACCAAGAGCTTAGCGAGAACGATGTCACAACCGTTGAAGGTGTTGTTGGTTCGTCGCTAAACGTTGGAGAATACGATGGAGAGCGTGTGAGCAATAATACAAAGTACGAGTGGTAGCCTACGGAGATTTAAATTACCTTGACATGGAGGTGGGAGAAACAAATATAAAGTGCGCTGCTAATTAGCGACGATGTGGAGTGGTGGAGATGGCGAATTGGGAATTACGATATAAAGTTTTTGGTGGTGCAGGAACATCACCAAAAAAAGATATGTTAGGTTCATTTATAACTGGTGTTTATACGATAAATTCCTGAAATTTAATATATAACTTATAAAAAATGTTCAATTGTCCAGCGAGGTCTTTTTGTTCCAAGTCTAAGTAAAGAACTCTAGTTCGCGCCGGACTTCTGCATTCAGACTCAACCTCTACATTATAGTATTCACAAGTTTGACTATTTACTGCCCAGTCTCTGTACTACATACTAGATCCTAATTTCCCTTTTTCTTCTCATTCTCCGACTTCTCTGGTAGCTGTAAACCAGTGGTTTGAGCAATGAACTGCCGCGTCTTGTGTACTCCATTTTCTAATCCCTTCTGGCCCTCCTGAGCGAGGTTCTCGACTCCATTCGCTAGACTCTCAACCTGCGATTGAATCTTGATATGAGTATCAGCGACTGCAGGCGATTTCTGCTCCAACTTCCATATAAAACTGGCGGTATTGGCAAAAGTATGTGGTAAAAAGTACTTGAATGCCGCTACTCCGAAAACGGCGGGCGCAGCAAATCGAATTAAAACGTTTCGACGTCGGGCAAAGATAGAGCCTGAAAGAGCAGAAATCAGCACATAAATACTTCCCGGCAACATATCTTCGTTCTCCGATTTGAGATCAGCGACAGTAGACGATACATTTCGTTCAACATGCAGATATTTTTGTAATCCTGTGTCCAATTGATCTTGTACTTCCTTCGATTGTTCCACCAGCCACTTACGTGCGGTAGCGACATTCTTTTCCAGCACTTCAGAAGTTTTCACCTTGACTCCCTCGACGGTTTCGTTTTTGATGCCAGGAAGAATTTCTTCTTGACGAGGAGCAGCCGCTTCTTCGAGAGGCTTAGTGGAGCCGGGGAGAGGTGCTAGTTCAGCACTAGACTCGTCGTCATCGTAAATTGATTTCTGGTTAAAAAACTCTCTCCGAATGTTGAAAGTTGCACTTGAGAATTTGAACTTACGTCTTCGGCTCGGGCAACGGGTGCAGCCAATGCAAGAGCAGACAAGCCAAACACGGCAGTGGTGGGCTGGTTAGGGTGTGTGATTAAAGATATGAGTTATGGCAGAGTTCTAGGGCTCACCTTGAAAGCCCTCGAGGCATATTTTGCAAAAGACATGGATATAACGTGAGAAGCTTCGGGGATCCAATAGATTGGCTGGTTAAGTGCATGGGTTAGGTCAGGTACTGAATTAGGAAATTTCGGGAAGTTCACTCGTCAATCTTTGAAGTCATGGACAATGGGATTGTAACACTTGGAAATGTCAATAAAATAAAAAGTTGCAAATGTCAGATTCTATCTTATGCTACATTCTATCATATGCTACATTAAACCTCATAAAATCATTCATCAATGTCCTCGACAATCCGTGATGGTTCTGCTCACTCTGGACTCCCCCGCTCACACTCCTCTCTCACTATTGCTATCAACCCCTTACTCTGATATACCTCATCGTGTTTCCCCCCTGCTTCCTTCCTTACAATGGTAATGCTCTTCCCACCCATTCTCTCTTCAGCTATCTTCGGCTGTATATTGATACTTAATAACTCATCCTCTGGAGAGTGAACCACAACTAGTCGCCCATTGAACTCCACCTCTGTATAGTCAGGATGCAATAAACACAGATTTGCTCGCCGATTCTCCCAGCCATAGAGCCCACTGGCTGGGCTTGCTACATCCCAGTCTTCATACGTACTATCCTGACCAAAAGCTTCTCTGATGAAACCTTCGTAGCTAGGGTCGTCGCTCAGTAATGCCCGAAGGTCGTAAATGCCTTCTGATCCCACAACAGCGGTCACTTTTGACAAAACTGACTGGGTGTGTTCTGACCATTGCGACAATCCCATGAACAGCTGCAATGCAATTGTAGCACCTGCAGAGTGGCCAACGATTATAACTTTATCTACAGAGTAGTTTTTGCCAATATACTCTAGAGCTGATGCAACGTCCTGGACGTGTGATGGATGTATGACTTCTGGCGAGAGCCTGTAGTCGATAGAAGCACCAGTTATTTTAGAGGTGACAACATCCGCCATGAGGGTATCTGCATCTCTATGTGTATTACGTGTGTCCCGCCATGCTCCGCCGTGGATAAAGATTACAAATGTTTTAGAGATTGTGTCTTTGCTATAAAGTCCAATGTTGTGGAGATCATGAGGGCCGTATTTGAGGGCAGTGTAGGTCATGAGAGATAAAGTACGGACTACAGGCTATGTATGTACAAATGCCACAGACTAGAATAGAGACAGAATGCTGAAGTTTGAAGTTGACGGTCAAATCGTCAATGTTGACTCAAAGTGATTAGAAAATTGATAGAATGTTTTCTGGAAATCGTTATTGGCGGTGCGGCCAATTTATGTGATCGGCAACCTTCCCCTGCGTTTCGGCTGCCGAGTTCCGACGAATCTTAAAATGTCTGGGTGAAAACTAGATGTAATTGCAGGTCTGTTTTGATTCAAATGGTTGTGATTACATTACGTGAATAGTATAGTCTGAAAAGTAGACTGCTGCCTCGCCGAGATATGCAAAACAGAGTATTCTCAATCTTCGAAAGGCAAAACGTAAAATTTGTTTCATAAACTCTATGTCACTATATAAAACAGACATGTAACGCTACATCTATCGTCATCATCTTGTTCATTCACCACCAAAAAAAAAATGCTAATGGCCAAGAGTCGAAATGGCTCCGGCATGCTGGGCTAAAAGAAATCGAGATTGAGTCAATCGACACTGCGAACTGGCAATCTTCAACGCTATATCGGCTGGGTACTCTGACTTGCGCATGTATTCAGCCACGCAAGCAGCATACTTCTTGGGAAGAATCCGACATATCGAGGCGTTCCCAGTATACCCTGTTTTGAAGAACCCAATGCCCCGTTTGGAACAGTCCCATGTTGTAAGATCATTAGTGAACCATGACAGCGTGTTTGACACTATTCTCTGTATAGCCAGGGACTTTCTGTTCACAAATGTCACATCGTCTTCCACTATCAAGCAAAGCATTCTGTCACCTTCGGCGCAAGCTTCCAAGGTTCCAGCATACTTTAATGTATAACTACGGATAGGCTCTGGCTCGGCTCCAAAATCCAGACCGGAAACAAATCGAGGAGTCACCAAACTATTACCACCAGCTGCTTTAGACCTAAGGGATTTGTCACCGAAACTAGCATCGAGTCCTTCCAACCTATCACACGCTGTACTGTTGACAATTATTGCATCTGGAAAGTACGAGTAAACCTCGTCAAAGTTCCGCGAACAGTCCACCGTCTCTATATACGTGGAAAACCTGTTTCTGAAGATTTTTTCGTGATCCAGGTCCCCTATCATAAGGAACGATACAGCAGTGTATGCGAATCGAGTGCAGAGTACAACAAAAGTGAAGAAACCCACCAGCAAGGTAAACCGTTTTCTGAAATGCATTTGTCGCGCCTTTACACGGTCTTTCTTCGCAGCTTAGATCCTCCACGTGTATTTCCCCTGAATATATTATAGGAGTATCTGCTTTCCAGAACAAAAATATTATTCAAAAGAAACAATTTAACAGGTAATGCCCCAATAAAAGGCTGGCAGGCCACTGTTTTTAGTGCTCAAGGTCGGCACAACGAGGTTTAAAAAAACAGTACTCTGTGCGCCAAGCGACATTCCGATTGGGACTGGCCTTTGAAGTGGTAAAAAGCAGGGGGCAATCCTGACCGCATTGGGTGCAGGGAAGAAAATTATAAATAGGCTGAGTGTGCTGCAGCACATACTAAACGGGGTGGTGCATGTTAAACTACGATATAAATGATTAAGTTGGAAGCGGGTAGTTACAGGGCGAAAAGTATTGGTGGTGGTGAGGACGAGAGTTCGGTGGGATGAGATAGTCTTTAGAGTTTACTAGACATTGCCTATAAAGGAAGGTTGGAATCGTAGATCTCAAGGAGAGCTACGGTCAAGGGTTGTTAACTTTAAAATTGTACAGTTACGTATATACGGATTTCTTTTCTCTCTAAGCTGTTGACATTGGAATAATCGGATCAATACACACTTTCTATTGTGAGATTCGAACTCGTATGTTCTTAAAATCGGTTCACTTTTAACTGCCTAGAATCAGATGTCTTGTACTACAGATCAGGAATGGTCCAAGATTTCAGGTACAGACTAGGAATGTAAACAAGGAATGAGTGACATGCACTACTGTACACTGTATTTAACTTGGAGGTTATACTTAGGGAATATAAAACTGCACCTTTTATTGTTAGACAATGGGGACAGTGCATTAGCGAAAACGAATCAGCCGAAGACCAACCTAGAAGTATACAGATCACAAATACCCATAAACCGGTAGAGCTCAGACGGCAGTACTGGTTCTATCACGATCTGACTGTCGAAAGTATCTTACCTATACAGATATGCCTACAGGGACAATGTATCGTTCCTCATATCATTCCTCAGCGAGCTAATAGTTCTGCTTACTGTATGGTTGTTTCCATTTAACTCATCTCGACTTCCCCGGATCGCCAGTCATTCCGTCCTTACTAATCTCCACATTCACATGCCTTTACCCGGCATCATTAACCTCGGCCAAACTGATCTCCGAGTTCACCATTAAAAACGACTATAGATGATTAATTAAATCTCAAACGCACATTATATTCTCGTTTGAAGAACACTCTAATTTATTATATTTATTGACATTTCGTCATGTCACAAATGTTTGCAGGAGGCGACTCTTGTGGTCCTTCTTCAGCACTGCAGAACCTAGGGAAACATGTAAACAGCCACTCTGCTTCTCAAAACGAGCGGATCGTAAATCCGGGGCAGGGTCCAATGACAAATGGGTTTAGAAATGCTCGAGGAGGACAAACTTCAAACAACTTGAATGAAAGCTTTCATGCGTTTGCGAATGGTGTGACTCCTCCGGCCATGGAACATCTGTCGTTCGACCCCAGAATGATGTCATCAGATCCCATGGTGAACCGTCAGGCAGATTGGTCCAATGAGTTTTCCAGGCTCAACCTGAGAGACCACTCAGCGCAAAATGCTCACCAAACTATACCTCATAGTCAGCAGCAGTCGCGTGCCTCGTGGTCCAATGATTTCTTAGGATCTCTTCGACCCAGCTCGCAGCCAGTTTCAATGAGCCAAAACTATGCGTCCGGAATGAGTGCGGAAGGTCCGAGCATGATTCAGCGTAGTTTTGGCCAGAGTGATGTAGGCCAAGTCCAATATCAGCAACAAGAGCAACAGCAGGAACAACAACTGAACGAATCTTTTGAAAAAGCGTTCCAGCAAGTAGAACAAGATATGGTGGGCTTTGAAAACATTGCACAAAGTTCGGCAGACGTCAAAGGTAAAGGTAGGGAAGAGATAGTAGGAAGGCAGCCAATGTCACAAACTACTCAGCATGAATATATTGAAACCTCACAAATACCAGTTGAGGCTCTTCCAGAATACATTCGACCAGATCTGTCGTCACTGAGGCAGCCGGTCCACCAACAAGAAACTGCCCAAATAGCCCCTCAGAACTCTGAGGACCTTTCGGAAGTCGCACGAGGAATTGTAAATATAATCAACAACTCAGCCATCCAAGACCAAGATGTCTCTAAAAAGCTGAAAAACAGTAACTTTATGAACCTAATGGAGAGACTGTCTACTAAGCAAGTCATTCTACAAGAGAATAAATTCCTAGACACCGATGGAAATGACATTGGAGTAACCCTTGGACATGAAAATGTCCAGGCAGAGGTATTGTCTGGAACTGTAACCCCGGATATTGACTCTGTTTACGATACTATAAAGAGCAATCTGGATTTGTCAGGAGAACAAGAACAGCAAGTCGATAAAATCATGTCACCGTTAGAAGCCGCTCAGCAGTTCATGCCTGGGCTCTCAGCATCAGCGTGGGAAGAAAATTGGGACGAGTTTCAGTAGTGTTGTCAAGACACACAAGTCATCATAAGGTCATGAAAGTGAGCATTTCATTTAGCATTCATTACGGAGATATTAATATCTCCGTTCCCTACATCAATACATTGCATAGATCATAACTTGTAGATATATAACATATAATCATGGTTGGCGTTCACTGATTTTTTTTCCATTTTGCGATATTGTAGTTCTGTTTTAATATCATATCCTTGATGCATGTTTCTGTTTTAATATCATATCCTTGATGCATGTTTCTGTTTTAACATCATGTCCTTGATGCATGTTTCGATCTTTATTCATAACCACTGGTATAGTTATAACCAGAATATCCATTTGTGGGCGGCTGCTGTCCAGGCATTTGTCCGGCTGGAAGTGGCCCTCCTGGCGGTTGTCCTACTGGCATCTGTCCTGCAGGCAGTGGAGCACCAGGTCTTTGAGGTCGGGGTGGTCTCGGCCCAGCTGGACCACCTGGATTCGATCCAGGAGCATTTGGCATTCTGACAGGACCTGGAGCAGGAGGTGCCTGCCCATGGCCCAGCTGCTGTCCTGGGTATTGTGCCGAGCCCCCAAATTGAGTGTTTTCATGTGGACTCGGCTGACTGTAACCATTATGACTGTTGTACGAATTGTAATTGTTGTACTCTGGCTGAGGACTTTCGTAACGAGGGGGGTCTGCAAAAGAAGCGTTGGTGGGTGTACCCCGGCCATACGAGTCGTTAGGAAGAGGTCCTCGACCATAGGCATCATTGGTAGTTGGGCCCCGAGAAGGGTCTGCAAAAGAGACGTTGTTGGAACGAGGACCTGGACCGCGAGGAAGAGGAGGGCCGTCTGCGAACGCCACATTGCTCCTAGGGGATTCGACAAAAGCGACTTTGCTTCGAGGTGGATCGGCAAAAGCGACGTTATTTCTGGGAGCAGAGTCAGCAAAAGATACTTTAGTAGGCGTTCCGCGACCACTTCTGTCTCGAGAATCAGATCGAGTATATGAATTTGGTCCATAAGGAGTTGTCAAATGAGTGCTTGAATCGCCGTAATAGTTCGCCGTAGGATTCTCATAAGGATTGCCAGAAGAAAGGGGAGGCGAAGGAGATCCATGATGTTCGTCAAAACCGTTCATACCATCCACCCCATCTGAAGATTTTTCGCCCTGTCTCGTAAGAACGTCTCCGCGTCGGGCACCATTTCCTAGTCCCGCAGCATCAGCATGACCATACCTGCCGGTCTCGCCATACCTCTCTCCGGCCACTCTGTCGCCAAACGGCTTCATCTCAATATCTCTTTCCTCGTCCAATTTCTTATATCCTGAGCTCCATCGGTTCTCCGGCTTATAATCTCCGACATCCCCGACATAGCCATACTGAGGAGGAGTTGGGTCGAAGGGCGATGGTGCAGGCTGGGCTCGAGGCTCGCTGCTCACCAATTGCGGTTGGTCGCTGTACATGTGTCTATTATGTTTATGAGAAGTGCAACAGCAGCAGCACGACTCCACAGCGCTGACTCCAAGGCACACGCATCGCACGATACTCAAGAGGCACCAGAATACTGGTCAGCAGAGCTATATACTTGACAAATTGACGTGTTACTCACCTATCAACCCTCCTATTGCCATCAACACAATGACAATAATCTTACATGCCTGGTTGGCCATACATGTATCCCAACTTCTGAACGCTTATTAGATCGTCATCATCAAAAATTTCCAAATTTCAAAGCCAGGGGTCGCGCCAATTTAGAACGTACACTCAGCGGTTGTTAATAGAGCGTCATCTCTTTTCAATAGCATCCATAAATTCCTCGGACATAATTGACTTTCTATATTTTCCAGCATATCTCTGGTGCTATGTGTGGTCTCTCCGTGCTGTGAACGAGTGAGATTAATTAAATATATTTGATATCAAATTATTATTACCTCAGATCTGTAAATGGCAAATTGCGTGCTGCGTTTGGACCACCATACCCGTGGGCATAGTGACTGAAAAATGGGGGCTAGTCCGTATCTCGATAAGAGGCTGTACAAAATTAGAACGGGGGAGCCAGGGGGTGTTCTAAGAACACATGGAACAGGAATTTTCAACACAACCGTCAGGACAAAAACGGTTAGATCAATCCACCAACCACACACATCACCAGACTATAAATAAATACTGGTGAATTAGACTGGTGAACTAGACCTGTAGATCTAAATTAGTTGATAAATATTTATAAATACTGTGAAACAGATTAAAAATTTATAAATACAGGTGAACTAAACTTATAGATCTAAATTAGTATTTATTACCGGCGAACCAGACTTATAGATCTAAATTAGTTGATAAATATTTATAGATTATAATAACAATAGTACAGTAATACACCTGGGCTCAGATAAAACTAAAAATACTATGCATATCCACATACCGTCGTCCACAGTTTGACAGATACTTGTCCACGACCTGCCGTGGAACTTGAAATCTCTCCCGGTTCAACTCAGCGAGAGCATCCAACTCGCGGGCAGTCTCTCCAGTCAACCCCTTCGCCTTATCCACGTTGAATAACGAATCGTAGTACAGCAACTGATTGTACAGAGCCTTGTCCGTATACTCGTAACTGGTAACTCCTCGACAGTTGCCCTGCTCTCCTGGACACGCTCTGCCGTACACTCTGATTTGACGCGTACGTACATTGCATACCTGCTCATCACATACAATCCATCCAGCATAGTAATTCGTGATCTCAGTCCGGATGGCGTACTCTAGTTGAGCATTGATACGTGACATGCTGACCTTCTGCTTGCAGCTGGGACATTGAACTCCACTGGCAGACACAACACCTTCGTCATTCTCTTGGAGTCCCTTGAACGCAAACTGATGTGAACAGGAACATGTAATCATCAGTCGATGGGCACTCTTGAACCGCTCCTCATCGCTGATTGTAGTTTCCAGCTGCTGATACCTGTCGAACTCCTGGGCATTGCTAGAATCCACAATTCGATGTTTCTTAACATCCAGTCCCATGCACTCGGCCAGCCGAACCTTGTCTGTTCCCGGAACATTGGCACATACTCGCTCAAGAGGAGGAAGTACCTGCATAAGTAGATAGTATTCTCCATCGATTCCCAATCCCAACTTTGTAACCTCTGACACCGTGTAAGCTCTTTCAGCCGGAGACTTCTTGTCGTCACCCGCAGGACCCGTAATCACATACGATATCACATCATCTGCTTTCACGATCTCTCCAGCTTCAAGACGTCGTAATGCAACCTGTACATGTGGGAGTTTCTTGCCATCAGGATAATCGTTTGGATTCTTTCCCAGTTTATTACGAATGATGTACTGTTGAACAGGGATTTGGTTTTCTCGAACTGTTGCAGCCAATGTCTTCAAATAGTCGTGAATATTCTCTAATGCAACATCGGACTGCTCTTCATAAAGAATCTGGTTCAACGCATACATTGAGGCATTCTTTGAAAGTTGACTGTACTCTCTTCTCTTTAGATCCAATCCTTTAACCTCAATCTGCGTCTCGATCTTTCCCTCGCTTTCCGACATGTTGAGCGCTGCATATTTCTTCTTTGCATTCAGCAACAGTCGTTGGAAAATGTTGTCAATATCAATTTCCAGTAATCGATACCGCTCATTGACCTTCTTTTTGAATTCATTGCCAATCTTGAGAGCATCTTCGTAAGCAGTCACATTGGTATTTATCATGACTGAATCAGTGTCACCGTATACAACTTGCAATCCATTAAGCTCTGCCAACTCCTTGGTGTTGTTTAAAATCTCTCGACCTTTGTACGTAGTCAACATCGCCAGTGGTAAAGCATAAAATCGAGAATATTTAAAACCCAAACAACCATACATGGAGTTGGCAGTCAGTTTCAGGGCCTGCTGTCGAATGTCCCACTGTGCCTTTTCCGTTGCGCTAGCCTTTGGGTTCTTCATAAACGACTTCACTTCCCTTCGTCGTTCAACGAGATTTTTAATCAGTCTGGGAAATATTCCGGGATTAACGCCGCTATCAGGTATCTCGGGCGGTTGGTCCTCAATGCCGTGGCAAGCTGACCTGTCCACAGTGGTAAAACAAATATTAAACTCCTGTATGATACTCGGATACAAGCTGTTAAAGTCCATAACCAAAACGATTGTTTTATATAAGCCCTTTTCAGGTTCAAAAACAAGACCTCCTTGGTATTTGCTTTTGGAGGGGTTATTCGTCATCACAGTTCCGTATTCAGCTTCATCTGGTTCTTGCGCTCGTTTGTTGCCATGAGGTGATTGTTTGTCGGGAACAATGTACTTTTGATTGGTGAACTCGTGTAGCAAAATGAACTCATTTCGATCCACTCGTGAACCAGTCATGGTACGTGCCCAAGCATTACCTGCCAAGTTGGTCAACTGCTTGGAAAGAGCCAAGATCTGAACCTTAAACATGATGGCGGCAATGATATAGGTGTCTTGTTCATTGTGGATCATGAAATCAGTCAGCCCCTTAGCATCCTCAATTCTTGCGTATTTGGAAGCATCAATGTCGATATCCTGACGATGATAGTTGAGATACAGGTTACACATTTCCGTCAGCGACCAAGAATCGCATTTTGTGGTCATCGACTTTCCAAGATCGTTGGAGATGTCACACAACAATCGCCCAGCCATAATCTGTCGGCTGCCATATAAACTTGTTGATTTACCAAAAGAAGTTGGCCATCTTTGTCTCTTTAGACGACCAATTTTATGCCAAAAATTGATATTTTTGTCGTGTAGACGATGAAGCAAAATGTTGAGGTGAATATTCTCTAGTTGATGTCCAACGAGAATGTCAGGATCATATTTCTGCATTTGAGTGAGAAAGTAATTGAGCAGAGCTTGCTCTGATTTCTGAGTCACAATGGTCTTTGATTTGCCTAATTTCTCAATTTCACTGTTTAAGCCTGCTGGGAAAATTTTGGACGGTGGCCGAACGACCGTGAAAACAGCAGAATGAAGTTGTTCAGGAGGGACAGTAGTATCATGGTTAATTTCATGATATACTCGAGCACTGAGAGAAACAATTTCTTGTTTATTCTGCTCAGTGTTCATTGTAGTTCGGATGGAGAAACTCATAACCGTCATAGGAGGTGTACCCAAAGAGCCGTCATTAATAACAGATATGTCAAACGGACTCTCGACACCAGTACCGAATTTGCACCACGAGAGGTTCGCAGCAGTTGTGTTGAAATCGCTGTCTTTGATTTCTAGCCAGCAGGGGCCCATTACTTTGCGACATAAAACAAATTGCTCGAAAGAATTTCTGTTTGTACCAAAAACATGGCTGAATGTTTCGCCACTCAAGTCTTCAGGAATGTGTGGAGCTGTGAATGGAAGCAGTACCTTTAGATACTCAGACTCTTTGGGGATATCAGATAGTTCAAAGCAGTACTTCCGCATTGACTTTTTCGATCGAAACTCTTTGATACCTTTGGCAGAAAGTATGGAAGAGACTTCTTCGTAAACATCAGAAATATCAACGTCTTCATCGTCGGTACCTCTTCTAAACTTACGAGGGAGGAAGTAGATATCTCTACACATGCCTGAGATCTGGACACACCCACTGACGTATGTGTCGGACTCATTTAGTTTAGCTTTACCGAATAGGATCAGCGAGTCAGGAGCTTCGTAGTAGTCTGTCCAGAAAAACTTCAGCGTTCCTTCTGAGTTTGTGAGATTTTCTTTACTGAAGCTTTTACCAGACAGCGTATCGCTAAAGACTTCAACATGCTTTTCAATGTTTGACCAGCTAGGAGCCTCAAATCCACCGTCATCCGACGGGATGTCTGACTTTGGTTCGTCCTTCGGTAATTGCGGTTCAGCTTTCAATTTGGGTATTTTTGGGATGCTGGAGGTTTTCACTGATGTGATATTTACTCGTGTCGTGGCTCTAGTTCCAGTCAGCGGAGCTCTTAAAGCCAGATCATCATCTTCGTCGTCGTTCTCGTCACGTTCGCCTTTAATTACTGGTGCAGGACTCTCACTTTTTGAGCTATGTCGATTGAGTGTGTGGTCATTTTCAGTCTCAGCATTGTTATAGTCATCATACTCCATTGTATCATCGAAGCCTCCCTCTCTCCTGTCAGACTCCTGATCTGGCACAATGCTCGGAGGAAAGGAGGGGATCTCACGCTTGAAAGTAGGAGACGGTGACCGTTTTGGTCGTGGTAAAGGTGCCACTTTACGCTTTGTGCCGGGCGATTTACTGGAAGATGACGATGGAGTCGCCAGGCCTCCTAGCAAATCATCCATAAAGGCCGCATCTTCCTTATCGTGTGTCTTTTTCTGGTTAGTAAGAAGCTGTTGCATAATAGATCGCACAAACTACATACCACTGGCACCTTTGCAGCTTGATTGGCAGCCTTTCGAAACAGCGGGTTCAAGTTCCCGTCAATTTTCTTCTGTCCTGCTGACAGATTTCCTTTTGATTTCTTTGATTTCTTTCGGGACGATTCCCTGTCTGATTCCTCGTCGGAGTAATAGTTATGCTTCTCCTCCCAGTAGTCGACTCCGTTATCGACGTAGCCTTCGCCATTGTCATCCACAACGAAATCATCTTCCATCAGTCGCTCCTGCAAATGCTTTCGGTAGCCTTCATTGTCGACCTCATCATAGATATCTTCTTCATCTACGGTGTATGCAGCAGCTCCTCTCTTTCCAGCCTGTTTGAGGGCTTTCAACTGTGCCAGTTTCTGGCGCCTGTCAACTGCCGGCATGTTGTTATCGAATTGTGAAGAAGTAAAGAGAAAGGACGCGTCGTGACGCGTTTGATTAATTGGTGATCGGCGTATGATCGCCAAATTGTTCGACAGATTGGGCATAGAAGTTCAAGCTGGGTTACTTTCAGTACCATTAACCAGTTAATATCAACAATATGACGATTTTTTACAATAGTAAATTTGAAAAACATGATGAATTAGCTAATTAGCCAGTTATAGAGCTCTCAATACTACTACATTTTGTTGAAATTGACAGGATGTGGTTTTCATCTTTTCGTATGACCAGGGCCAGGGCAGAACGCGTCCATAGTCTAAGTAAATATCGGTGATTTGGTTGGTGAATCAGCCAGTATGTGGTATACTTCAACATATAGCAATTTTTAAGAGTTGAGGCGATACTAGATTATCACATGGCTTGGGGACATAGTACTGGAACAGAAGGATAGCGTATGTCACATTTAAACTGGTCATTTTACAGACAACACTACGCTCGGAGTGGAATTTTTGTGACAAATGACACCTATGTGTAACGGCAAAACACTGAGACCAAAGCATAGTATATATTTGTAGTGTACGTTAATGCTTTCTAACATGATAAATCCTTTGTTTTGTACTGTACAGTATTTATATACAATGTATTGTCGTCGATCACTACCGAACTTGCATGATGCCGATCACAAGTTTATCCGACCAGCTCTTCATATATAAATGGGTTCTCCCCCAATTTTTTTCCTCCTTGTGACCGAACACTTGGTCACCAGGCTCTTCCTCAAGGTCGGGGAAGTCAAATCAAAGACTGCTTTCTTGGAGCACGTTTGCACTAAATTGGAGGCTGACTGCAATATCTCCTTCTCGAGTCATTCTCCAGTGTGTTGGCTGCGTGTTGCATTCCAAATAGGCGTTATGACAACTCAAGAGCACTTGCTAAGATACTTGCTAAGATACTTGCTAAGATGATTGCTCTAAGATACTGAGGTCCAGATTCAAAATCCGTAGAAGGTCGCCCGTTACTTTAAAGAAACTGGGTCAAAAATTAGTATATTTAGTTTACGTCCTATACTGCTAATAAAGTGCTATTGATTGCTTTAAAAGCTATTTCTGACTCTTAAATCTAGAAGTAAGCGGGATTTGAGGAATGATAACGAAATCGTCTGTATATAGTACTGTCATAAAGCTTCTATCGATAGCCAGTGGCTTAAAAAAAATAGCCAAATCTGACAGCACAAATATAGGATCTTTTCTGCAGATCTCCTACTTCACACTGACTAAGCCCACATTTTATCCTCCATCTTGAGATTTATGGAGATCTCGAAACAATAATAACAACAACGCCGATAACTCAGTGCTCAAGTTTCTGTAAATATCTTGTGCGGAAACATTGTTAGTTACTGCATAGTATTTTAAGACTCTGTCGACAGAAAGGTCTTTATTTTATTACCGCTGAAAGGAAAAATTGATAGACCCAGTCATCTCCGCCAAACCCAGCCACCCGGGCAAACAATATTCAACTATTCGTATTGCTTTGATTTCAAACAATTTGTATAATTAATAAAAATCCAATTGGTCCACATCTTGTTTACACATACGGTGTCAAAAGATGTCCCAAAAATACTCGTCCTTTGACGAACTATCCGAGGCTGTAACCACACACCTCTATGAGTTGACTGCCAATATCAAAACCGTCCAACGATATATCGCCAAGATCCCCGAGAGGGCCAAGTCAGATAACGCCAGTGGTGTTGAACAAGAATTCCAGCAGCTCGCCAAGGATGTGACCGAAAGGTTCAAATCTGGCGGAGAACTGATTAAAACTCTTCAAGACTGGGATCCGAGGCAGTTAAATAGCACCCAGCAATTCAGTCAGGAGAGCCTGGCAAAAGAATATGCTGGTATGCTACAACAGTACAGAAATCTACAACGGGAGGCTGCTGAGAAAGAGAGAAAGCTGATGCAGCAGATGCAGTCCAATCTTGCTGCTCAGGAACCGACGGAAAGAACCCCTCTGATAGGCGAGCAGCAGCAGCAGCAACAACAGCTGACACTCGACGTCGTCAACCAAGAGGAAGTAGACTTCCAGACCAGCATTGTCCAAGAACGGGAAACAGAAATTCAAGACATTGAGCGGGGCATTACCGAGGTTAATGCTATATTCCGCGACCTTGGCATCTTGGTAAACGAGCAAGCTCCAATGCTCGACACCGTTGAGGAGAATATATCCAATCTAGCAACAAATACGAAAAGCGCATCTCGTCAACTAGATCAAGCGGACGCCTACCAGCGGAAAAGGCGAAAATGGTCATGCCTGATTCTGACATTTCTTTTTGTCGTGTTACTCATTATTATTCTGGTTGTTTTGGCATAAATCTAACAATCTAGTTCGCTTCCTTCATCTATGCATTAATCTATTATTATAACCATTTTCGAGATAGACAGAACAGCGGGTCGCAAATTGGGCAGCAGCAATGGCTGGATTTCGTTCGTCGTTAAGCTACCAACATATATATACACCGTAGCGGCCGTGAAACTGAAATGGACACCCGTGCTGCGCGCTATGTTGAAATCATTTGACATCTTGTCAACGCTCTCACTCTTTGCCTTTTTCAATCTTGCACTATGTATTCCCGACGATTACGATAAGGCTGAGATCCATCGGCGAAATAACTTCAAGATTATGGTATCGAATCCGGGGTCCCTGCAGGTGGATACCGTTCAGCAGTACAGTGGATACTTGGACGTTGGTGACAGCAAGGCTGACCATTTGTTTTTCTGGTTTTTCGAATCGCGGGGAAACCCAAGCACAGATCCGGTGGTATTATGGTTGAATGGAGGACCAGGATGTTCTTCTTTGGAGGGACTTTTTTTTGAAAACGGACCGTCGTTGATTGACAAGGAATTAAAGCTGCGACGAAATGAGTACTCGTGGAACCGAAATGCCAATGTTATATACTTGGACCAGCCTGTGAAGAGTGGCTTTTCTTATACCGACGGTAACAATGTGACCACTACTGTTAGTGCTGCCAAAGACGTGGTTGCCTTTTTGAACCTCTTTTTCGAAGCTTTCCCTCAGTATAGCCACCAAAACTTTCATATTGCGGGTGAGTCATACGCTGGCCATTATATTCCTCTTATTGCCTATGATATTTTGAGACAGTCTCAAAGATCGTTTAACCTGACTTCTATACTGATTGGTAATGGTTTGACCGATCCTTTGACGCAGTATGATTATTATCAGCCCATGGCTTGTGGTCAAGGTGACTATCATTCGGTGGTCAGCCCGCTCACATGTCAGATCATGGCCGCAGCCCTGCCGGCCTGTAGAGCTGCGATTCAACAGTGTTATACAGACCCTACCAACCACGGACCATGCCAGTTCGCTATGCAGCTGTGTGAGTTGACTCAAATAGTTCCATTTCAGCAGACGGGTCTGAACCTGTACGACATTCGACGGCAATGCGATCCTGGTCACGAGTTGTGTTACAGCCAAATGGATAACGTTGAACGTTACTTGAACCAAGATTCGGTGAAGCGAGCTATTGGAGCCCGGTCTGATATCACTTTCCAGAACTGCAATCCTCAAGTCAATGCCGCGTTTAGCCAAAATGGTGATTGGATGCAGCCCTTTCAACTGGAAGTTGGTGCTGTCCTCAATGCCGGGTTGCCGGTGTTGATTTATGCTGGGGACAGAGACTTTATCTGCAACTGGCTGGGCAACCGTGCTTGGACTAAGAATCTAGTATGGTCTGGTCAGAACCAGTTTAATCAAGTCGGAGTACAAACTTGGATGACACCAAGAGGTTCGTCTGGAGAGATAACCAACTATGGCCACTTTACGTTTTTACGAGTCTACGAAGCAGGACACATGGTCCCTTATGACCAGCCGCAGAATGCCTGGTATATGTTGGATAGTTGGTTGAGCGGAGACTATGGCCTTCAAAGGGGATCTCGAAATATCGGGGAGATGGAAGAGAAGTTGGTAAGCCATTCTGCTTCGAGAGTGCAATATGCTAAGCCTCGGTATTCGGCGAGTAAGGTAGAGGTCGAGTAGTATGGTAGAGTATGGTAGAGTAGCCATGCAATCTATACAATGTTACAAGAGGCAGCAGCATAGTTGAAGATATGGAGCATACGTTTTAGTTTTAGCAAGTTTATATGTTAGTAGTTAAAATGTTATTATGTTATAATACAGCCTAATAAGCATAAATGAGGCCCTAGCCCAGATAACGGGTAGCTGCATATATAGTCAGATAAGGAGATAAGTATCGGTGTAACAGTTGGCTGAAAGAGTTTTCTTTATTTTGAGTTTGTCACGCTGCCTCATACTACCCTATCAATATCAATGAGCATATTAACCACAGAAGCACAAGTTTGAGAGAAACACTGTAGTATTATATAATACCACCTTTGTGGTTACCCATTGTTGTCTAAGATTGTGTCACAATGACAGATTGAGCATATTTCTATCACCGATACACTGAAACACTGTACTAGAACGACACAAAACTCTAGATTAGTTTCTACAGTAAAACGAACAGTTCTTCACAGGTCTCCTCCAACCCGGTACCTATGTGTTAACTAATTACACCTAACGTTATCATGTTCTGTTCCCCTCATCCATGACGTAGCGGACACCGATCGGGGCCGTGTCAACTGAGCAATTGTATGCAGCATTTATGCATTGTTAGACAAACAGCCGGACCCCATACACACATATACAGGCTGTGACGGATACCGCGGGATCAGATAGAGCAGCGCAATTGGCTACAATTCGATTCGTTCCACACACTACACTACTATTTTCCCCTTCAAATTGCCCCTAAAATCTTTTGCCTCCGCAAGTTTGCAATGGGGGAGGTCCTCGGTCGCCTCACTAATTTAGCTATAAACCGGCTTAATCAAGACTGATAACAGCAGATCTGCAGTTGATGCTTGACCCAATCTAGCTAACGATCACCCCATGCTGTATATAATAAGGCCCGCCACGCCAAATAGCCATAACTTTTATAACAACGACAAGGCCACTGTAAAAAGGTAGTTAAAAGTTGTAGAGTAAGTGGCAAAATTATTGTGAGCTACAGACAGGAAGAGAAGGAGTGAGGATTGAAAGAGGCACAGACGTAGAACTCTACAATTATCCAATCATATATGTCCCGTATAAAGCCGTATAGATATTTAGTCTAAGCCTTTGGAGAGTCGTAAACAAACACTCAAGTTTATGGAAACAACATTGCTTCTGTTGATTTGGTCGTCTCATTTCTTCACGTCTCATTTCTTCACTCCCTAAAACAGAACAACTTGTTGCTAACCAGATGAAACTCAACAATCTCTCTCTGTTATTGGCTGCAGGCCTCGCCTCGTCGGCCACTGCCTCGCCCTCCCATGACCAAGGAAATCAGTTCAAATTTGAAATCCCCAAGGGCAAGGCTTTGATTCACCAGACGGTGTCGCAGCTGCTCACCAAAATCGCCAGTGAAGTCGGCCAGACTATCAACGACATCCCACTTGAAGCTTTTGATGCTTGGGCTGAGGTCATCACGTCGTTCCCCAAGTCTGTTGGAGACTTGACTCTGCAGACAACTCAGCAATTGGCCAAGTCCATGACCTCAAAGGTTAAACAAGCCACTCACAACTTGACTCCCAACCAGGAGTGGCTGTACGTTGTTGAGAATGAGAAGTTGCCTCAGCACAGCTTGCGAGTAAAGACTCCTGAGAAGTTGGGAATTGATACTGTCAAACAGTATTCGGGATATCTCGACGTCAAGGACGAAGATAAGCACTTTTTCTACTGGTTCTTTGAGTCTCGAAACGACCCTGAGAATGACCCCGTTGTCCTCTGGCTCAATGGCGGTCCAGGATGCTCGTCCCTCACCGGTTTGTTTTTCGAGTTGGGCCCCGCTTCCATTGGCAAGGATCTGAAACCCATCAACAACCCTCATGCTTGGAATAACAATGCCAGTGTTATCTTCCTAGATCAGCCCGTCAACACCGGCTACTCGTACTCTAGCAATACTGTCAGCGACACTATTACTGCTGGCCAGGACGTCTATGCCTTTTTGAGCTTGTTCTTTGAGCAGTTCCCCGAATACAGCAGCCTCGACTTCCACATTGCCGGTGAGTCATACGCTGGTCACTATATCCCCGTTTTCACCGACGAGATTCTGGCTCACGACGACCGAAATTTCAATCTGACCTCCATTTTGATCGGCAACGGTCTCACTGATCCTCTTAGTCAATACGACATGTACGAGCCCATGGCATGCGGCAAAGGTGGCCATCCTGCCGTGCTGTCTGAGGACGAGTGCCAGGGTATGGTTGACGCTCAGCCTCGATGCAATGCTTTGATTGAATCATGCTACAATTCACAGTCTGTGTGGACCTGTGTTCCTGCCACCATTTATTGCAACAATGTCATGATGGGTCCTTATCAACGAACGGGACTCAATGTCTACGATATTCGATCCCCTTGTGGCGAGAACCCTCTGTGCTACGACGATCTCGAGTACGTTGTTCAGTACCTTAACCAGCCCGAGGTCAAGTCTGCTGTTGGAGCCCACGTTGACACTTACGCTGATTGCAACTTTGACACTAACCGAAACTTCTTGTTCGCTGGTGACTGGATGAAGCCTTATTTCCACTCTGTCGTCAACATTTTGGAGAGTGGCATCCCCGTCCTTGTATACGCTGGTGACAAAGATTTCATCTGCAACTGGCTCGGTAACGAAGCTTGGACCCAGAACTTGGAGTGGAGTGGAGCTGAAAAGTTCCAGAAAGCTAAACCTCAGTCTTGGACTTTGGATGGCGAGGAAGTTGGTAAAGCTACTAACGCTGGCAACTTTACGTTTTTGAGATTGTATGATGCTGGGCACATGGCTCCATATAACCAACCCGAGGCTTCGTTGGATATGTTGAATCGGTGGCTCAGCGGTGATCGATCCTTTCAGTAAATAAATGAAGTAGCCAATCAATTGGTCACTTTATGTTTGTAAACTAACTATATACTGATTACACCCTACACTATACGTTTCGACTCGCGGCAGTTGTTTTCCCCATACTGTTCCTGAGACAGCTAGGAACTAAAAAATGGTCTCCCTATCCCAAGCCCTTTCTCAGAATTTATCTCTCCTGGATTACACTATCATATTTCATCTTTTTTCGCGCATGCCCACACTACATGGTTACTGCAATGACAAAGCAGATTCGCACACACTATCCCTGCCATGCTTCTAATACGATTCGATAAATGCCTCTTTCTTTCGTCACGTTTGCGCACACATATTCACGATGTCAGTACCTCAGATAACGAAATATTATTCCTGGCTCAACAGTAGTCAGCCCTATGAAATATCTTTTAACGTTACACGAAGTTTGAGGAAATATCGATGCAGTATTTCAGCGCCGAGCACCACATCTTCGAGCTTTTTGACCTGACCATCCTCTGATCTCCAATGACCGAAGCCACTAACATTAATGGTGGGTATAGTTACCGACGGATCTCCAGCATTACCGGGAGATGGATACACTATAGTATCAGGCTGCATCAAAGCCAGGAGTTGGTTCACCTTTTCCTCCGGCATATTTTCGAGAGCTTCACAAATTGGAGGAGCTAATGCCTCGAGCTCTGTTCGAAAATAATCTGGCTGCTTGCTCTTAATCCTGCCAAGGCTTTTTAGAACCAATCGCAATTCTTTCCTGAATTTAAGCATGTGACTACCAAATAATCTCAATTGTTCGAGCAAAGTTTTCAATTGACCAACTATGCTTTTTACGTCCATTCGAATCGCATCTTGCTGTCCGCCATAGGCTTTCTGGAAGTCATCAAATTTCTCAAGTCGCACTGCAACTGCCATGTGGTCCACTAACCATCTTGGGGATCTTAAGCTTCGGAGCCTTCTGGTCAATAGTTGAAGTGACTGCTCATCCGTTTACACTCCAAAATATCGGTCAGATCATACCGATCACGGATACCCAATAGGATTTTGAAGAGAAGAACCCACAATAGCACTTCCATCTGGTTAACTAGAAGTGTCAATTCTATCCGCGGCTCCATCTGTGGTTCCATCTGAGGCTGCTACTGATCTGCAACACGGCGACCCTCCCTTCGCTGCAACTCGTTGACTGCTTCTTGATACAACCTCAAGAGATCTTGAAACTTGCTCTTCAGACTGCAGATACTCAAGTCCCATTGGCGAAGCTTAACGATGCCGCTACGACTGTGAACCTTGACGACTACAACCATGCTGATCTGGAACAAGCAGTCTGCAAGAAGGACCCTACTGTCTCGGTCGAGATTAGGATCAGATTTCGAAACTCCAAATTCAGCAGCTAACGGAGGATACTCAAACCGAGATTGGAATCGCCGCAATATTTCCAAGTAGGCTGGTCGAATAGCACTGTCTGAAATTTTTTCCACATTTGGTACAGGTCTTCCGTCTTGCACATGAATAGTACGACCGCGGTGATCTAAGTTGGCAAAGCGAGCGGGATACGAGTAAAGCTCCTCTTTACCTCCGTAAACTTCCACATAGCGAATTTGGTTGGGTATAGATATAAGGCAACCTATTCTATTTAACAGAATTACACACTCATAATGCGTTCCGCTCGCTATTGTGATCACTAATATTCCAGTGAAAAAATCGACGCAAAAATTTCGAATGCGTATCCCTAACTTTTCAAAGAGCTTGAAAATTGTATCTAGTTTGGACTTGGAGAAGAGCTCTGAGATTTCAATTTCAATATCTATACTGGGATCTGCCTGCTGCAAAAAAAATGCAATGTTTTCTACCAATCGCTTTTCATTTTCCTGCTTATACCACAATTTTATAACGTTTGTCTTGATCAAGTTCAAGTCTATCGTCATATCCTCACTGTCACCCGATGGTGATGACAGATACGACTTGCGCCCGCAGCGCCCAGTTTTATTGTCAACCCCACAATCCATCATGCAAGGTACTAATGGAGTTGGGTTAGGATAGACGTTCGAACAGCCACCGATAAACCTCTTGACAAGTTGTCGTGGCTAAGAAAAAATACGTGATAGTTTGATCTGGATGCACATGTGAAGGGCCCGTGATTGCAGCACCCGAAGTATCACAAATCTAAAATATCTACAAACTCATAAATCAACATTTTTTTGTTTTGAATATTTAGTCGAAGGACTTGTGCGCGTCGGCTTGCCCTATTTGAATCTAAAACAAGCGAAACGAGTAGCTTTAAGTTCAAAAAATTTTTCAATAGAGATGGGCTTATGATAATAATCCAAATGTATGCATGCTCCTGATCAAAGAACTGTGAAGAAGATAAGAGCCCTTTCGGTATAGTGCCATTTCCCTATTATAATCGGCAGAGGGGTTGGAGGGTAACCTCAGGATATTGAGAAGCTGAACCGGTGTCGATTATTTTGTGTCTTGCCAAGGATATCGATATCGTATGATATGGTAATTGAGCTATTGGGCGATATGAACATTTCACGTATTAGTTGATACAACCAATATCAGCAACCACTGGGTTAGTTGAGAAGTATAAAGTAGTTGAAGTAAAGAATAGAAAATCTTATTGATGTCAATATGAACAGGATTATCTGATGCCCCACTTTGTACACACGCCTGGAGTCCAGTTTATCATAAATTTAGACTGACAATTAGCACAAGCTCGCTGTGTGTTTATTAGACTCATGACTGATTTCTACCTTTACGAATGACTGTTTATGCTTTTGCTCACAGCCCCTACATCGCACCTCATTTATTGAAGCCGATGGTCTTGTCGAAATGCCCAAAATAGACAATAAATGGACTTCAAATCAAATCAAGCCCACCGCATGTAAGGACTCATTGCTCTTCGCATCTCGGGCTGACCTTATGAATCCTATTTACGTGTTGCCTATCTTTTGTTTAGAGGGTTTTGAACCTAAACTGCTATCACAATCATTATTACTTTTCCTTATCTGACGGGGATGGTATCGTCGCTTGATAACTGGTATTTTCAATGCGAAGAGGACGATTGTATCACAAGAGTGGATAGCGTTGCACGGTTCCAAACCAACAAACTTTTGTACAAACGGAAATCCAACCAGGGTAAGAAAGTGGTTCCGAACTTCCTACATTAAGATTGTTATTATCACGTTAGTCACTATTTATAGTCGTCGAATTACAAGTGTACAGAGCTATGCTTTACATCTACTGTCGGATATCGTCCACCCGTGTAAAGATGTCTTAGAAAAGTTATCCCTGCATTCTCAATCTCTTACCTCAGTCTAGCAATGTTATCTCTCAAGTGGTTCAATCTTATCTTTTTTCTCATGACCGTTCCATCGGCTATCGCCGTATTATTTATCATGGTGAGGTGCATATAATATATGTATTTCCATAATACGAGAACGCGGATAGGCAAGCATGCATCAGTCAGTTTCAATATTACTGGAATATCTATAGTACTATGCTACACACAACTACACTGCCCCGTCAATTACTCATTCTTGTCCTCTGTCTCTATGACTCTTTAGCTATGAGCCAGCTGGTGTCCATATCTGATCGGCAGATGATTGTCATGATCGTCATGCATATATTAATCGCCGCATGCCGTGCTGCGGCCTGATGCGGCCGTATAAAAACAACTGCGAAGATAGGAAGCCATGGCTAGGAAAGTAGGGCTACCTAAGACAAGAGAGATTGTGAGGACCATGTGAGAGATAAACACTGAGATTTGTAGGGAAAATGATAAACGATATGGGACACAAGATATTGATAGTGAACTTTTGACAACCTGTATAGCACCGTCAACAACTAGATATACAGAGTAGTCAAATTCATAGAATCTATGTTAGATAAATACATATTTTTAGCTATTCCTCGGAGCTAATTACGCTCAGAGAACATGCGAAGATAATAAATAGGCTGCTGAGTTAAACAGACAGCATTTTTAGTTTAGTAGTGTGAAGAAGTAGTAAAATGTAGATGCCCCGGTTAAATATTATGGGCTTTGACAGGCGAAATCGCTGACTGTGTTCGATCTCGTCACGACTAATCTTCAGACGAATCAGAGGAAGCGTAGTTCACACTGGTACTGCTGGCAGTGCTGGCAATAAAGGGTCTTGAAACCCTTGGTGCTGCCTGAGCACAGGCATTTTCCTTCTGACGAGCCATTTGAACCAGACAGGTTTGACCACAGCAGCCACAGGCCAAATGGTGATTAGTATCTGTCTGCAAATCCATCATGATGAGCGAGGGATGGCTTCTGACAGGGTCAGCCTTCTTCGACTCGTGAGGAATGTAAATGCTTTCCAGAAGAGTATTAAGACGACTTGAGTCCATGATGGGGTTTGTTTTGTATAGAGTAAAAGATAGAAGAGAGTAAAGAGAACAGGAGAAACAGATAGATGCAATCAATCAACAAAAGATTAAGGAGCTGTGAAGACGGCTTTTTCTATGACCAAACGGTTTAAACTTCAGGTTTCTGTATCGATCCTTTGGGGTTTTTATATATGATTTTATCTCGATGTAGTTCGCAAAAAAAGAAAATTGTAAAGAATTCTCTTAAATGTAAAGAAATGTAAAAGGTCAATGTATGGGATGTAATTATGTCAGCAACAACAGGGCAAGGGCTACCATGGCCTTGCGTGTTTTACCACGTATTAGTGTGAGCGGCTAATCGTTGGGACAATAGTTCAGTGAATTGAGCAATAACAGACAAAACCAATGCGCGTACGTCACACGAACAAAGAATTGTATGGTGTCATACGATTAGATGATGTTGTGTCTACTGCAATCAACGTCTACTCAAATTAAATGCCGGAATGTACCTCATTTTCGCTTCTAATCTCCTCATATTCACTCAAGAATTATATCTCCTCATCTCCTTGAATTTCCCTCATCTCAACAAATTTCTATGTAAAATATTTTTTTCCCTAATCAATCTAATTTGAAAATTTTTTGCTGCCTTGTATGACTATTTTATTAGATAATACATGTTAAATGTTAATACATGTAAAAATAGACAACATGGGGGGCGGTTAATATTTGCCTGAGGGTAACAACCCCTGACCAGCAGTTAGTGTGGGGTTTACGGCGGCAGCCACCAGCCTCTTACAGGGTCCTTTGATATACCAACCACGGGGTATCGGTAGGAATTCTCAATCGAGGTAGTAATGTGGGGTTGATTTACGCGATGGATGCAGCCCGTAATCTGGGGCCGTGGATGATATCATAGAAGGGAGATAGTCTTGTTTATGAGAGAAGATAAGATACCCTTGTTCACGCACAGCAAAGAGATAAGCTTAAAATGGGGTCGTGTGAGCTGTGTAGTAGGCGATGCTTTTACCCAGACAAGCCTATTGAGGCTTAGTCTCATTGTTCACTATCCGAACGTATCAAAACCGTGCCTCGTTGAAAGTATGTACTCCTGCAATACGGTAGATCACTCCTGTCAAATGACTTGGGATCACACGTAAACCCCATAATCTACAGATAACGTAGCATAAATGATATTCGTAAATAAGTTAACATAAGTTATAAAACTCAACAATCTCAACATCGGCTGTATACAGGTAGACACCACGCTAGAGGTTATGGTGCATGAAAAAACTACTGTTACAGTTGTACAATAAAGAACTGAAGCTAGATTAGCTTGTGTAGATCCGATCACATCATCATGGACGAGACTCGGGGTTGGGTGCCCGGGGGTTGGTGTCTTTAGTGAGAGATACAGCTGTAGGTTCAGCTTTGGGCTCCTTGGGCTCAGTGGTTTTCTTGATCTCCTTGGGCTCACTGACTTTATCGAGGTCTTTGGCCAGGTTGTCGGTGCCTTTAGTCTCGATCCCTGTCGTCACAGTCTTCCCTTCCAATTTGATATGTGCAAGATCTTGAATAATTCTGTCAAACTTCTCTTCAGCTTCTCTTCTTTCCTCAGTCTCTTCCTGTTTCGTCTCGTTCAAATCACTCCACCATCCACATAGTCTCAGAAATCTCTCCACCTCTTCATCACAGTCTCCCAACGCCAACACATCTTTTGAACGGCCCCCAAGATTACCAACTTGCTCAATATTAAACAATACCCGAACACAGTCTTCAGAAACCAGCTCTGGCAGCTGCGAAAAGGGACTTACAGTCAGTGACGTGCCAGCCACAATGACCAAGTCGGCATGGTGAGGAAGATCCTCCTCAATCGATTCGAAAAACAGCTCAGGCAGCCCTTCGCCGAAAAACACAATGTCAGGCTTTACAATACCTCCGTTTTTAGCAGTACATTTTGCATTTCTGCAACGAGGGATGGACAGCTTCTTGTCGCTGCTGTTTGTCTTTTTATCACCGCTTTCATTCGTCGGTTTATCATCAGTATTCTCCTTGTCTTCTCCAAATAATATACTCTTTAGCTCTTCATTGGACATTTCATATCCACACTCAATGCAATGATTCGAAGCAAATGATCCGTGTGCTTCTACCACTTTTTCATGAGACACCCCAGCAATGCGCTCTAGCGTATCGATGTTTTGGGTGTACAGTCTTCTCAAATATCCTTTGGCCTCTACCAATCTCATAAACTTATGAAATAGAGTGGGCTCGAATTGGCCCGGGTACAGTTCCTTTGCAAGCATATAAAAGGCTTCTGGCCGTTTCTTTAAATAACTAATATCAAACACAGCTTCAGGATATGGTAAATTCAAACGCTCTAGATTCGAATAAAGACCGGTGTTTGGTGTGCGAAAATCTGGAATTCCCGCGCCAGTTGAGATTCCGGCTCCCACCATGAAGACAACGTTGGGATATTTCCCATTAGCGAGGTCGTTGGCCACCTCTTCGAGAGTAACCATACTGAGTAATGAAAGAGCTGAGAATGATGTGAGAACGATACTCGCCAGACTCGCCAGAAACAAGCTCAACACTTGGGCAGTAGACCGCAGAACAACCGTAATCCGGGGTTTAGATGAACAACAAGGGCAAATCTAACCTCTACCACTGATCCTCCCTGCAAGGTTGCAGAGTTGTTTTAAAATGGTATTGTGATCAGCCAACTGACAAATTTGTTAAACAGCTATGATATATGGGAGTTTATATATTGAAGCGACAGGTTGAAAGGTCAAAAGTGGAGAAATCACAGTCGATCGCTGCAATCAGCGGTACGGTGCATATTACGGGCTTGACGACCGATGACATGTTTCAGTCTGAGATAATTGGTAACTGTGATATCGACGTAGATATGGTAATTCAGGTGACTACAGAAATGATCAATCTTGTCTGACTTATAATAAGAGTCCAATTTGCTGCTGGCTCTACCTACTTTCTTCTTGTAGGACATCTTTCGGTGCTGACAGTATTGCGAGCTTAATTTAGTATTCTCCACATAATAGATAACTATAGTGTATACATAACAAGTTAAGATAGTATCTTATAACACACACATACGTTTGAGAAGGCAAAGCATCTTATAGAACAATTTACAATACAATTGGCTCTGAATTCGCATTGTTGACCTTTACCACAACACAGTTTACCGATATCCTGAGACCCCATACGTCATACTCATCTCATCTCACGACCCAACATACAACACCCAGAAAGTTCAAAAGTATTTTCCATCTCTCTGCCAACCAGATTGACTCGACTCGTAAACATACATAGTAATTAACTTTTTAACTCCAGGCTCTCTCCACTAATCCCACTCAGTTACGTTATCTATCGCTCCACCCACCATACTCGGTTCCCGCCCATTACCCTCCACTCCTTGCACTACGCGAAAAAGTCCAAACCGCAAAAACAACACACAACTGAATTCACTTCTCTCTCTCCCTTGGACTTAAATACACAAATCACCATAACCACGACCCGGCATCAGTTTATTCGTCAATCTTAAACCACCACCTTGACGATAATAAAACGGTACACTCTGTAAACAGGCTTTTCACCCTTTTTTTGCTGTCAAGCCGCCGAGTCTCTTGTTCCGCTGTGTAGAGATCGACACAGGGCGTTGTAACGTGAGCTGTAATTGTTAAGGACTTGAAGAAAATCGACCACAAGTTGTAAGAGTAAAACCCGGTCAATCTCTCCAATCAGCAATTGTCCTACATAAAGGTGTTCAAAAGTGAAAGTTATTCTTTTGAAAAATCCCCGCGTCTAAGTTTTGTTAAAAAAAAAAAAAGAAACCCTCGTTGACCCAAAACGGTAGTCAATCATGGAACAGCAAATCTCAAGCAACGATGAGTTGTATCCGCTGGCACTGCTCATCGATGAACTCAAACATGACGACGTCACGCTGCGACTGAACGCCATGCACCGTCTGAGCACCATTGCCCTGGCGTTGGGCAAAGAACGCACCCGGCAAGAACTCATTCCGTTTCTCGAAGATGTGACTCAGGAAGATGAGGACGAGGTGTTGACGGTTTTGGCAGAAGAATTGGGCAGTTTTGTTCCCTACGTGGGAGGTCAGGAATATGCATATGTTTTGATCCCTCCACTAGAAGCTCTGGCTGCCGTAGAGGAGCCGGTGGTTAGAGATAAAGCTGTGGAGTCGTTGAATCATATTTGCTCTGAAGTAAGCCCCGACAAGGCCGAAGAACACATCGTGCCGTTAATCAAGCGGCTGTCGTCGACTGAGTGGTTTTCCAGCAGAGTCAGTGCCACGGGGCTGTACGCTACCGCAATCTCTCGTGTTTCTACCCGATGCCAACAGGAACTGCAGTCTTTGTATAAAGATTTGACTCAAGATGACGCTCCCATGGTTCGCCGAGCTGCCGCAAACAACTTGCCCAAAGTCATTGAGGTCCTCCCCAATGTAGCCTTTGAAGGCACCCTCCAACAAATATTCCAGTCCCAGGTAACCGATGATCAAGACTCTGTACGATTACTGTCAGTGGACATCCTCATTGCCATTGCCGAGGCTCTCAAACAGCAAGGCACTACTAAATACAACTCTGATCTCATTAACTTCACCATGGAACTGTTCAACGACAAAAGTTGGAGAGTGCGGTACATGGCTGCTGACAGATTTGAGAAACTCGCTTCCAGACTCGACAGCGCCGAGTCGCGCGAACGATTCGTGCCGGCGTTTGTCAAACTTATGAGAGACTCTGAGGCAGAGGTCCGAACCGCCATCGCTAAGCAGATCCCCGGTTTCAGTGCTTTGATCTCACGAAACGTCATTCTCAGCGAGATCATCCCCAACGTTGAGCTTTTGGCAGACGACAGTTCTCAGCATGTGCGGGCCGCATTGGCTTCTGAACTGAGTCGTCTGGCTCCTTTGCTAGGCAAGGAGAAGACCATTGAGGATTTACTGCCTACATTCCTGCAAATGCTCAAAGATGATTTCCCCGACGTGCGATTGAATATTATTTCGAAACTGCAGGTGGTCAATGAAGTTATTGGTATGGATTTACTTTCCAAATCTTTACTGCCCGCCATTAGTGAGTTAGCCAAAGACAAGCAATGGCGAGTCCGTTTAGCCATCATTGAGTATATCCCATTGCTCGCAGAACAGCTTGGAGTCACTTTTTTCGACCGAGAATTGGGGCCACTTTGTATGACTTGGCTATGGGACAATGTTTATTCTATTCGAGAAGCCGCCACTCTTAACCTGAAAAAGTTGGTCCAAGTGTTTGGTGTCAAATGGGCCAAGGAGGAGATCATCCCAGATGTCATGGTTGTTGGTTCCAACTCTAACTATCTGTTTAGACTAACAGCCCTGTTTGCTGTGACCACTTTAATTCCTGTGTTGGACGAAGATGTTATTACTGACTCGGTTCTTCCGTTTATTATCAATCTCATTGACGACCCTATTCCTAATATTCGATTTAATATTGCAAAGACTTTCAAGGTGTTGGTAGAAACATTTTTACATGTGGAGACAGTGGAAGGAGAAGAGGGAACCACAAAACAGACCACCCTTCCCAGCGCTCATGCCAAGGAGATCATAGTTGACACTATTATCCCTCGACTAGAAAAAATGACCGAAGATCAAGACGTGGATGTGAGGTACTTTTCGACCAAGAGTCTTGAAGAGATTGACGAACTAGTAAAGCAGTATTTGCCTACGAATTAAGTACTGAGTAGTTATGTAGAAGTGGCCACAAATGTTGCTGTTGTGCAGTAGCCGCGTTGACACGTTCATATAAACGTTATACAGCGTTAGAGTACGTACTACGTTATTGTGTTCAAGTGCAGTGCAGTCATAGTTATTTCATATCTACCTGTCGTAACGTAGACACCAGCTAACTGCTGATGCTATTTAGTATACATGCCACCACTTCCATTGACATTGTCAACTAGGGCTTATACCTCTGACGATGTCAGACCAGTCCATTAGTTGATACATTAAAGTCATATTAGGGGAAATTTCAGGACTTTTGGACTTGACAAATTCGTAAGCTGTGTTGAGATCCCATTTGTTTAGCTTCATCACATAAGCAACCACCAGGGATGCCGAGCGAGATACTCCACATTGACAGTGCACAAGGACCTTTTTGCCATGCTGTGCCCGGTCGTACATAATGTCAGTGAGACGTTCCAGTTCTGGGAGTAATTTCGATGTGTGATCCCACGGAATATAGATATATTCCGGATGGACAATGCTGTTATTGGTGGTATTATCTAAGGTTGTTTCTTCAGAGTCGGTGCTGCGCGGCGAGCTAGGAGGCGATATGGAGGCGCCCAAGTTAGGGGAAACGGTGAACGGATTCTTGACCTCCTTGGCAACATTAATAATCACGTCGTACTGCGACGCGGTTTGGGCAGAAGGCTCCGAATATAAATAGATATTAGGTTCGCAGACAAGGACCGGTCCGTCTGGATATGAATTGAGTGACTCAGACTCTTCATAGTAGTAATTGGAATATGGGACATAAGCATTTTGATCAATGGGGTCTGAGGACGAGGCAGAAGTCACTCCAGACGAGTTTTCCGAGTTGTCAGACTCTGATAGAGACGATGACAGAGACGACGAGGTCCCAGAAGACTGGGGCTGGCTGTCATCGTTGTCAACCTTAGAAGACGACAGCGGGCCGCCTCCGGGACTTTTTTCCACCGGTATCGATATCGACAGTGACGACATTGTCTTGTTTCTTATTATAGGCATGTGGAATGGGGTTGGGGGTACTTTGCCTATGGTGACGTTGGCACCACGTGTGTCGACATTAATGAGCCTTGGGCTGTCGGGACCACTATATGACTGTGATCGCTTTGTGTGGTCGAAATTAAAATTAAATATGGAGGAGGTCGTGGTTGTTTCGTTGGAAAAGTCATCATATTTGTGGGGGGGTTCTAGCTGATCAGCCCCGAAAGTCGATTGCACCGCGGTCATAGGCACATCTCTCATTATATCACTACGAGCGAACCGACTGTGCACCGCTGTTCTGGGGAGGAGCATGTCCTCAGCCAGACTGAGCCCGTTCTCTGCTCGCTTTCGCACTGCCAGCGAGCCAGACATAAACGGCTGAATGTGCAGAGACAGGTTCTTGGTGTTTCTCAGCTTATTATTTCGTCGCCGGTGAGGAGATGTCGACTTTGGCGATGTGCTTCTGGGTGAGGTACTTGGACTTGACGTTGAAGAAGAGGTCGAGTTGCCGCCACTCCAAGACAGCGATAGCAGTGACGAGTGGTTCAAAACCAGGTCGGGCAGGCCGTCGGGGAGGCTTTCATTAGGCATGGTGATCGTGGTCGTCGGTCTGTGGTAAATTTATGGGATAATATACGACCTATTTTTACAATCAGATACTGGTGGTCGCAGTCTGTCGAATGATTAAAATTTTATACTCAATGGCCCTCTCTGTTGTGTCGTTTTGGTTTCAAAACTCTCAGAGCCTAAAAATAACCGAAAACAGATTTTGCGGTTTTCTAATAATAAAATAAAAAAGGCTGTGGAGGCACAACCGCAAGAAAACCCACAACACGAGTGTTTGTTTTCGTTATATTCAGCAAGTATCTCTAGCAAGAGATTTTCTTAAAACCTCCTAGCACTGCTAAGAGACTTTGTTTTAAAAAGCCTTTGACTCTGGAGACCGACAATTGCTTGTTGGAGATTGAAAAGAAAAAGAAGATAACACTCCCACCCAGGATGAGAAATTATATAATAATATTATTAACTAAGCTGGCAGAAGGCGCGTGCACTTTTCCAGGCACTAGTGCAGGAACTGCAAATCACTTTTACCAACGGTAGGGTGAGAGAGAGAGAAAGCACGTTATTAATAGCACATGTACATGAGCGAAAACAAAGTTTCTATAAGAGGGAACCGGAAGAGCTGGCAAATTCAAAGCCTAAACGTGTGATTAAATTGTGTGTATTTATCGAATGTTCTATCTATACTGTCATATATTGTATTCTGTTCGTTAATTGACTGATGTCATCTACAATTAGCTTATTTCGGTTCACCTCCAAAGACGCGTAGTAGTACAAATGGGGAAGCCGAGTAGCCCAATCAAGATTTGTTACTGAAGATTACTGATGATTAGTGCTGGCGATGTCCGGGAAAGGAAAGGACAGCACAGCAATCAGCAGTCAGAATTGAAGGCGAGGACCACTAGATCACTTGCTACAAAGAAAGACAGTTTTTTGTTCAGATTAAAACTTGCTACTCTCTCTCTTGTCTGGTCGTCTTGTTATGTTTTCAACCTTATTCGTACTAAGTATGGTATGTACACTAGTGGCCCAACTATGATTAGCCCACTCGGCTCAAAATAATAATGCAATAATGTTCTTTTTTTTTCTCCATACCAATCTAGTAATGTTCCTGATGATGAATGCCACTTTATACGTGAAACTTCCAGCACGCATAAATGTAGCATCAAATTCAGGGGGACGAGGTGTGTGGAGGTCCGTAGCTCTAACAGTGTTTACCCGTACAATGTTATCAAATAAGCCAATGCAAATGGGGCAATTCACTCAGCCCATCACTTAGAGTTCAGCCGACATTACTGTATATGTTATCTTATCTTGCGACAGCTGTCCAGTTGCACGGTTCCCAAACTTTGATTCTCTCCACAAAGCTAATCTGAAACGTCTTCCCAGCCAAGAATTATCGGCAAGCCCCGGTAGCATCAAGGTTCCATAGTGCTCTGTGCAGTGCATATAATTGAGGCTGAATTGTCCTCATTTTTGGTGCCATTGTGCAACGGTATTGTTGTCATATGATACTCATGTAGCGTACTAGGTGCATATTTTGAAACGTTCGTGCCTGGTGCCTGGCTTTCTTCTGCTGTACCTTTGATACGGAGTACGACGTGCAGGTTGAAGATGGAGACAGTTAAAAATAAAGGTAGAGTTTAGAATAAAGCGAGGGTGTTAAGTGAAGCGGAACCCTTAGCGTAGACTGTAGAACATTCTTCCTCTAAGTAGAAACTCGGCACTTCACAATGGGCTCTTGAAGAAAAAGTTTCAACTTTACCACTGTTCTACCTCACGCAGTACTGTGGACTCGAAAGCGGGTGCCAAATTATATTTAGACTGGCACGCAGAGCGATGCAACTGCATGTAACTAATTCTCCTAGTGTGTGTTTGTGAAACGTTGAATCAGACAACTCGGGGATTATGCTTCTAGTTCTGCCCAGTGTGCGGGGACAGCGAACGTTGGGCTCGACCTTGGACACCAATGCGGTCGTGAGAGCCGGGTTCTTTGCATATCTGCAAACATATTACTTCGAGATTAACTATACCGTAATAATACTGAGTGTCAGTGAACCAGGACAGAAGAACTGGCATAGTGGTATCCTATATATTTTTTCTAATGGTCAACAGATATTTCCTGTTCCCGAGTCAGCCCTTGTGCACTTGTGTTGATACTAACCACAGAAGGAGCAATAGGACCATTAAAGCCGCAGTTTTACTGTCAAGTGATTCCTGTTGTAGCCATATACACAACTTGATAGAACTATGTACTCATATCAGTCTTTACATCATCCGGCTCTGTCTCCCCGAAAGATCGCCCTTATCTCCCTGCATGATAGCGGCATATGAGGCTCAAAAATTTATATGGTGCAAAGACGATCTCGAACAATATTTCACTTCTTCACATCTACACTTGTAAAACATTCATCTAACCAAGCATGTCTTCAGCTCTTGAACGCCTGTTGAACCGTACACTTCCCGATGAGGATACCAAAAGTTCCATAAAGAAAAAGCAAACTTCTCGAGCTAGTCGTAGAGTGAAAAAGTTGCAAACCTCCAAACGACAAGCTTTGGAAGCCGAGTTGGATCCTGTACAAAAGGAAAAGAGGATCTTAGAAAAGAGAGAACAGAATCTGAAAAAGATCGAATCATGGAAAACCCAGGAAGAGGTTAGAGAACTCGAAGAGCAAATTTTCCAACAGAAAGAAGCCAGACAGTCGAGAAAGAGGACGAGGTCGCGAAAGGAGTCGTGTACTTTCAGTGACGATGATCTGAATAGATCCAGAACTAGTAGTTATCCTGGATTAACACCTGGATTGGCTCCAGTTGGACTGGAGGACTCTGATTCTGATTTCTAAAGTGTGATGATGAGCATCTTCAGCATCGCCAGCATCATTATTTTTCTTATGTCTGCATTTTCATGCCACAGGGGTCAGTCATCCGTGTGACATCTGTTGTATTTGCATTTCTATTGTACAACCCGACGTCACCAGCGTGACAGCCATCTGTTGCTTTTAATGACCCCTCAATCCTAATGCCTTTGCTACCACCACAAACAAAAAAAAGCATGCCCATCCTCCCAGAGCAGCCGTGCAAATTGTCAATGGTTTGTTAATCATGAGCCCAAAAATCAACACTCCGAGCGGAGGATAGAACCCGCTACTGAGTCGCGGACCTATAAATGCAGAAATCAGTGTCATGATCCACCGAATCACATGTACAGTAGGTCCCTCATACAAGGGGAGAATAAATACCGTTAAACACGAGGATGCTAAAGCCAAGGGTAGAACCTTTTGTAGTAATTGAAACCTATAATCTTCATCCTTGGTCCCTGAACTTGTTGGCCCGGGTCCTGTCCCCGGATACAGCTCTCTTTGATGCCCTACTGGCTGCCCGGCCACAAGTTCAATTAGAGTAGTGCGATCTGGCAGCAGACTTGCGCTCTCATAATGCAAATATAAAGGAACTAATGTAGTATCTACAAACACCCGTGAGTTATCTGTACTTTGGCCCGTCCACATGTTATGAATCTTGATAGCCACCCAGTACCACAATGTCTGTCTCATTCTGACCATTGTCAATTCTTGTAGTTCTGCTTTTCGTCGATGTCGAGCTTGGATATCGTCGGTGAGATTACTACGAGTAGTGTCAACACGCTCAGTAGCTTCAACAACCTTTCGACCCTCTTTTGTAAGGTTATCCAGCTCCATTGTGTTTCAGACTCAAAGTGACTTCAATAAGATTTATTATATGGGTGCAGATCCCCACAGGGTTGTTTTATACAGCAAAAGGAGAGTTTACAGTCTTATACTATATAAGGCTAATGTGTATATGCTAAGGAGATTCAATGGTTTAGTTCATAATTGACAGTTGTTTGAAGACTTTTCTTACTGGGCTCCTCGACGATATAAAACGTGGAAGGCGTGGGAGGCGAACGACCTAGGGAGACGCGCAAACAGTGCGTGGGAGACGTGACAGCCAGGGAGGGCTCCAATATCGGAGTCCTCACACCCCACGGCTGACCCTACCCACCCATCCTCCAATCACATTTCACCCATTCTTTTTCACGCACACAAAATCATATTGAATTGAAAATTACCAAAAATCAATATCGATCCTCCCTATCATCGATTGATTGATTTGTAATCTCTCATCATGAACAGTCACATTACACAAACTGTCATGCGGTCACAATTTCTGACAGCCCGAAAATCCGTCATTGGCTTGACTACGCGGGCTTCCGCTGGGTTCGCAACTTCTGCTGCTGCCAGCCAATCATCCTCTGCTTTCCTCAATAAAGCTGCTGGAACAGAACAGGGAGTGCCTCCCCAGGGATTCCGACTACACCGGCCACGAAAGTGGGACGAGCCCTATGAGTCGGCACTGGATGCACACACGAAATACTTTTTATTGTCTGAAATGTTCCGAGGCATGTGGGTGGTGCTGGAACAATACTTCAGATCTCCATATACTATCTACTACCCGTTTGAAAAGGGACCGGTGTCGCCGAGATTCCGAGGAGAGCATGCTCTGCGACGATATCCTTCGGGAGAAGAACGATGCATTGCTTGCAAACTGTGCGAAGCGACGTGTCCTGCCTTGGCTATCACTATTGAGGCTGAGGAGCGAGAAGATGGATCTCGACGAACTACTCGATACGACATTGATATGACCAAATGCATATACTGTGGATACTGTCAGGAGTCGTGTCCTGTCGATGCTATTGTGGAGACTCCCAATGTGGAGTATTCTACTGAGACGAGAGAGGAGTTGCTGTACAATAAGGAGAAGTTGCTGGCCAATGGAGATAAATGGGAGCAGGAGATTCAATATGGACTAGATGCCGATGCTCCATACAGGTAGGGTACTAAAAACTCAGAGATGTGTAAAAAGTTGGAAAATGTCTGTCTGGACAAAATTGATGAGCAGTAAGAAGCATATATGTATCTATAATAGATTGCAATTAATAGGTGAGGTATAAGGGTGTAACAAATCGTAAATAGATCGTTTGACAACTGAAAGGTTCAGTAAGGTATTAAACAAATCGTAAATAGATCATTTTAATTGAAACTGAGACTGTATCCACTAACACATTAATTGGGTGATGATTCCTTTGGACGGCACCTTGACGGTTACTCGATATCATTTGTTCATTTTATAATTAGCATTACTCTATACTCTACTCTATGTTCCTAACTGCTGGCACACTGGACCTTCTCAGCACCTGGCATGTCCTCGTAGTCCTCATCCATAGCATCAGCTCCACCAGGACTGTACTTGCTAGGATCAACATCAGCCAATACCACATCGTCGACGTGAGCATCAGCAGGAATGTCCAAAGGAGCTCGAGCAGGAAGAACCTTCTCCAACGCAGCCAACTGCTCAGCAGAAGCGAAATATGGCTCGGGGAAATCAATTTCAAATGCTATCAACATGTTTCCAAAGTTATGATGTCGGTAAGAAGGCATACCCTTACCTTCGACCATCTTGATGGTTCCTGGAGCAATGACCTCACCAGGGATGATATCAACTTTGATGTAATCGCCATCCAAGTGCTTGATGCCAAACGAGCCACCAGCCAGGGCAGTGAGCAGATCAATCTTGATCTTGGTGAAGAGATCGTCTCCTCGTCGCTCAAATCGCTCGTGAGGCTGTTCGTCAATGACAAAAATGACATCTCCCGGAACGATATTGGGACCTTGATCTCCCTCACCCTTGAAGGTAATCTTCTGGCCCTTGACCATGCCCTTGTCGATATGGACCTCCAGCACCTTTTGCTGTTCAGCGGTCTTCTTTCCTAGACATTTCTTACATCGGTCCTTCTGGTTGATGATATTGCCTTCTCCGTTACACTCGGGGCACACAGTCTGGAACTTCTGGATGATATGGCCCATCTGTCGGGTCACAAACTTCATACCTTGACCTCTGCACGAATCACAAGTTCGCACAGCACCTTCTTTGCCTCCCTTTCCGTCACACGAAGGACACAAGATAGTCTTCTTCAGCGATAATTTGGACACTTTGCCCTTGTAGAGATCTTCCAAAGTGACCTTCAAGGCGTGGACAATGTCTCTGGATCGTCTAGGACCAGAAGGGCCACCGCCGGCTCCACCAAACATGCCACCCATGCCTCCCATGCCGCCCATGCCGCCGCCCATTCCACCAAAGAAATGTGAAAACAGGTCTTCAGCGCTGCTTCCCATGTCGGGCCCACCGGCACCGCTCAGTCCTTCCAAGCCAAACTGGTCGTAGACCTGTCTCTTCTGGGGGTCGGACAAAATCTCATATGCACTGGAAATCTCCTTGAATTTTTCCGCAGCCTCCGGGCTGTGTTGGTTCTTATCGGGATGGTATTTTAAAGCTCCTACTCGGTAAGCTTTTTTGATCTGGGCATCAGAAGCATCCGCAGTTACGCCTGGTTAGAAACTATTCACCACATGCAAAGCAAGACCGTCTATGAGTCGGCGACCCGACGATGCAACAGTTCTCACATCCGGTCCCATCGTCCACCACCACATCAACCAAATCTACTCACCTAAAGCCTCGTACAACTTGGTATCTCTGGCCATTATTACTATCTATATTCAAATGCAAATTTGTTTGTTTTTAAATATTAATATTCTTTTTGGTTTGCTTCTCTTTAACGATCGGTCGTTTTGAGGATTTCGGCTTTGAAAGTTTTTTGAATTTCTATGATTGAGCCCCGCGGGTGGAATATAAATCTCTTTCGAATAAAAAGTGAAATATATCTTATGGTAGAAAGATATAACAACACTACTTCCAGAATATATATTTATGTAGATAGATACGAGTAAAGTTATAAATCAACCTTACAAATCTTTTTTCTTCGATATTCGGTAAAATATATATTACGGAATGCCTCAGAAACGGAAATGGCTATTTTTTTTTTTTCTACAACGTTCCATGGGTAGGGGTCACACGGTTATGGTTACCCGGGTTAGTCTTGGCGGTTGATAAGTGATAACGATTGGTGAGGGAGCCGTTGTATAGTGAGAGGTATGTGAGGATAGAGCAGATTGTAGTGAGCCTGGGGTGCGTTGAAAGGTTTTATTACAACTTGTTTTCTGCTGTGAATGTATTCATGGATTGTGTATTGCTAAAGTATTGGGGATGAGTGATCGACAGGGGATCGACGAAAATGATAGTATTAGTACAGTATGAAATATCAGTGCAAAAGACTAACCTCGCTATATAATATGCTTGGTGCGCAAGAGTACGGTAGCGATGGGTAGTTTCCCGCAGTAGATGAATCCCAGGGTTCACGTGTAGTGTAAATGGTCGTTTCCATAGTTAGATTCCCTGTACTTGTAGCTGACAGTCACCAATCAGATAATTGCCCAAGACTGTATTTGCTGGTCCCTTCTCTCTGCAGATCTTTTAAAATCCATCGCTCAGTTGGTCGATAGATCCCCAGTATTTAGCTCCTGGCACTCTCTTCATCTCCTAATTGGCACATTGCTATTAATCCGGGTGGCCATAAATCGAAGCGGGATTTTGCATGAATGTGCATTTAGGTGCGTAATCTTGCATACCGATGCATCGACCGTTTTAGGGGGTCAACAGGTCTCACTTCAAAAGTGTTTTCGAGTGTCGAGGTACTACAAAGTCAACGATACAGCGTCAATTTGGATATATAAGCAAGATCAATCTCGTCGTGCCGTTTGAGTCTCATTCCCTTTCGTAGCGTACTGTAGGTGACATGGAGATGTGTGGGATGTCACCACTCCGCCGCTGCAGAATACGGCTTATCTGAAAGACCAGGTCCGTGATTTCAGAAGCATGTCTTGAACTTTATACAGCTTGTCAAGTATTGGGTGAAAGGATCTCTATATTTATAAAGTGGCCTAAAAGTTGAGAAGCATACTACTGTTGGTTATAGCACGCACCCAACAGAATCACACCATAAAACTGTCGTTCTATCAAGTCTGGTTCTATCACTGTTATACAGAGGATGAATAGATATGTCCGTCGGATTCTCATACTTCCAAGTCATTACCAATATACTCTGCTGACTCACGTCTCCACTTTAATCGAGTTCGTGCATTTAGAAGTTTCTAGCATATTCAAATTGTAGCTAGCATACATGGTAATGTGCAGTGTATGTACTGTCTAGACAGTAACTATGGTAAAGTGCAGTGTGTGTACTCTCTATATTGTCATACAACCCTAAAAAGAAATTCAAACCACCGTCATCTGATTTTGACTAGTGTATACATTGAACACAATATTGTGTGACTTTTCTTGACAATCACACTACAATAGCGCACACCACTGGCTACGTGCTTCCGAGGTACAGGTTACATGCAGCCCCACCTTATCCGGCAGTGTCCCTGCCGGTTCTTGGAGACTAGTTGTACGCTAGCCTATTGGCCCCAACAATATGTGTGGAATAAAATCAGGAAAAAAGAAACACGCCTGTGTTCTCGTTTATACTCACGCATCACAAATTGGAACCATATAGAATAGTTTTTCCGATCGGCAAGGGTCTCACGCTATTCTATACGTCGTTGCTGCATCTTAGGCTGAAGATCTTTTTCGAACCTTCACTTATAGTAATAACTGTTTTTCTACTATATTTTTCACGTACAAATATCCGCAGATGTCCTGACAATGGTAAGTAGGAAAATAATAACAGAAAAAAAAATCACTGTGTATGTGACATGGCAATAACAAAGGAACAACTATTTCTTAGCCTATCGTCCTCGGTGATAAGGTCCCCCAAATATTCTATAATAATCCCTGCTTCTATAGCATTCATTTTATCATATCCCTTGGTCTATTCGTTATTAAATGACGACCATCCGATATTCCACCACAACTGGTCACCGTCCACTGCTGAACAACCCCAGCTGGCAGTCCACCAGGCTATTGTGTACCCGCCAGTCAGTGGAGGAACCTCGGTGGATCAGACGTTGGTCGACGCCCTTCAGCCACTGCTGGAGGAGTTGAGCAGTCCGGCCAGTTTTCCTAATGATATGGTGGATGTCGATAATCTATTTACTCTGGACAGTGTGCCGTATTTCCACGGTCTCACCAACTTGAGTTCGTTGGAAGACTTTGATTCGCTCATGGCAGCCACGCTGGTGCTGCGAGCCCGCAAAAGCAAGAAAAGTAGAGCCCTTCCTCAGGGGCTGTTGCTGTCGTACGTCGACCACGCTGATCTCCATGATGAGTCCCAGACTGACTACGAGTCAGGGAACGCCGGGCCGGTTGACAAAATACTGGGAGGCAATATGGTGAAAGACACAGAGGTCAATGAGCGTGAAGAGGAACGCGCAGAAGCTGAATTGGAAGAGAACAGACTGGAGTTTGAGACAGGAGCGGGCGAAATCGAGTCTGCAAGGGAAAAATACAAAGCAGAAGATGAGTCGATTGAAGAAAAGACTCCGGATGAGGAGCTGGAAGGACCAGAAACCGACAACGAGTCGTCGGACCTCGCGTCAGCCTTGCCCATTGATAGGAGGAAGATGGGCAGCAGTGGGAGAGAAAAGGTTGCCGACAATGCGGGCAACAGCAAGAAGACCAACAACAACAAGAGCCAACATCTCGCACAAGTCCCTGGAGAAGCAAATAGTCTTCCTCTAAAGGACATGCGCCCCTGGAGCAAGGGCCTGGCTAAGCTACTCTCCAATCCGCCTCCTGTCCCACCCTCCATAATTCTCTCTCAGCGGCCAAAAACAGTCCCTCTGGCTCTTCTCCCAGGATGCCCTCAAATCATAGCTGTGCTTTGTCTCTTACTTACCACCTTTTCCTTTTACTGCTTCATGGTCATGGCTGATTTCAGTGCCATCTACTGTCGCCTGGGGATCGCCTTTGCGTTTGTTGTGCAATGTTCACTGGCCTTCTCATCCGCAGCGTCAGTGGTTTCCATGTTCTACACTGGGTTCCCACTATATCTCCTTCGGCAGTACATGATCCTCCCATTTATACTCATCCTGTTGAGCGGGTCCTTGACTTTCAAAATGATGACGGTTTTAGGATCAAAGGAATCCACTAGCCAGCCGTGGCTTGCTCAACAATCCATAGAGCTCCTGCCTCGGACTCTCAAACAAACGGGTCTCACCTGTGCTGTGCTGAGCATAGCATACATCCCGTTCTTGGAATTCCCTGCTTATGCCAAGTCTCTCTGCTTATTTGGTATCTTGTCGGCTGTTTTCAACCTACTGCTGCATGTCACATTCTTCACAGCAATACTCACTGTTGATTTAAGATTAAGAGAGGAAGCAGTGCTAAACCTCACAGATGAATTTGCCGGCCTTTCTTCTTCCAACCTCACATCTAGTTGGATATTGCAGGCTTATTTGTACGTTAGATATTTCTTTGACCAGAGGATTTCGCCGCCGTTGGTTTCCTCTTTGCTTGTTCTTTATTTATACCTGGGCTCCGGCGGATGGCTGGGCCGTTTCGTTGCAGAAAACGTCAAAATTCCGTTGGATAATACTCCTTTGTTTCTCAACACTTTATTGGATGGCGTGAAAATCCCGTCTCTGCGAGTATATTCGCCAGTTGTACTATATTGCAGCCCCGATTACAGTTCATTCCGTTGGGAGTTCTTTAGTGCCATGGGTGCAAGTCGGCCGGCTTTTTACTATTTTTCCGAGGTCGGAGTCTACACTGTACTACTGGAGTTTATCGCTCTGTTAGTTCTTCTCATCTGTTTATCACTGGCTATTCTTAGGCTTTATTCGAGTCCAACGGAGCAGGTATCGTGGGATGTTGTTACTCCTGCAAAAGAACATTTCCACTGCAAAGATCTCATTGGATATCATTTTCTTGACATCATCCGCGTCACTGGTCATGGTAGCCACATTGCTACTGTCTCCACAGACCACAAAGCTTATGTATGGAATGTTATAGGGGGTAATGGAAGAATTCTGCCACCCTTTTTGATCCCGTTGGCTTCAGAGGCTTGGCCAATTGCAAATATTATGCTCGATTCGCTCAATGGTAGAGTGGGAGTTCTTTCCTCACGGGTACCGATAATTAACGTGTGGAATTACAGACCAGGTACATTGGAGTACTGCTTTGTGGATAAATCGGTCTACAATTGTAATGCAGTAGAGAGCTTTTTCACTGAGGGAGTCCTTATCATAGTCACCTCCAATAATCGGTTGGTATCTCTAAGTGAGCAGGGTCGCCCAAGCGTATTCATTATCGAGCAGTTTGAACGCAGCAACGCAAAAGTTGTAGCTTGCAAGAGAATTCTGACTCCTCGACTTCCGGAACGCGTGGTGTGTCTCTCATCCAAATCCGAACTTGTAGTTGGAGCTCGTCTAGGGAAGGACTGGCGCTTCACAAAGCTGATGTTTGGTCCTGCTCTCGTGGCAACGGACTCTAGTATTGGCCTCGAACGTGTCTCGTCTATTGTACCGGTACCTGCGCTGAATATGCTACTGATAGCTACAAATTTGAAAACCATTCTCATCGACGTTCATACCGGCACATTGCTTCGCAAGTTTCATCTTGGACATTTCAAGAAAGGAACATTGAAGGTTTTCCATGCAGAACCTGTCCATTGCATATTCTGTGGTTGTGCTTCGGTCAACACTTTTTCCGTTGCCTACAACGACTATGAGGACCCAGGAATGGTAATTTGTCACAGTCTGGTTATCGAGAATCGTGGAAGAAGTAACATCTGCTGCAGGTCAGAGCGGGATCATCGAGAGATTCGGTGTCTTGGGTTTGACCAGGTCACAGAGAGACAGCATTGGATAAAGAACGTGGAAGGCTGGGACACGATCGACATGAACATGATTTTGGGCGTTCGGCGAAAGGAACAGCCTGTTGACTCAAAGGAAAAAGAGTCACGCTCTTCCCCAGCTTTGCGTCGTAGAAACAAAAATGGTGATGGCACTGGCATTCCGTCACCCAAACGTACTCCTCCAATTGGTAGTACATGGGAAGGCTGGGCAATGAGTGCGTATGGTCAGGTTTCATACTATGACATACCAGAAAGTCCTCAACTTTCCAAATACGCAGATCTGACTCGAAACGGGCTGGGTTCCTTCAGCAGACTGCTTATTCAAAAGGCTGGTCCTGTCACGGCATTTGGACACAAGTCCATTGCTGTTGCATTTGGAAATATCCTAAAGGTGCTATATTTTGGAAATGAAGAGAAATACATTGAAACTTCTGCCAGGACCAAGTCCGACAGTCATATTCAGATTGGACGAAAAGGGAAGAGGGGAGGGCTGCGTACGGTCTAACGAAAAGGATCATGAGCAGCTAAAAAAATGGTTTGTAAGAACCGGAAAACGACTTATGACTTTTTCACATGTTATATATATAGTATTTATTTATTGACGCTAGATTGACTATTATTAGTTTTTTGTTTGAATTTTTCAGTTATGTAGATTTAAGTCACAACAAAAAGAGTCAGCTGTAGGTTGCAATAAAAAGATGAAAGGAATAGTACGCTACTGTCTACTAACAAAAGTATGAAAGGAATAGTAGCTCTACAGCTGTCTACTAACAAAAATAGTGACAACCGTGGGATTCGAACCCACGCCTCCGGAGAGATCAGGACCTTAACCTGACGCCTTAGACCAACTCGGCCAGATTGCCATTTCTGTGACAATAATTTTCCACACTGTGCGCTAGTAGCAAAATAACCTCAATTTCGCGTGCGGCTCAAGCCTCATACCGTATGTCTCGGAGTGTTATTCCGTGTCTATGTATCTCTAAAAATGTTTGTGAGTACTAATCAATGCTTGTGTATGCATGTCTCTTTCTCTTCACCTCTGTCATGACCGGAGCTGAGGCAGATATTCTGGCAAAAGCCAGCCAACAAACGAAGCATATCCAGACTTTGGCCAATGAACTGATCTCTTGCATGGAGGAAAATGGAGAGAACGAAAAAAGATTGATGCTGCAGAAGCAGATTTCTACCGGTCTGGCTTACCTCCGTTTGTTATATTGGGATGCTCAGGTTTTAATAAATGATTATAAAGACATGACGGCTGCGTCGCGGCAGGAATCCGATGCATTTCTACTGAACATGCAGAACATCTACTATCAGCACCGACATCTGCGCAGCGAAATAGAGCAGTGCGAAGATCTGGAATCTAAGCACAAGTCGATTGATATGGTGCCAGAAGAGCAGTTTCTGGCTGAAAATCCACAGTTCAAGGACTTGGATCAGCATCAGTTAATATTAGAACGGATAAAAGATGAAGAGAGGCGTAGATTAGAGCTGTTTGTCATTAAGACAAAGCTTCAGGAAACCAAGACCGAACTATCGAATCAAGTCAAGGGGATCCGGTCCGATATTGAGGATAGCGATGCATTGAATAGCGAACTAAAACGATTGTCAGAGTCTGCTACTAGCTTGAAGAAGTATTTTGATAAGCACTGACTGAAGAACAAAGTGCTTCGAATTGGACGAGAGCGAAAGACAGTATGGACTTGTCGTACTGAGTGGTATTTATCTATGTACATTATGTGTTGATACAGTATTTATGTTTTATTCACTAGTTGTAATTGTTTCTGTTCGTTGACAGCGTGCACTGTCTGAATCTTCGATTCTTAGAGGTCTCGCACTTTTCTCGTACTTTTCTTATATTTCACAGATTCTCAGCGATTTTTGATCTATCTCCTCCCCACGCGACGCGTCTCCAGCACCATGAGAGGAGCTTTGATCTTGATAGAAGGCTTGGACAGAGCTGGGAAGAGTACGCAATGTGATAGATTAGTAGAAAAACTACAAAATGAAGAAATAAACGTAGAACTCCTGAAATTCCCCGACAGAACTACTAATATTGGCAAAATGATCAACTCTTACCTTGTCAGCAACGAACATCTCCCCGATCAAGCCATTCATTTGTTGTTTTCTGCTAATCGTTGGGAAGTTTCTAGTAAGATATTGGATCTGCTGAATAATGGTACTACTGTAATTCTAGATCGCTATTTATATTCTGGCATTGCCTTTTCTGCTGCCAAAAACATTCCTGGCATGAGCCTCGAGTGGTGCAAGCAGCCAGATATAGGTCTGCCCCTCCCAGATTTGACCATATTCCTCGATGTATCTGAAGAAGTCGCTCAGAAACGAGGCGGTTATGGAAATGAGAGGTATGAAAAGCTAGAGTTTCAAAGAAAGGTAAGGGAGAAGTTTCACGAACTCAAGGGTGAGAATTGGTTGGTAGTTGATGCTGATCAAGGCTTAGACGACGTGGAGAACGAGATTTACAGCAATGTGGAGAGAGCGATGGGCAGTTTGGGTTCAATTAAAAGATTACAGTAGTAGCAGTGGCCAGCCCAGCGAGAGAGGGTACAAAATATCAACGTAAACTAATTATCCAAACGTAGAGTTACAAATACTTAAACACAGCGAACATCAAACGGAGGGTTCGTATGTTAAAACAAGTCAGCAGCCTTTCGCCTATTGCCTTTATGTCTTGGTTTTGGTCCCAATCTATCCGCAAAAGTCATATCCAGTCGACTGGCAAATGCATCAGGAGATTTAGACCGATCTCGTCTCGACTTATTTGCACTGCTGGAATTCCCAGACAACAGCGTTTGCCGGTCTTTGGCTCCCGGAATGAGATCATCGTCGTCGCCACCCCGGCTTCTCCTTTCTGACTGTGGAGAACGGTCTCTAAATCGCAGTCGCTCAGACAACGGACCACGGCTTGGCCTCTCTTTCCGGGATTTGTTATTATTGCTGCTGAGCGGCCCAGGTGCGCTTGCGCGTAGTTCTTCCTTGGTTACATGAGCATTGTAATGTTGTTCAGCGATAGCGGGGAAGAGGTCCCCCTCAATTTCTTTCCGTATGATGCCGGGCAGAAGGTCGTCGCCATCCAGTTGTCTTTTTGTTCTCTGCTTGTCTAAATGATAGACAATGAGCTCATCTTCCTCCTTTCGTCTTCTTCGGTTAATGTGCTTTGTTGGTTCACCATGCATTAGGTAGTATCTACTTCGGGCTCGTGCGCCTCTCACTTTTCGATCATTTTCAGTTGCAAACCGTATTTGCAGCTTAGTATTTGGCTTATCTGGGAATGATTTAGCTTGTCGAAGTTGTGTGGGAGCAATAGTTCCCGAGTCATAAAACTCGGCTTCAGAGGTTATGCCGGTAAGTGCTGCCGCAGCTTCTTCGTGAGAGAAAAACACTAAGTTCACTAGTTAATGGCCGGATATACAGCACAACGACCGGCATTATTGTTCGCAGTTATTCGCACATACGGGAAGTATCATCGATCCATTCGATCTTAAATGGATAATCTTGAATATAGTTACGGCCATAACCCATCATCTCCTCAGTTGATAGGTCATCCACGCCTGTCACGTATATAGTGTTTTCTCTGATTGTTTCAGTGTCAAGCACTCTGTCTTCGCTCTCGTTCACGGGCTGCGCTTCTTCCTCGACCTCCATGATTTCGCTGTCGGGTGCCCTTTCGGTGGATTTGCCAAGGAAATCCTCGTCTCGGAGTTCAAAGTCGAGATCCGCATCATCGAGTGTGATCTCGGCGGTTATTTCTTCCGCCATGGCCAGTAGTAAGTGAAACTCTGGAAATTATTGGGCTATAAAGACTTAAGTATACACAATGGTGAAAGTTGAAAGCTTGATGTTTAGCCGTACTAAGTATCGCATTGGGAAGAATACTTGTCGATCTCTCTGCAGCCATGTACAACCAAATACCAATATCTAAATTTCGCTTTTACTATAAATTATAAATGCAATCAAAAAATTAACTCGCTTCACTGCTGGTCAAGGTAATCTGTCTGTTGCTGCTGATTTGAACAGTTACCAAAACAGAATCTATAGTAGGGAAGTACTTGGCTTTGTCAGTTCTTGTACAAAATATATATATATATATATATGTCTTATTTAACCACTGTATAACTCAACCGTATAAATAATTCTAACTAATTGTTGGATGAACTCGAGCAGTCTGGAAAAACACTCTGGAAGCTGACGCAGTTCCCATCAAACACTTGACCAACTTCCTCTGGTCCATGGGAACTTTTTCATCTGCACTTTCTCTCTCAGCACCGCTTGGCTGGTACTCCTTATTCTCTCCGGTCAACTGCTTAAACTTCTCCCAATGGTCTTTACTGATTCGGTAAATCTCAAATGACTGGAAGTAAAGACTGTCGGAAGGATCTCGCATATATTGGTAAACATACTTGATAGTATGCAACATCTCGCCCTTGACCTGGTTCACAGTCTCTGGCTTAGATTTGCCCTCGAAAAATAGCAAGAAATCAGCCAGTCCTTCAGCCAGCAGCTGATAAAAGTACGTGTGATCTCTGTAGTATCGAGCATCCATGTTAAGAGTATCTCGGTCAAAGATAGCGGTGTTGTGATCAGTAACCGCTAGAGCCAGCTCTTCAGCTCGGTTGAAGTATATTTCGTCTTTAGTGAAGGCATATAACAAGCTGCAGAGAGTCAATGGCGTACCTTGATTATATGTCCATTTAGTGTCGTTTCGTCGAAGACCACCATGACCATCACTCTCGAGTCCATCACAGATCAATTTATCGTCAGCCTGGACGCTGTTAAAGACCCAGTCGCAGCATCTTCTCGCAAAATCGATATACACCTGGTTGTTTTTCACGAACCGAGCCAGTCTGACGGCGGCAATTCCACATTCTGCAGTAGTACAAGTGTTACATCCTTCCTTAGCAATGTGCCATCGGACTCCACCGTCCTTCTGCTGTCCGCCCATCAGAAAGTGGACATTCTCTATGCCCTTGTCGAGGTATTGTCGATCTCCTGTGACTTCATAGGCAGACAAAAAAGATGAAGCCACCTGGGCATTGTCATCATAATAAATATCTCTGTTACCGTTGAAGTCGTACGAGGCACAGTAGGCATGATACTCCTTTGAGTAATAGTGATCATAGGCCTTGAAAGCTGGTCCGAGCATGGGCTGGATCTCCTTTGGATAGATTCGGGCCGCATCTACAATTGCCTGATTGAAAACTGATACCGGCCACAAAACATATCGTCCTTCGCTATATGATCCCTCGGAATTGTTGCTATTGATAAACGAGCCCTGCTGAGCATTCCAAAACATCATCCATCCTTTTCGCACTTGGTTAGATCATCACACAAAGAGGCTTAACGGAATTACCTATACATACAAACATTATAACCCTCAAGGTTCAATTGAAGTTGATTATTGTCTGACATTGTCTTTTAAATTATTTATAGAGATTCAATTTACAAGTGAAAATAAAAAAATGTAAAAAGAGAGTGTGTTCCCTTTATACTGTCAATCCGCAGCAAACCATACATTTGATGGCCGCATTGAGCTTAATTAAATGCATAAGGTTGCGTTGATCGTCGCCCATCCATGACGTCAAATTGCCAAATTCTTAAGAGTTAACGTTACAAACAAATATATTAGGCCCATATCTACCTACGATATTACGGAAAAGAAAAAGATTCGACAGTTGCTCTTGGGGGAAAAACCGCCTCGATCGTTGGTTTTTTTTTCTTCTTTCAGCCTGCTGCCGAAACAGGTGAGTCAGGGAAGACCGGAGAAACAAATTCACGATGAATGCCTTCGACAAGTGAAGTTGTAGAAGACGCTGGGGATTTGTGGGGAGTAGCAGTGGTAGTAGCAACTCCAGCTTGAGTAGGAGATTTGGAAGGAAGTGGCGTTCGGGAACTTATCCGGACAGACGATGCCAGGGATTTCATCCGATGAGGAATATTGGTGGTGTAACGTCTAGAGTGTAGCCGTTGCATCGCTGGTCGATTGAAATACTTGGTGAAGGTTCGAGGCGAGCTTGTCGGCCGTTTTGTTCTTGAAGACACAGGCGTGGCTGCAAACGAGGAACTGCTGAAATTCCAGTTTTTTAATCGCAGTGTTGGATGGAACTGGCTCCTCCACAACTGTAGAAATGTCGACTTGAAAGATTTCCGTTTGGACGACTTTTGCTTCGACGTAACGGTTTCTGCGGATTGTGCCAACGACGGAGGAGGGGTGTTGGGTCCCTTGTCGGTGCTTTCGACAGAATTGCTGTCGCCGTTGTCCGAGTCAGATTTCTCTCGCTCTTCAGAAGACTCTTTGCCTTCCTCTTTGTCATCTTTTGTTGACGTGGTAGCGCTATTCTTGGACGACGAGACTATGGAATCAGCCTTTTCGTTCCTAATAGACTCCAGTTCCACGATCCTTGGAGTTACACTGGGCTTCTCCTCGGCATCGGGTCGATTCATTCCCACCGTCTCTGGAAAAGTGATCAGTTTATATCTATCCAAATTCTTATTTTCATCAAACTTTGAGAATTCCATTTCTGGAGAAGACGCAAACTGAGGGTTTCCAGTCAATCGAAAAGTCAAGTTGTTGAACACATTGATAAGTTCTTTTTGATTCTCGTGAGGTCTTCCATATGCTATTTCTTTCAGTGTCAGGTTGGACAGTATATCCCACACAGTGGAATCCGTGTCAAATTCTTCAACAAGACGATTGACAAATATGGCCAACAGACGAGCTCTCATGCACCGGAATGCAACCATATTATTGCTCCAAAACTCTGTTGGCGTTGCAGCCTTGAGGCGAAGATCCATAATTTTGCGAAGAGACACCAGTGTGAGTTCGCAGAAATGTATCACATATTGCAGCGTGACATATGCGGTTTCCCATTCTTGTTCAGAGTCTTTCATAACCTCGGTCAGAGGCTCCCAGGTGGTACCAAAGAAATCAATGGTCTTATCAAATTTCTGTTTTTCGGCCAGCTTTTTCAACTCGGCATTGCATTCTCTAAAGGCTCGCTGACCATTGACAAAATTCTCCTTCAATCCCAAAAATAAGAAACGAGCCAAAAGACCAATGGCCCACCCCTTTGTGTTTGTGACTTCAAGCAAAGCCGTTAAGTGAGCCATGAAATTTCTGAAATCGAAATAAAATACTCCACTCTCAGGTGACAGCTCTTCGGTGTCAAAACTCTTGAGAACTTGATCTAGTTTGTTTTGTAACATGTTATACTTGAGCTTGAAATTGGTGCTGTTGGTACTCAGCTTTCCGAGGTTATGGAATGCACTCTCTCCAAATTCCATCTCATCGTCTCTCTTCAGCAAAGAGTAAGCTTCTAGCTCTGACTCTCCAACATAACCTCTAGAAGAACCACTCGGCGTGGCAGAACTGGAGGCTGCTATATCGGCTTGCTGTCGATTAATATACTCTTTGTATTTGATCTCAAAAGCTTCATAGTGAGAATTAATCAGAAGGTGGTCAACTGGTTTCTCATTCATCTCTGGATCTTTAATGCTAAGATTCGCTCTGCAGCGAGAACAATGAGGAACTTCCACAGGGGAAGCGAGATTATGGCCACCGCCACCACCAGTAGAAAGCGGAGAACATTCTAACAGGACCGTCTCCTTGTCTGCTGGCCAGGACATGAGAAAGGTGGGCCTGTCTTCGGGTTTCAGAAGCTCGAGCAGTTGATTCTTTGATATCTCCAAAGAAGCCGTCCCGTTTGCTCCACTATTGGGTTGAAGAGTTGTCCGAGAAGCTGCTGGCCGAAGTGGCTCACGGGTCTCTACTGAAGTAGCTTTCCAGGATAAATCACTTATTCTTAAAGTATTTGTTGGTTGATAGCTTTCAGACGTTCGAGATCTCGAACTGCTTGTGTGCGAAGCCATTGCGACAACTCACGGACACGAAATAGGTTGAGAATAGTTATTGTAAGTTGAATAGCAAAACAGGAGCAAAATCAAAGTTCTAGGTTATGTTGGAATAAATAGCCTTTGAATAATTTGGAGATGAATATTATGGGGCATAATAGTTGTCGGCAATCTTTGCATAAGATTGAGAGTGCACTATGAGCGACACTATAACTGACCAATACACCTAATAAACATCAAAGATCAAGTGACAAACCATTTTCGAGAATGGTCGTCCGTCAATGGTCTTCCGTCGGCCCATCCATTTAGGTTGACATGATATACATTAATATTCGTTAAATAGTTTATAAATACAAACTTAAATGAAAAGCCAGCAGCAGCATCGACGACTAGCTCTCACTTGATCTATTTACACATTCTAATCCTTCATCTCTGTATCCTCTTTCTCTTGTGTCTCACCATCATCTTTTGTTACCCACAACACGTTATTACACCTAGTTAGACGTTGTCCCAACCCACTAACTCTGCAAACTCACCTGATCAGGATTTCTCCCAATGTGCCCTTATTCACACCATCTATATATTCTTCAGCATTATCAAGCTGTAAATTCATATACGAGTCTACGGATAATAATTTTCCTCTATACTCAGTTTCTCCCCATTTTAGGCGTACGACAACAGAAGAGCCAGTTAGATCTTGGAGAAATGGTTTAGGATTTACAGGAGCGACCTAGTTAGTATGAGCAAGTTTACTAATTATTTTTTTTTCAAAGCACATACCGACATGTGTGATGATGTTTCGTAGAGTGTTTAATTCACTATCCAGAGTTCGTGAAGTTTAAGAGACGGTCGGTGAACTGGTGATGCAGGGTAAACGGGAACAGCTACGCGTAAAAAGTTGTGTGGGGATGCGATGAGAATCTCAGCGACACAACTAATTGTTCTTGTATGTCTGGGATAGTTGACCCGGATGTCGAGTCTGACCCGGAACTTGTAGCTTTGAGACATCTTCGGGCAATGCTCGAGTCAATTCGTTTGGCGACTGAGAGACTGAAAAATGATATAGAGAATAGTAGTGAGAATCATATGACGATACAGAGTGAGTATACACGCAATTGTTCGTAAGAGACTCTGCTAATCAGACGATGTAGATACAATTAACAGTATAGTAAGTGAGATAGAGCGTAATGATAATCTATAAACTGTAAAGTTTCACATCTAGTAGATGGGATAAAACGTGATGATTCTATAGTGTTGCTCTGATTTCAGAGACCAGTATTTTCGGCTTAGAAGCATCCTTCTTCTATACCCCTTTTACGTAAATTCGTCCCTTGTAGTCGTACCTATAGGTGCCCAATCCTATGTTAGAACTGACTCAGATTAGGATTCTTACCCCCATCGTATTCTATCCGTATGGCGGCCCATGTACTGTCAGAAATAATCAAAGTCATGGCCAGAGCGTAGACCAACGTAATGGCATAAAAGAAATTGGAGTTCCCTGATCCAAGATAGACCCACAAGTGATAAAACGTAGGCGCCAAGACTGCAGCGTACAACAGTGCCAGTCCAGCCACTAAGCTATACCGCAGTAACCCAAGAGCTGGTTTATATAAGAAGAACACTGACAAATAGTAGCCCACATCCCCACATTCAGGATAAGACTTGAACAGAGTGGTCGTGCCCACCAGAGTAATCAATGCAAAAATAGGAATATTGCGGAACCGAATTGCGACCGGCAGGCTGAATAGCAGCACGTATATTTGAAAAACTCCAATGAAAAACGGCCGGAAGAAATCAAACATCTCAGTGAAAAAGTACCACCACAGACCGATATTGGGCACCAGCTCTTTGAAAAGTAAAATGACGCCATAAGTGGATCCAATGAAATCCCAAGAGCGAGTGGGCAGGAACGAGAGCCCTACAAACACGCCTATGAAGGAAATAAAAACCACTGCCAGCTTGGCAATCTGACTACAAGCACACCCGCGGCTATCGTACTGTCGGCACAGCAAAATCAGTGCCGGAGCAAGATATCCTGGGTATATGGACAAGGTCGAAGCCAGAGCCAGCAAGATCATTGCCCGAACCTGTCGTTTCGAGACAGCCGACTCAATTGCCCACGCAATAAAGAAATTAGAGAAAATAGCAGTAGATCTGGCCAACCCAGAAATGAGCGAAAACGGATTCAATAAATAAATAGTGGCCACCACGGTGGGATCAGTGCTCAAGTCCTTCTGGCTCTGATTCAGGTGTCTGGCTGTGCTGGCCAGTAAATAGCCAATTGCCACGTCAACAGCAGAGTATAGCAGATTTATATATGCTGGAGGCAACGTAGAGAACAGTGCAAGCAATAACGGCGACTGATGGAAGACACCACCCGCGTATGGCGAGCGATTGTGCTGATACTGGAAAATGCCTTCTTGTAACCTTTTGAAAGACGTCACTGGAGTCGAGCATTCGACTCTTCCGTCTAGAATCGCGGGCAGCGAAGGGAATGCAGAGACTGTCGCATACCGTAAGACAAATCCTGCGACAAGGATCAATATTAGTTTACGGGACATCTGTCTACAAAAGAGTGAACGAGAGAGTTTCATTGACCTGCGTCGAGATCTTTCGTGACTTAGTCGAGAAATCGTTGGTTCGATTCTCGTAGGCGTTGGGAATTTAGGAATAATCATATTGCAGCGTAATTGAAAGTTCAGTATACTTAACTTTACTTATAGTTATGTCAGTTATAGTTATAGTTAAATGATATGGTATACCGTGGTCCCATTTCCTGAAACCCACAAAATTAATTTCATCACTTTCTTCTCTATTCTGTAGACGACTATGATTGTCACATATCTCGCGAACACTCGCTTTCGAAAGCTCGGATGTGAAACATTTCGCGCAAAATGACTTCTCATATTACGTCTCATATGACGTCTCCTATTACATTTCGTATGGTTCCCACTGGTGTATATAAGCAGAGCAAGTTGAGTAAGCTGCCTGCGCTACAGATGCCAAAAGATAGGTCAGAGAAGGCTGTCATGTCCAACTCCAACGGACTGCTATTAAGCCCGCCAGTGGTATATTTTGAAAGTGGTCGAGCACTTTTCCGCATTACTTTCGACGGATATCAGTTTTTCGTCGAGGAGAAAAATGGTCCACTCCCATTCCAGAATCATTTAGGAGTTGCAAATGACCTTCTCATGGCAACGGCCCACTATCCAGCTCGGGTTTTTATTTACAGTATGCTTAGATGACCGCTAGTAAATATTCACCATGACGGACTTATGGCCCATGCTGAACGATCTATCAACTTGACAGGACATCCTAATGCTGTACCCGGCCGTCTGCTTGGGGCCGATACTAGTAGAGTATCAGTACGAAACATTGACTCCGGTATCTCGAGTAGAAATGGTGTTATGAACGTATCTGTGATGTTGACCATGTCAGAGAAGAGTTGGATGTACGACCGTTGCAAAGAGACCTTGATGTAGTCCTCAGTCAGCTTTTGGATTCTGAGACGACGTCTGACAAGCTGAAGGTCCTTGCAGAGAGGTATGTGAGAGAGTTTGTTGAGCCATTTTCGTTAGAGAGCATTGCGGCACGGTTTCATGATATACACCAAGCGTCGATACAAGATGTAATTGTCTCCACTCTCATGAGGCCATCTGTTGCATTTATAAAGAAAATTGCAAAGCTTTTCTACGGAATAACCTTTTCACTAGAGACGGATCCTGGTTGGACTAGCAAAAGATATGTGTCTTCTCGCAAAATATCTGACACCGGGATGACTACTCAAACTTTTCGGCTGGCAGAACGCAGACTTTTGTACTTCGAAGACATTAAGCCCTCTTCTAATAAGATTGCATGGTGCTATTACTTCTACATGCATGAGCATGACGAGACAGTCCCTCCTGACCTTCGCAATGTCCTTTCCCCAGGCACTACAGAGTATTGAAATGTCAAGGGGAAATGCATCAGATATTACAGAGGACTGTTCAAGCAGGCTCTTTCTTATACATTGACTTTTGGTGTCGAGTACTTTTGCGTTGGCGACTATGGTTGTCAGATTTTCTACCATATTAGGCATAAACCAGGGCAAGAAGTTGAGCCTTCTGAACTCGGAGTGTTCAGTACAATGTTTTCGTACCGTGATACAGGGACAGAGCCACACGAAACATCCTGGCTGCTTTCCTGTGGGCCACTATCCCAACTCCCGATGATGGACTCCAAGACCACGGAAAATGGGCGAAAGATATGTTTGACAAACTTCATCTACAGCAAACCCACTTCCCCGCATCCAGAACAGACGAGTGCAAGAAGTGTTCGATCCCGATGGAGCGAGTGGACTTGCACCAACTGGTGGAAATCTCGCAAGAAATTACCGAGTCTCAGCAGTGCTGGAACTGCTGTATAACGAAATCGAAGTTCTCAGAGCGGGTCCTGAATATCTCACTGAGACCTCGAGGGTCCGAGCATCGATAGTTTCGAATCCGCAGACAGAAGAAAAGACATATATCTTCAAATTAGTCGATTACTTGTCGTGTAAATATTTGGAAGAATATTTTGATTCTGAAATGAGTGAGCAGGAGTTGGAAAACACTGAAGCATTGGAACACCTTCAGGAAGTCCGGCTGTACTTTGCACTCGAAAGTCTCCAAGGGGTTTGTATTCCCCGTCTGATCGAATACGGGACAATGTATGACTACTCACAGGTACATGAATTCAGTGTGAGATAGGGACCATATTTGATAGTGCAGGATCTTGGAGATGTCGAACCAGATTTTTCCAGCTTGACACACTATGCAATGGCACTTGCTTCACTTGAAAAGATCCACGAACAAGGAATTGTCCATCGTGATCTACACCACCGCAATATGAGATTCTTCGACGGCAAGGTATTCATATTCGACTTCAACCTGGCAATCAAGGCAAGAATCGAAGATGACTATAAAAAGGATCAGGACGATCTTCATAAATGCTTTCGAGAGGCTAGCGAATTCCGATGTTAATGGCCACCACGGGCAAATTGATTCAGGTAATCACAAAGATGGTAATGGTATAAGCTTATTTTAGAAAGCTTGAGAGTTTGGTATATAATGTACGATAATTTATATCTCTGTATGATATTTTTGTTTCATTCTCTTGATACAATATAAAACTGATCGGCAATGCACGATTTAATATATGCACCTCCTCATCGCTTAAAGAGTTCTACAGTCTGATATGAATTCCGGACTGTAATCACTATTAATGAGAGAAATACCGAAGATCTGCGACTACCATACAAACTTGTGACACAGATAACAAATCAGACGATTAGCCTTTACTCCGACACCTAGTTGACTGATTAACATTCGCACTGGATTACTAGTTACCGAAGCCGTTAAATCGTGCATGACCCTACCCCGGATTTCGGTCCAGCGTTGGAAGAGGTTGCTGTTTGTATTTCAGAACAATTGAAGAATTGAGTAAGAGGTAGTTAAACATTATAGTATTTTCAGTATTTCCGTGATCCATTTTCAATAATACACTCACGGGATTCTCCTATCAAAAAGAACTAAAATCATAAATATGGTGTGTGTTTTTTGTCAAGTCTCCTCGACTTATGACTAGGGACCCTAAACACGTTCCCATGACCGTAAGCCTTTGTTACTCCCTGCTTACTTTTCGACCGACCCAGTCACATGGTTTTCAAACAAAAACAATACCACAATAATACTACAGCAGATCTTTCAACCTTTTCAAACCTTGCTGGCTGATAGCGTACCATCCTAAACTAGGAAACTTGAGTAGGCGCGAATTGGCTATCAATTCTAACCAATGGGAATTTCACAGCAAATGTGTTGGCTGCACATATAAAAGGTAACGAAATATTCAATGATCGTTCGTAGCTATACAAAACTCAACAATGGTCAGAAGAGGAAGTATATCAGAAGCTGTGGAACACGATCACAAAGAAGTACAAATGTACTACGACAAGATCCGGGCTAGCCTCGATGAAAAGTCAATAACGGAACACCGCAATGAGTTGGTTTGGGAAATTGCCAGGCAACTAGTAGCGGAAGAAATGGTTCTGTTCCCTGAACTTGAAAAGAAATTGAGCGGTGCTGAAGGCAAGGGACTTGCATCGCAAGACCGGACGGAACTTATGATGATGAAGCAGAAGTTGAAGGAGATTCTTGATTTGCCGGTCAAGTCAAAGGAATTGAATGTTCGTCTCCAAGAACTGATGTCTGAGTTTACTCAGCATATGAAGAAGGAAGAGACAATTGATCTTCCTGAATTGGAGCAGAACTTGACTCCCAAGGATTCGGCTGCTATGGCCAAGTCGTTTGACCGAACGAAGTACTTTGTGCCCTCAAAGTGCGACGCATCAATGGCGCAGCGTTTGCCATTCCAGACGCCAATGGGGTTATTGGACACGCCAATGGACAAGCTCAGAGGAGTTTATGACAGTTTGCCAATGGAGTGGGTTGGTTCAGCGTAATGCTGATCTACCCAGATCCACAAATGTGACGAAAATAACGTCAGTCAATTAGGTAGTTAATAACAATATATGTAGGTAGTATTAATATGGTTGACATCACATGTTGGCTGAATAGCCATATATGATTCTCGTATATCCAGGGCAAAGAGATCTCGACGAGTGTTTAACATGGTCCATTTAAGTGTAACTGCTCGAAAGTGATTTATGCATACTTCTAATCAACCAGTACTGTCTATCTAAATAAACTACCCACTTTGAATCTACGTGATATTTTTTTATTTATTTATATATGTCTACGCCATTATAAGTGTACTCGCCCTCACATACAACCAGCTGGTCGCTTACGTAAACTTTTCAGGGCAAGGGCGAAAATGCCCTCATATTGATGCGCTGGTCGAAACTTGATATTCGTTCAAGACACTTCGTTTGTGCTACAATTGGCAGTTAATAGATCAATATAAAGTGAAAACTGATTGTCACAAACTCCTGTCAAGATGGTGAGTACGACGAAACGACCGCGGATGATTCGGGTGGTGACACGTCGCTAACAAGGATTTTGAAGAATACGAAGAAATCGATGGAGTTCGATTCTCGTGGAACTGTTTCCCTTCAACGAAACTAGAGGCATCGCGGACCGTCGTTCCTATCTCGTCTTTGTACACTCCGCTTAGAGAGAAAAACGACCTTGCTGTCCTTCAATACGAGCCCGTGACCTGCCGAGCTCCGTGCCGAGCGGTTATCAACCCCTTTTGCCAATTGGATCTCCGCGCTCGGATCTGGATCTGTCCGTTTTGCTTGTCGCGAAACCCGCTGCCACCGCACTATAAGGACATCTCGCAGAATGCGTTGCCTCATGAGTTGCTGCCCACCAGCTCAACCACCGAATACGTGCTTTCCCGCCCTGTGCAGACCCCTCCCATCTTCTTGTTTGTGATTGACACTTGCCAAGACGAGGAGAACTTGCAGGCGCTTAAGGACAGTATTATTGTCAGCTTGAGTTTGCTGCCCCCCAATGCTTTGGTTGGTTTGATCACCTTTGGTGCCATGGCCCAGGTTCACGAACTGGGCTACCCTAGTTGCAATAAGTCTTATGTTTTCCGGGGCAATAAGGACTACACGCCCAAACAAGTCCAGGAAATGTTGGGACTCGCTCCACGACCTCAAGGTGTGGCAGCTGCTAACAGGCCAGTCCCCAATTCTTTCTCTCGATTTTTGTTGCCTGTCCAGACCTGTGAGTTCCAGTTGACCAACATCATCGAACAGCTCGACAAGGATCCCTGGCCCGTCCCCAGTGACCGACGACCCATTCGATGCAGTGGTGTTGCCCTTTCAGTCGCCATCAGTCTCCTTGAGCAGTCCTTCCCCAATGCTGGCGCCAGAATTATGTTCTTTGCTGGCGGCCCTCCAACTGAAGGTCCCGGTATGGTTGTGGGTCCAGAACTCCGAGAACCAATCCGATCTCACCACGACATCGAGCGAGACAGTGCCAAGCACTACAAAAAGGCTGTCAAATTCTACGAAGCATTGGCTAAACGAGCTTCTGGAAATGGCCATGCCGTGGATATTTTCGCTGGTTGCTACGATCAAATTGGTATGCAGGAAATGAAATCACTACCAAACTCCACTGGTGGTGTCATGATTCTCACCGACGCGTTCACTACCTCTATTTTCAAGCAGTCGATTCAGCGGCTCTTCAACAAAGACGACCAAGGTTTCCTGCAGATGGGTTTCAATGCTTCTATGGATATTTTGACTACCAAAGAGCTCAAAATCTCTGGTCTCATTGGGCATGCAGTGTCTCTCAATAAGAAATCGGCCTCCGTTGCTGATACCGATATTGGTATCGGCGGGACCTGTTCTTGGAAAATGTGTTCTATTACTCCCAGTCACACGTATGCTACCTTTTTTGAGGTGGCCACTCAAGGCACCCCTGCTGCTCAACAAGGTCCTCAACAACATGCTGTAATTCAGTATCTAACACACTACCAGCATTCCAGCGGTACTTATCGTCTACGGGTCACTACTCTCATTCGAAACTTGGTTTCCGGCGGTGACCCTAGTATTGCAGCTTCTTTTGATCAAGAAGCCGCTGCAGTCCTCATGGCCAGAATTGCTGTCTACAAATCCGAAGTTGAAGACGGCCCCGATATTCTGAGATGGACTGATCGAATGTTGATTAGACTGTGTCAGAAATTCGCCGACTATAGAAAGGACGACCCACCTTCTTTCAGACTATCGCAAAACTTCAGTCTGTACCCTCAATTTATGTTCCATTTGAGACGTTCACAGTTTTTGCAAGTGTTCAACAACTCTCCCGATGAAACTGCTTTCTACCGACACTGCCTGAACAGGGAAGATCTGACAAACTCGTTAATAATGATTCAACCAACTTTGATCTCATTCACGTTTGATCAAGATCCTGAGCCTGTATTGTTAGATTCAGTTTCCATTAAGCCGGATCATATTCTCCTTCTGGATACCTTCTTCCACATTCTCATTTTCCACGGAGAAACCATTGCTCAATGGAGAAAGGCAGGGTATCAAGAGCAGGATGAGTATGCCAACTTCAAGTCTTTGTTGGAAGCACCTCGACAGGAAGCTGCCGAATTACTGGTTGATCGATTCCCATTACCGCGATTCATTGACACTGATGCTGGTGGATCTCAGGCCCGATTTTTGTTGTCTAAGCTCAATCCTTCTAATACGTATCAAACATCTGGCAGCTATGGCCTATCTGGAGCCAGTGCGGTTGTTTTGACTGATGATGTCAGTCTCCAGACTTTTATGAGCCATTTGCAAAAGCTGGCTGTAGCAGGTACTTCTTAGTGTATGTACATTAGGATATATTTACATCTATATTACATCACAACTATAAATTGCAATATTAATTTTTACCAATACCAACTGTAATTGGGGGATTAGCTAGCTCTCTCTTTCTCTCTCTCTCTGTTACAGACAATATATAGGCCCCTCACTGGTAGAACCGTCGAATAAAAATAGATTTTGAATAGGCTGCTCTTTTGCTCCGAGGACATTTAAAAGATCCTGAGCTAGAACTCCGCCGACCACGGCAGCTACGGGGGAAATTTCTACACCAGGAAGAAAAGAGTCAGCATGCGATTCAGTCACGATCGAAGCTGGTATACTGAGTTCCCTAGCTTTATCTTGCGCGAGGGTGAGAAACTGCTTGTCCGTTTTTGAAGAGGAAGATTCCCAGTATGCTAACAGGAGGGGTAGTAGCGGTGATGTTTTTAACAGTCGGCGGGTGGTGTAGTGTGAGCTGAACGATTGTGGGTTTTCTTTAAGCCTTTCGACAACTCCCGCAAGGGAAGTATACTTTTCTCTTTTCGTTATCGTCTCCGAGAATTTCTCTCCCTCTTTCTTGGTGTCGACACTCACTATCTGTCGAGTAGCGGTTTCTGGTCCGATCGTAGTCGCAATGTTGGAGAGATCGCGTTCGCTGGTTAGTTTGCAACACAACAAAAATTGTAGGAACTACTAACAATGAGGCCAACACTCACATTCTAAATGTATGATTAACGAGGTCTGCAAAAACATATCCAGTCATTCCAAACAAGCCACAGGCGTAAAATCTGTTGCCGGCCCTTCGAACAGCTTCATTGATTTTGACCAGATGTTCGTATTTCAGCTCAGAGGCCACTACGACATCAAACTGGCTAAACCAGTCGTCTGGAATAGACGATAAACTCCTTGTATCAGTCTGTAATTCGACACGCGGATTCAACTTTTGAACTCTTGGGAAAGCGGCCTCGGCCCTGTTTTTTCCGATATCCGACTCTTCTATAAAGAATTGAGCAGCCAAATCATTTTCTTCAACAGTGTGGTCGTCCAAAATAGTCAATGCACCTATCCCTGCCAGTACAATGTTCTTCACCACTTCGCCAGCCACCGCACTCAAGTTTATCACCAGAATCTTTGAATTCCTCATTCGATTCTGAGCCTCGAGGCCCCACAGGCGGATTTGTCGGTCATACAACGCGACTTCATCTTGTTAGTATGGGATATTCCACAAACACGGAATCTTTCACAACATACCAGCAGAAATATCTGCAGTTTCACCAGTCATTGTCCTTTGTAGAGCTGTGAGGAGTTTAAACGTTAAACGCTCTCATTGAGATCATCTCATTTTGAGGTTACGTAACTGTGCTGCCCTACCCTACATCATCACCATGCATAATTTCATGCGGACTTAATCATCTCTCCTAACATCAATTGATCACTCGTAACGTTTGTCCTATAGGTGTCCGTGCTCGTGTTGAACCCCGTTCTTTTTTCCGCCAATTTTTTCAATTTTTCAAATCTCTCGTATAATTTTTTTATTATCATGGACTTGGGAAAAATACTCGATGGAACACCTGAGCCGTCAGCCGTGTTGATTGTTCAGGATGGTGCCCAGAACAGATCCGGGGATTATCAACTCGGCGTGCGCCTGACTGCGTTCGAGAAACAGCTCGCCGATCAGGTAATCTCCGCACACTACAGTGACATTCTCAAGTTTTATGAGACACAAGAACAGGTCATGGTCGAGAGTCTTGAAACGCTGTACACAAACTCTCAATACGCGGTTACACACCCGTTCTTACTGATTGACCATTACATGCCTCAAAACCTTTTACTTAAAGAGATCCCCGATCGAATTGGCAGATCAAGCGGGAAGTTTGAAGTGCTGGGGAACTTGATCGATTTAATAAGTCCACTCGGGCTGCAAATTGGACTTGTGAGTAGATCAGGGAAAACAATGGACCTGTTAGAAGCGTATATCCTGGGCAAGAAGGTCAACTACCAAAGACACAGTGGGTCATATCTTCGACCAGTCGAAGAATTGAATCCAAATCTGTCAACTATACGTCTGATGTCGTCTGACAAAGATAAGAACGATGTTCCTTACAACGAGAACTTCAAACTTGACTTGATCATCGCCTTTGACATGTCTTTTCTTGAGACAGATGCTGACTTTTTGGTGTCTCTTCGTACTTGCAACCGGCGATCACCAGCCCCTATTCTTCGATTGATTCCCTTCAACTCAGTCGAACACGTTTGCTTTAAAGTGGGGCTGAACCTCGCTGAAACATCTAAAGTGGACTTTCTGCGAAGAGTTCTGGCCCCAATTGTCGTTCTGCGAGGAAAAGTAGGGTCCCCTCCAAACGATGTACAATTTCTTTACAGCCATTCTCTTCGACCTCTTCAGCCTTGGTTTAGTGCGCTCTGTACTGTGGAAGAACCTTGGCCCTTGCCTGATTTGCCGGAAATCTCAGAGTACTCTTCAGTCGATATTGAAAAGTCATTACTTACAGAGGTGGGCGTGGAAGCTCCCATCCCTAAAAATGAATCGGAGTCCAGGGACTATTATCAGGTCAAGAGGCTTAAACGGGAAGTGGACTACATCCCGAAGTCAGCTGTCGATTCCACGTACGACTCTGACTTCAACGTTTCTAAAACAAACTCGGTTCTAACTCATGGGCTCTTGGCTAAACTGGAAGAAGCCCACGCTCAGCTAACCATCCAGTCTGAGGAGCTCAACTCATACCGAGGAGTAGAATCGAATCGCCAATATCAACTTGATACTGCCATGGAAACAGTAGCCAAATATATACATCAAGTGTCGGACCTAGAATCCAAGCTTCAGTCGGCAGAACGAAGAGAGCAACGAGTACAGTCGGATCTTGTTCGAACAACCTCTCAGCTAGAGAATGTGACCAAGGATTTAGAAGAAACGCGAAAACTCGTTGCTGAGGGTCCACCAGAAGTAGCTAAACTTGAGGAGCAAACAAGAAGAGTCAAGGAGCTTGAAGCTGAGCTGAAAAAAGTGAACGAACGGGTAGATTCGAGAATTTCTGAAAATGACTACATGCGAGGCGAATATCAGAAAGCATCTGCCGCGGCTGTAGAGGCACAAGCCAGAATCACAGAATTAGAACATGTCAACACAGAACTTCACAAGAAAGCTGATGGAGAAGCAGTTAGATTGCGTCTGCTGAGTTTTGACGAAGAAAGAGCTGCAAAAGACGATCAAATAAAAGAACTGCAAGCTCGATTAGCTCTCATGGATGAACGAGTAAAGCGAATGGTGGAGCTTGAAAAACAGCCTCAGGCAGGAACGCGAGGTTCCAGATTTGCGTCACGCGCACCTAGCGTGCCACGACGAACTAGAAGTCCCAATTCTTACTCTAGAGTAGGGTCCCCGAGTGTAGATGGGCAGAATGGGTCTGGAACGGGTCATCCTCTGCAGACTGTTATGAGAGGATAGATATTTATATAACATATAATGAGCTTATGATTGTATATTAGATGCGTACATGCGTTACATGCGTTACGATAAATAGCACAAATGTGATATCGTAGCGTCGTTGATTGTTTTAGTCGTCACTTTTTTCGTCATAATTCTATATTTTCAGGAGCCCATAAGCTTACATATCGGTCGTACCGTCCACTGGCGATAAATCGTTGGTCGTTTGAGATATCTACACACAGAGCACGTTCAGAGTCTTCCAGTGTCCTTTGAAGGGTCCAGTTGTCTGCGCTCCAGATTTTAATCGTTTTGTCGTAAGAGCTTGTGACGAGGAATGAACCGGCAGCAGTCAAATCATCTGACTTCTCTGTATTATGCAGTCCTTCTGGCTGGCCTCTGAAAAACCTGACACTAGAAACCAGTTTCGTATGAGCTGGAATGGTAAATATGGTCTTAGTTTGTCTTAAATCCCAAATCATGACCGAGTTATCGCCACTAGCTGTTGCCACCTCATATCCGTTTGGAGCAAAATCCATTGAATATATTTCTCGAATATGGCCGTCAAGGATCATGGCAGTTGTCCCCAGCCGTAAATCCCATATTCTACCAATGGCGTCCTTGCCAGCGGACCCTAGCAGTGCACCATCCTTTTGCATTCTAACAGTCAAGACTTCCTTTGAGTGGCCCTCTTGCATGAGAAGTTCTTTTTGAGTTTCCAAGTCCCAAAGTCGCCAAGTATAGTCGTCAGATGCACTGGCAAGATATTGCCCGGACGAGTGAAAGTCTATACCACCGACGGCAGCTTCATGGCCCTTGAGCGTAGCTAGGGGACTGTTTTGCTGCAGACTCCAAAGCTGAATATCTCCTTCTATTCCTCCAGATGCTAGATTTAATGACATCTCGGACTGATCTATAGTGGCTCCAGGATGCCATTCGACTCCCACAGTTTTCCCGCTGTGCCCATTCAATTGACTGATTTGATTCAGATGAGGTACTGAGAACAGTCGCACTGCACCTGACCAGTCTCCAGTGGCCAGATACTGTGAGTTTGGAGAAAAACGAGTTGCTGACACTGGTCTCAAGAACCCAGACTGAGTGCCTAGCTGAGTGAAAGTTTTCAGTTGCTCGTTGATACTTCTTCTAAATTTCACATGTTTCAGCGTGGCGAGGCTGGACAGAGCACGCTGTTTATCAAGCCGTAGCCTTGCTTTCTGTAATGAGTATTTGGCAATGTTCTTACGAGCCATATGCAGTTCTGGCCCTCCAGGTGTATAAAACTCCTCGTCCTCATCTTCTTCCTGAGGTGCTTCTTCCATCACCGTATCCTGGATTGATTCTAGTACGGCTTCCTGCCCTTCGGTACGCAGCTGTGCCATCAATCTCGCCAAACGAGACCGTCTATCTGCCTTGTCTTCTCCAAAATAAGTCACTGGCTCTCCCAACTTCCGCAATGCTTTCCGGACATCGTCGTCAATAGTTGGCACAACCAGTGTGCGGATCGTCTGATTCAGCTCATGTTCTTTGATTAACTGTTTGTTTCGATGGGAAGACGTCGTCGTAAGTGGATTCACGTCGTCCACTTCCATTGAAGACATATATCAATACAGAAGCTGAAGTTCGATATAATGGGAGGTCGAAAGAGGAACCGTAAATCACTACTTCAATTGTACGAGCCGCACCAACTCGCATATAGTATGCAGGACTTAATTTAGAGTTGCATCGAGTTTGGACCTAAATTCAGGGGGAATAAGCATTGTTACAGTATATATATGTTACACAGTTGATTGAATCTCTCTACGACCTGCTTGACCGTGACACTGTCCAAGTAGGGCTTGCAGTGAAGTGACAGCATCAAATAGCCATATTGTAGCAAACATATTATAGTTATGAGTTGATGATATATCTTCTAAAGGCTGTGGTGTACTATGGCCAGATTTATATCGCAGTGTATCTTTACAGATACCAGGGTGCATGTTTTTGGGATATAAAATTTACGAGCATATCAGCACATCCCATGTAGTGTTGCAACATTGACATCATCTTGACTCAACGCAGCCTGTTTCTCCACCAATGGTGTGAAGTAGACACTGACCCGGCTCCTCTCAACTCCGCTCTAGGCGCAACTCCGCTGGGTGGTGGCAGGCGTATAAATAGATCCATCCACTGACTCGGAACTATGATGCCGTCATATGCAACCGTGTTATATGCAACTGTACGCACAGACTAAGAGCTATACGATATATGTTATTGTCTGCATAACATAAATGAAGTCGAAGTCAAATTCACAGTGCGAACTACAAGACGGGCAGAACGATCAAAAGCCTTTACAATAAGCTATCGCCAGCTCACTTAGCAGTGCACTAGCTGTCCCAGAATGGTAATTATATCAGCAGTGTGTTCAAGTCCACCTCGTATTCATGCACTCACAGATTGGCTACCTCGGCACTTATGCAATGCACAGTGGCGTGCCGCACATAAACCGTTATTGGCTGCCACCCGGGTTTCTGTCCTTTATCCAACAACTTCGCCTTTAGTTTCAACTCTGATTTTCTTCAATTTCCTCGATCGATTAGCTTTTTCTCCTGGGTTTAGTTCGACATGGTCAATATGGAGTGCGTCAAGTCGACTGTTGAAAAGATTAAAAACCTGGACGCCGAACAGCTTCAGCTGTGTGCGCAGCAGGCATCTCGACGGTTCGTTGAGAATGCTCATAGTTACTATGAAGAAAACAAACACAACCCGTTGACATTAGTTCGAGACGTGGTGTTTGTTATAGCGCTGGCCCACTATGTCGACCGTCTGTCTATTTTTATAGGTAAAAACGGCGTCTGTGGCTCAGTCAAGCAGGTTTACTCTTGTGTCTCTACATCGTTTTTCCGATTCTTTCTGAGCCTGCCATTTATCCGATCAAAGGTCGATAATGAGGTTTCGAAGATTCTCACCAAACTTGAGGGCGATATGATTGACCGAACGCTCAGTTTCCACTCTGAACTGCCTGAAAAGCCTTGGTCCGAAGACACAATCATGCAGGAGCTTGGACTGCACAAAAATCTCAAACACAGCGACTGGGAAGGAGGAAAGGTCTCTGGTGCCGTTTATCACGGTGGAGAAGCTCTGTTGGAGCTGCAGACCGAAGCCTATGGCCAATTCTCCATTGCCAATCAACTGCACCCCGATGTATTCCCCGGTATTCGAAAGATGGACTCTGAGGTGGTGGCCATGATTCTAGATTTGTTCAATGCTCCGGAGACAGGATGTGGAACTAGTACCTCTGGTGGTACTGAATCCATTCTACTAGCATGTCTTTCGGCCCGTCAAAAGGCTTACGAGGAAAGAGGCATTACCGAGCCAGAGATTATTGCTCCGATTACCGTCCATGCTGCCTTTGACAAGGCCGCTTACTATTTCAAGATGAAAGTGGTTCATATCCCTGTTGACCCCGTCAGTTACAAGATCGATATTAAAGCTGTCAAACGGGCAATTAACAGAAATACCGTCCTCTTGGCCGGCTCAGCTCCGAACTTCCCCCATGGCATCATTGACGATATTGAAGCTCTCTCTAAGTTGGCTGTGAAGCACAAACTTCCTCTTCACGTTGACGCCTGTCTTGGATCGTTTATTGTTCCTTTCTTGAACGAAGCCGGTGTAGACGCTCCCTTGTTTGATTTTAGACTTCCTGGAGTTACTTCGATCTCTTGTGATACTCACAAATACGGATTTGCCCCGAAGGGAAGCTCTGTTATTATGTATAGAAATGAGAAACTTCGAGCGTACCAGTATTACGTCACCAGCAAATGGACTGGTGGTATTTATGCCTCGCCAACCCTTGCAGGCAGTCGACCAGGAGCTCTTATGGCTGGTTGCTGGGCGACAATGATGCGAATAGGAAAAGAAGGTTACCTGCAGTCTTGCAAGGATATTGTAGCTGCTGCAAAGAGGGTACGAAAGATTGTGGAGGCTACTGATGGTCTTTATGTCATTGGAAACCCCATTGGCTCGGTGGTGGCTTTCTCATCCAAGACTATTAACATTTACGATCTAGGTGATGCTATGTCTAAGAAAGGCTGGCATTTGAATGCTTTACAGAACCCAGCTGCTGTCCACTTGGCTTGCACTCGATTGACTGGGCTTTCTCTTGATACTTTTGATAAAGATTTGAACGAGTGTTTAGAGCTCCTGAAATCCCAAGGCTCGGACTCCAAGTCTGCTGAGGGAACTGCTGCTCTTTACGGAGTGGCAGGAAGTATTCAGACTGTAGGAGTAGCAGAACGAATTGCTGCAGGATTTCTAGATAACTTGTATAAAATCTAGTTAACTAGATGTATTTAAATATGAACGTATGTCTGTTGTACTTTGTATCATCCGTTTCCTTTCTGTAATCCTACACCACAAGTCCTTCATCCTCCTTGATACCCCCATTGAGCCCCCAACTGACTCCCCACAGCTCCCATATGCGACTCCCCAGCTTCATGGAACTTAGCCTTCAATCATATTTATCAGAAAACATGGAATTCCTACGTCAAAAGCATATAGATTATATCAAGTCTTTGGACACTGTGAGTTAATTGACAACCTTTGCCCTTATGCTCGTCTAACCAGAAAAAGGATGAACTTGAATATTGGTTCAGCGAACACCTTCGAATGAGTACGGGTGATATCACATGTGCCTGGAGCACCAGAACTAACCAGGCGGGTTGTATTGGGGATTGAATGCGCTGTTCCTATTAGGGTATCCAGAGGTCCTCCCCAGAGATGGAGTCATTGACTTTGTTTTACAATGCAGATGCGAGAATGGCGGTTTCGCAGCCCATCCAAATCATGATCCACATATACTTTCGACCTTGTATGCAATTCAAGTTTTATTTCTCGAAGACGCTCTGGACCGAATAGACAAAAAAAAAGTAGTAGACTACGTCGTGTCTCTCCAACAACCGGGAGGTGAAGTTTGGGGCGACGAGTACGGAGAAGTCGACACCCGGTTCATCTACACTGCAGTACAAACGCTAAGCATATTAGGCGAACTCGATAAATTTAATGTGGATGGAGCTGTTCAATTTATAAGTGACTGCAAGAACTTTGACGGCGGGTTTGGTCTTGTTCCTGGTGCGGAAAGTCACTCTGCTCAAAGTACGTTGACAAACTATTCGATATGTATCCCGCTCTCTTTCTAACTAGTCTTCACCTGCGTTGCAACTCTAAAACTTCTAGATCGCTTAGATATTATTGACAAAGATCTTTTATGCGGCTGGCTCTGCGAAAGACAGTTGCCCTCTGGTGGACTAAATGGCCGACCAGAGAAACTGCCCGACGTATGCTATAGCTGGTGGGTTCTTTCCTCGCTTGCGATACTAGACCGTCTCAGTTGGATAGACGGGCCAAAGCTTCGTGAGTTTATTTTGGACGCACAAGATCCTGAAACCGGAGGGTTAGCGGACCGCAAGGGCGACATGGTTGACGTATATCATACAGTGTTTGGCATTGCCGGGCTAAGTCTATTAGGCTACGAAAATCTAGAACCAGTGGATCCCACATACTGCCTCCCTGCCAAACTAACATCTAAAATTCCTCAATGGAGCAGTGCGCATTATAAATAAATAAATTTTGGTTCTGAATGTCCTGTGCTAGGAACATATTCCATCCAGTTGATCTTGTTTTTATACACAAAGGGACCGGGATTGACAACATTGCAACCTTCGTATGTTAACTTGAACTGAGGAGTAGTTGGATCCGCTAATATCAGCATAGAGGGAAGTGGTGACAGGTGTAGTGTGTAGTCGTAGCCCCATGCCACTGGACGAGTTGACAATGCAAATGGTGAGAGATGGCCCTGATCGATAATTGTACGAACAACTTTTCGAGATTCAGCTACTTCGGGTGCAATGTATGGGGTTGCTAACGCATGGACAGGCTTATTGTTATCTTTAACCATTTTGTCAAACGCTCGTTGTCGAGATGCAGCCTCGTCATCTTCTCCTTCGCCACTATCGTCACTGCTGTTCGCATTCGTGTCCCCTTCCGTAAGATCTACCTCCATAGGCTGCGGTTTGCCGTTCAATTCACCGTTCTGGCTATTTTCATTCGATGAAGGGTCGCTAACTTGTCCTTTGAACGAAATATTATTCCTTCGAAATCTGGCACCATAGTCATCACGTACCACTACAATTTCCTGCGACAAGTAGGCCATTTTGCATGGATTACTTGCCCATTTGGCTCTGGGTGCTGCCCTTTTCACCCTGCTGGTAAAAACTCCGGGAATCGGCTTCAATGGCCATACTGGAGTAGCTCCAGAAGAAAAAGTGGCTGCCCAGGGATCATTGTCCCCAGGTACAAAGACTAAATTGCAGTAAGAAGCAATTTTTGGGAACTCTCCAAGTAACTGGGCAAAAAAGTCAAAAGACTCTTTATACACTACCGAGCTTCCGTTTGGCTGAAACGGTGTGGAAATAAAGGGGCCAGGCAAAATGATAGAGATGGGCAAGGACTTTAGCTCGCAGTCACTCTCGTTTTGAAGATGTGTAAACAGCTTTCGCAAGGCATCCATGTGGCGAAGAGTATCTAAATGTATGTTGCATCCGAGAATAAGAATTCGGTGGTTCAGATACTGTCGTTGCTGAAGAATCAGCTGCTTCTCAAGGCTTTTGTCAATCCTATCTATTCGATTGGAAAGACCATTAGGTGATGGCCGGCCATAGACTCCCAGAAAGTCTAAATATCCATAGATCTCCCGAGACTTTTCTCGTCTTTCTGCAGGTGGTGGTCCTATGGTACTCACTACAAATTGCTCATTCATATACAGCCCATCGCACAGTACTAGATTTCCTTCGGTATAATATGAGCCCGGAGCAGCAGTGGCATGACTGTCAATATCTAATTGAACCTTTCCTGACTTATCCTGCAGCCAGTATTTTCCGTTTGGTCCTTTATAGATGAGACCAAATAGCAAAAACTCTTGATTGTTGCGGCCCAACATGTTCTTGATGAATGTAATTGTATAGTACCGAGAATTGCTCATACTTCCGGAAACATTGGCTTGGAATGAGGGAGTTTGAAACGTCTCATTTCGAAGCAGTCGATCATAGGTTAAGTAATACCGTGAGGTGAACAATTGCGTCAAGCTTTGTGCCGAAGATAACAGATCCAGTTTGGATGATGCGGGATCGAAATGCTTTTTGGAAAAATTATATCTATAACAAGGCTGTGATTCGCAATTGATGACTGCAAAGTGATCTTCCCAAGCCAAATTCTTGCCACTTACACTTCCAATTGCACTTATTTGCACGGGATCGTTGATGGTCTGGGTCAGAGAGTTCACCGACAAAGATTCAGCGGATCTAACAAGTTTCTCGTCGCCAATGATTTCTTTAATCACCAGTTTAAGAGCTGGTCCTTCTAGAAACAGTCCTCTGTCTTGATCTTTCCAGATCTTTGCAATCTCATCCAAAAACTTTTCTCCTTTCGCACTTCTCCAGTCTACGCCAAATTTTTGGCCCAGGTACTCGGTCAACACCGTGAGACCATCGGATTTCAGGTTCAACCCGTGCTTTTTGGAAAGTACCCTGTAAGCCACGGGACGAACTTGGGAAGGAGTCAGGCGAATGGGCAAAACCACTCCTCCATTGTCTCCAAAGCTCGTTCGACTCATTGGAGTTTACATAAAAATTGATCAAAAAGAGACGCGTTGGTAATTGAAAAATACGCGTAGGCAGGGGTTTATGTAATACGTGGGGAGCGTGGGACGCGTCACGCGTTGCGATTTTTTAGAGTTGCATCGACCACAGTTCAGAGTTACACAGATCCAGAATAATGACATGTCAGTCTTTTTGGTCGGGATAGATATCAGATTCGCTGCATTTCATAATGGATATGTTTAATTAGAACTACTTCGTAGACGATACACGCTCCCGTCTTCTTTATAGTGCTGAGAGACAAGCTGCAGCTACCACTGATTGTAAGCCCACAATCCTATCAGCACATTTGGATTTAGAGAAAAGATTACGAAAACTGGTGCTTTCCTTCGCTTAAGCTGATTGTGATGTTAAGAAAAAGGGTAGAGCCCAACGTTGATATCTTCTCACGATTCTCCGAGAAGAGACTCTGTTGAACCCAAAAGTATATAACTCATGTGGCTCAGAAAATGGGTTTTTGGAATATTGATCAAATGCCACTTCTGTATCGTGTTAAATCTTTAGTGTTGTAATTCGTATAACATAATGTTGCACAGATCAGTCCATTGTTGTATCCAGTGAATCGTATACAGATCCACCGTCCCGCGTGGGGCCCCTGCGTTATCACGGTCTATCTATGTCTGGAGCCGAAATTCAAATGTCCAAAGTCCAAATCCTTTCGCTCAAACTCTCCTATAATGCTAGGTATCCATATTGTATAAATTGGATAAGAGCTGCAAAAACTCAATCTTATAAAATGCGGGCTGGGCTAGATTATCCCTGTTCAATGACAAACATCTATATTGAAAACTGCTTTATAAACTTCATCGGCTACTCCGACTGCTCCAACCAAAGAACACGTCTATCAAGTGTTTTCGTTTTCCCCATGTTTTAGGTCGGCAACTGTGTCTCTTCACAGGAGCATATCGAGAGACATGTGACTCAGTCACAAACGGAATTACTCTGCGACTCCACCGCCAAGTGTTTCCAATTAGTTGCTAGCGCAGTGTCACGATATACGCCAAGTCACATCAATTTCTGGCCGGCCCGGTTCCCCTCCTTTACCAATGCCTGATTAAGGTTTATTATCTTTTAAGCTTATCATGTAACTATTGCATAGCGCAAACACATCTCATTAGTGTGAAACCCCCGCCTTTTGATAACGGAGGATCGACTCTATCGGTGTAGATCCGGCCGATATACTCTATCAGTTCAGCAACAGTAGAACTTCTGGATTACTTGGCGCAGTCATGTTACAGGGTATTATGTCGTGATTACCGCGTAATTTACGCGAATTGTCCTTCGGCACGAACGGATTCACCTCTTCCGACTGCCTGACGAGAAAATGCGGGGAAGGAAAAGTGGCATTCACTTGCAAGTCCTTCAAGCACACCCTGGGGTGATTCTGCAATCCCTTCCTATAAAATGCCTGGCTGTTGCTGGTCAAATTCAGTATGCCATAGAAAATGGATAAACCAGACACTGAACATGAGGAAACACTCGCTGACAGATTAGCCCTGGAAAAGGGCTTGGTGGTGCTCTCAGCACAGGAGTTATATCCAAATATGGATGAGAATAAAATCAAACGAAAGATGGATCTAAGAATCATTCCTGTAGTGGCTGTTCTCTACCTTATGGCTTTTTTAGACCGAGGAAATATTGGAAATGCTAAAATTGAGGGGCTGACAGATGATTTGAATCTACATGGGAACCAGTACAATATCGCTTTGACAGTATTTTTCATTACCTACTCTACGCTCGAGGTTCCAGCAAACATGATTTTAAAACGTTTAAGACCATCAATCTGGCTACCAAGTATTATGGTTTGTTGGGGCGTAGTTATGACACTAATGGGTATCGTGCAGAACTTCCAGGGACTCGTCGCTGCCCGATTGTTTCTTGGAGTAGCGGAGGCTGGTCTGTATCCGGGAGTGGCATTTTATCTGACAACGTGGTACTGCCGGGGCGAAATGCAATTTCGACAGGCAATGTTTTTCTCATCCGCATCTACTGCTGGTGCGTTCTCAGGACTCTTGGCTTGGGCTATTGCTAAAATGGATGGCGTAGCCGGCTTACGAGGGTGGAGATGGATTTTTATTCTCGAAGGCATTGCTACCGTTCTCATTGCTTGTGTGTCATTCTTTCTATTGCATGATTCCCCTGCGACCGCTTCATTTCTAACAGAAGAGGAGAGAGAATATGTTCAGTATCGTATCAGATATGACGGGAACTCTGGTCGAGCACATATTGCCGGTGGGGGCAGTCAAGATGCTCTTGGTCATGTTGAAGAAGCCAGTGACCTGTCTTGGCAATACTTTAAAGATGCTTTTACTGACTGGCAGTTGTATCTCCACCTACTGCTGTACTTTGGCATTGTATGTCCTTTGTATGGCGTCTCTCTTTTCTTACCTTCTATTCTATCCCAGATGGGCTATGTCACCTCAAAAGCTCAACTTATGACAGTCCCGATTTATATCACTGCTGCCATATTGTCAGTAGTACAAGCATGGATATCTGACAGGGTTGGAATGCGATCACCTTTCATTGCTCTAAATCTTATTTGCATGCTAACCGGGTATGTCATGGCAACAGCTAATGACCCAACCGTACGTCCTGGGGTTTCGTACGCTGGTGTGTACCTTGTTGGACTTGGAATTTACCCAGCCTTTCCGGGAATTGTATCATGGCTATCCAACAATCTGGCAGGCTCTTACAAGCGGGCAATTGGAATGGCATTTCAAATTGGAGTTGGAAATTTCGGAGGAGCTTTTGCATCGAATTTCTACAGAGAGGCCGATGCTCCTCGGTATAAGTTGGGTCATGGGCTCGAACTCATGTTTATTGGAATTGGGTTTTTAGGTCTGATCCCTCTCGTTATTCTTTATTCTGCTACCAATCGAAAGCGAGAGAAAGACCTCTTGGAAGGGAAGTATCATGATTACACACCTCAGCAATTATCGGCCATGGGAGATAAAAATCCTCATTTTAGATATAGATTATGATGCACCCATAGAGTTAAAGATAGTTAAAATTCAGGTGGTAGTTCTGGTTAAACTGTGAGCAACTGAGTTCATGTTCAAGAAAGTCCTTAACCGTTAAATTTTCCAAATAAGCCTAGATTAATCAAACCTAAAGTCCTATGCATTACGTACAATAATGGTGAAGTGGTTAAATTTTATTTATTATTCTATGTAACGCATAGGACTCTATTATCTACCTATCTATCTAACCGCATAACAATATCACACCTAGTAGGATTGACACACACATTGGCAACTTGTGGCCGACACATATTGCCACTAAGGATCTAACCCTAACGTCTCAAGAACTTGTCAACGCCAAGTAAAAATTTATTTCTTACAAAAGTAACAGTCATAACTGGTAGTGCAACACAATTTACTCATTTTACCAGGATTCATGTTGAGAATTGAAAGTATTTTTCAAATGTTGGTACGCACCTACTATTATTCAACAATTCATTTTTTTAAAAAAATGACTCCGTGGCCAAGCTGGTTAAGGCGTGCGACTGTTAATCGCAAGATCGAGAGTTCAATCCTCTCCGGGGTCGATTCTTTTTTTTTGCCGGGCAGAGCTCTGATTATGCAACAACATAACCATGCATTATCATTTATACTGAATGTTCTTTTTACTACAATAAATATATTTATGCACGCTCTATCTATTCTGAGTAATTTGTCTGTAAGGAATATGCTAATGGTGTAGTATCTTTGAGGTGATGCCGTGCCTCACCTATAGTGACCGGGTTCACCGACGTTGAAGTAGCCAACGCGGGGCTATCCGAAGGGAGCGGAGGGTCAGGATATGACTGTAAAGTAGCGTACGGGTTCACTCTGCCGTACATGTAGTTTTGAATAAATATAACAATATCAAATACAACGGTACCAGCCGAGCCAATGAGGAAAGGAAGTTCATTGACCAGGAACACAGATTTGTTGGACCCTCGAGCTTCGGGGGACAATAAGATAGATAGGGTGTAGGTTGTATTGCCGCTGAACGTGGCCATGAAAAGCAAAAGCGAAGTGCCCCACGTGCTTTTCCGTCGGTAGTTCTTGTAGATTTGCGGCAGTCGGGAAGTTAAATACATGACGGTGCATATCCAAGCCATGACTTTGCCAATTGTCTCAGCAGAGTCAGACGACATGACTGTGGCTGGGGTGAGGGTGGTGGTGGCTACAGCTGCCCTTTGAATGATAGGAGCTGCAGATGCGACTTTTGAGAAGGATGCAACAAAAGATGAAGTTAGCAGTGGTCGGAGATTGCCGAACGAAAGTTGTCGTGATGGTTTGTTGTTTGGTCGTGGAATGTCAATTGCAGTGTTGTGGGTGTGCTTAGGATCGTTCTCTGTATCGGCATAGTCCTCACTATCCCGAGCTAGCAAGATCTGGACCGGTCCTTCTAGCCTAATGACTCGTCTTCGCTCGTCGAGTCGAGAATAGTACAGGTATTGGGTGCCTAGAATCAGATCAATGCATACATAATACAGGGCCAATGTCGTCTGGAACGGCAGCTGATGGGTCAGAATACACCCCATCAAATTGGTGAAATCGCCGATAAACCAATTGAGCAGGAATCCCAGAGAAAGTCCCTCTACGGATTGATTCACGTAGTTTTCGGCCACCTGGGGCAGTTGAGCACCGAGCCAGAAACAAAACGACATACACCCAAAGACCCAGGACATGGCTGATATGTTTCCATAGATACAACTCCCACTTAGGACCGCGATCCAATTGACCAGTGCCTGGCCGTCATTTTCCACAGGGCATCGGTCAGTCATTTAAAATGCAACAGATTTTTTGGTGTGTGATCTTAAAAAGGTGACGGAATTACACAGTCACCTAAGTCTTTATACATATAGATTTATAAATAAGTGTATATGTTGTATGCAAATTATATCATGGGTAAAAACTGTTTGTGTCTTGGCTGCTTATCACATTTTATATACACTTATATTATTTACATAGCGATACGGGCTACGAGGGCTTGTGATAGGGAATGCGCATGGAATGCAGATCGAAAGATAAGCCGTATTTAGGTTCTGGTATCGTTAGGTGGGTTTTGGTAAGTTAAGGCGGGTTAAGCAATGACGTTGTGTGACGCTGTGACGTTTGTCGCTGATAAATATCCTTGATTGGCGAAATTCGGACAGTTGTTGGTCCTGTGACAGATGTCTCAAGTACGGCGCCACGGGGGTGGCACGCGGACTAAAGTGGCCGTGCCAGGCGGTAAATTGGGCGATTGAACGCGTGGGAGTGGGAGTAGTAAGCTACAATTGTTTAGTGTTGGGTTTTACCCTTTTGACACAAATTAGCGATCCATCGGAGGATCGCGGACCTTTACTACAGGGGTACCTAAACATTTAGTGATAGAAAGCAGTACTCTAAGCTATCAGAATTATTTTTGCAAGAAGGAAGTGGCTAGGGAGCATTGCATGCTTTTTGTAGTGGAAAATATTTCAAACAAAAGCGCAGTCCACATTGCAGTGTATATGAGCCGTGGCAGTTTTACGTAGTAGCATGGATTGATTACATAGTACTGAACTGATTGGAACCAAACTGTAGTACTATGGTGTACTGAAGATCGCAGTACACGTTACAATTACGAATATACAAAGATAGACAACGGTGAAGTACCCCAGACTATGCACATGTCATCGATAATAATTAAATGTTAATAATAATTAATACGCACTATTAATGGTAACTAACTTGTTAAAATGCCAAAAATCTGGCAGACCCGTAATAACAACAACTACGTAATATTATACATCATGAACCGACTCCTCTCCCACCAGAACACCACCTCCTTAATAACTCGGTTTTATCGGACTTAGAACCTCTAACTGTTTGAGCTTGTCTCCTTCTTTAGTAAGAACCGTGTCTTCGGGGGAAACAGGCTCTTCAACGCTGTCCTCCTCGACGCTCTCTTCGTCGTCCTCAACTTCTTCTTCCTCAATTACATCTACCTCAACCTCATCGTCGTCTTCCTCTACGACTTCCACGTCGTCTCCGAGACGCTCCTTCAACTCTCTGATTGTTGTATCCTTCTGGACCAGTTCGTACTCCAACTCCTCGATTCTCGCCTGGAGCTCTGCAATCTTGTCGGAAGCTTCACCCAGAGTTTCTTCAAGTTTCTCGTTCGATGAACTCTGGACCACGCGGTTCTCTGCCTCTTGCTGCTCTACGTCTTCGCCAGTGTTCTCCTGGTCGTCGTCCTCCTCGTCGTCATCAACTCTGCGTCGCTTTCGAGAATTCGTGTCTTCGCTGCTATGTTGTTGGTCATAAGCTTCTGAAGCTCGCGCATAAGCATTCTTGAACACGCCAGTTACTCGTTTGAACATGATTATTAAATATTAGGAATTATATGATTGATTAATGGGAAAAATGTTGTTGTTAGGTTAATAGTAGTTGTTAGTGGGGAAAAAATTATGTACGCTTAATTAAAAATTAACATAAACATAAAAAAATGTTGTTTAAAAATCAATTTTCAGGGGTAATTTAAGCACGTTGAGTTGGCTATTTGGAAGCCAGGCTGGGCTACGTGTGCTGCGTGACACGGCAGAACGGGGGTGGGGTTTAGGGTGCAATTGGTCAAGCGGGGGAGAAGTTAAGGGGGGTGTAAAACTGTGATCGCGTGTTATGGGCGGCTGAGGTGAGGCTTATATGTACGCGTGCTACGGTATCTTCAGTGGGTCATGGGTGGGAACCTCTGTTGGAAACAGGGCGGGAACCGACATGGATTACACTGTGAGGTTGGATGTATAAGTCTGCATGGTTCCCAAGCTAGTGTGATGATCTTTGCATAGACTACTGGTTTGTATAGCTAGAGTTAGATTTTGACGTCAGTCCATGAAAGCATATAATTTTTTTACAATGAATATCCATTTAATGGGTATGGCACAAATCGAAGTAAGGGACAAGTTGAAAGATAAGGTACATTTTAATTGGCCGTGGATCTGGTCAATGTATTGTACCCTCCTGGACCTTGTCACTATTGGCATCTAAGAAGTGCTATCACCGATGAAGGATCTCAGCTCGAACAGATTCATACCTTGTAACCGACGTCGATTCGCAGTATCAAATATTTCACGTATCCCTCCATTAAAATACTGCTAAATACTCCTTCATTCAATAAAATATACATTCACTAAATCTTCATTACTAGCATACACCGTACTTGCACCACTTTCCCAAAGATAACACTTGATTTTATTCAGTGTTGACTTAATCTTTGATCGATGCACAAATAAAATAATTTTCAACGGATCAATTCTTTTCTTTAAGATCCAGTCCATAACAGTATATGGTCTCTCTAGTCGCCATCTCTCTATTCCTATAGTCGTGCTGGTTACTTGCCCAATTACCTGGACATGCCCGATCGAGACCCACCGGGGATATACCAAAACATTTCACAATCGGCGTTTACCAAGATCTAGTGTTTTGCAGCTGCCGCCAAAATCGTGGTATGCACATCTGATGGTGGCATAGAATAAAACGCACACGCATTATGCCCAGGTTTTTTGTCATTTTACATCGACTACAGTGTAGTCTGCCAAACTTCTAAAGAAACTACACACCACAAAAGAATTTTACATGGTGTAGTCTCTTCGAAAAGACGGCTGCTCGTAGTACAAAGTTTCTCCGTCTGCAACCACCGACGAGGGATACGTACCATCCGGAGCTGGAGCTTTTTGGTGATACACATGCCCATCATCACCATGATATTCTTCACCGTATGTTCTAGGATACTGACCATATCGAAGAGGAGGAGCCTGGGCTTGGTTCGGGTGATTTTGGAAGTACTGACCAGAACTATTGCTTCCAAAAGACATTCTCGATTGATCAGTGGACATTGGAGTCGGGGGCAGCAATTGAGGGACCTGAGGGTGCTGGGAATAGGTGTCTGGTCGAGCCATATTTTGCATATATTGTCCAGGCAGTGAGGTCTGGATATATGTCGTCGATTGCTGAGAATATTGAGTAGGGGGCGTCGGGGTTGGCGCAGCAGTTGGCTGGCTAGAAACAGACTGAACCGACCCAGGTTGTCCAGAAATATTAGATAGGGTTGTCAAGGGCGGCATCTGAAGAGGATATGAATATCGAGACGGGTCGCTGTACGCGTCAGATTGATGGACATTATGCAAGTATTGTGATTGGAGGGGTTGTTGCAGGGGCTGTTGAAGAGATTGTTGAAGAGGTTGTTGGAGAGGCTGCTGTACTGGTTGAAGCTGGTGCGTTGGCTGCTGCAGAGGCTGTGAAAGTTGTGGCAGCTGTTGTGATGGCTGATGTTGCAGGGGTAACTGTAGCTGTGGGAGTTGCTGAGATGGCTGCAGTGACTGCAGTGAGGAATGATGCTGTAACGGCTGCTGTAATGGCTGTTGTAATGGCTGAGTCCTGTACAGAGCCTGCCCCGCGGTATACGAGAGCATAGGCCCCGAGGGCTCGTAGTAGCCTATTGGTCCCATGGGGGACATGCTGGTGCCAATGTCCGACTTCAGTTCATCTGAAGCTCGAGATCTTTTCCGTTTGGCTTTTGATTCTTTTCGTACTCGCACCCGACAGCCCTGAAGAGCTATTTCTTTGATCAGATCAGATGAGATTTCCAGTCCAGGAAATGATTTTGGCGAGTAGACGACAAACGGATCTGACGTGACTCGAGCCCGGTGTTTGACAACTCCTCTTTCTGACATGACCTCGTAAACGTTGAACAGCAGTCGGTACCGCCCTTCCTGGCGTATCGAGATATCGTGGACCAGGAAGAAGAACCGGCCTGGAGAAGGATTACGGATGTGGGCCAGCGAGACAATAGTCGAGCCTGTTATGCCTTGAGGATTCATCGTGCCTGCTTTTAGATTTGCGGCATCGTCTTCGCTGTGGAGTTCGATTAATGAGGTATGAAGGATAAAGACATTTGTGATTTGGTGAGTTACGATCTGGCTGTGTTTATTTCGAACCGCAAAGTTGATAACCGGCGGGGGATCGACTGGTCGACGGGAGTTTACTGGTTAGAGAGTGATAAGGTGTTGAGTGAACAGTGGTGTTGAGTGAACAGTGGAGTCGAGTGAACAGTGTGTCGACGAGAACCACACTCAAAATACAACCTCAAGCTAAAAAGAACGAAAATACGTCGTTTCACCTTCGAGGCTGTATTCTGCACTCAGATTTCGCGTTATATTTGACCCATGCGGTTGACCCCATGATCCTTGCGGTGAACCTCACGACCACAGAATCTACCCCAGGTTTCACTTGAGATAAACCACCACTTGAATGTTCTAATTCTCATTTAAAACAAAAGTCTTGTACCTACCTTTTTGACTCCAGCCCATGGCTCTTGCATGCACAGGCTGCTGAACGATCTCCACATCATACTGATACTCATCGTCATTGCTTTGGTCGTGGTGATGATGGTGGTCGTGGTGATGATGGTGATCTGATTCAACAGTACTACCACGGCCCTCCTCCCCTGGCACTGCTGCAAATGCTGTTGTTGGATTCGACATATTATTCGGAGGGATTAGAGCTAACATGGGGTGGGGATTCTTGGATCACAATAGTGCGTGTCTCTCGCGTGGTGTTTTTCAGAGAAGCGGGGTTTTCCTCTCTATATATAAACACACACTAAGAAGAAGAAATGAAAGAGACAGATGGTGATATAATACCCCAGTTTGTTTGAGGAAAGGCTCTCTTCCTTGAATAAGTACTGGGGGAATGAAAGAGGTTTTGAAGCGGGGAATCAACCTCACGAGAAAGCTATATATCTATATATATATATGTGTTCCAAGACACACGGACACACAGACACACGCGAAAAAAATATAGCCTTGTGGGCCGGTCTCAACATGCAACACAGACGACTATATAGAAAAAAACAACACCCGCACCTTACAGCTCAACTAAATAACTGGAACGACTTTCTGGAAACATAAAAAATGGGTGTTTTATGTGGTGCTAACCTAAGCTAATGCACAGTGAGTATCACCAAAGAGTGGCCCGGATGGGCGATCAGTTTAATTGTCGGCGGCAGCAGTTGGCCAAACCCCTCCTCTTGCGCGCTCCACCAGTGTGCAAGCCGGGCACGCACCCTGTACAGGAAAAGGATGCAATGTTGATGCAGATTACTGAGATTTGAAAACGTAAGGGCGGACGTTTGAGAGAGACCCGAGACCGGGGTGGGAAGGAACGCAAAGAACTCTGAAACCTACTGAAGCTTAACAAGAAGAAAAACCAAAAACGTGTTTGACGAGAATACTGAATAAACTGTATTATATTTATACTACTACCACTGGGAGAAATGAAGGAAAACTCTCACGTATTGGTAAGTGTGGACAGTAAGGCGTGATCTGCGGATATCCCCCATCGTCATCCCTAGCTTCCCATTTTAAGCCCAGGACTACGTAGTACACTAAGAGTCTAAAAGCTAGTAAGCCGAAATGCTAAGTGAGCTAAAAGCTAAGTAAGCTAAAGGCTAAGCTAATCTCACTGGCTGCTGCGAGACGACGCACCAGTGGAAAGTATCGGCTGTGCTTTAACTTGATCCAGTTAGCATGGAAATATGCAACTTCCATTTTAGCGAGTGAGTTGCGGATTTTCCCTGCAGAGGCAATGGCAGATGATATGGTACGGCGGGAGTATTCAACTGAACTGAATGAGACAAAATGGAGGGGCTATATCCGATTGTTGCTTTAGCTGGGTTTCCCTCATATTACTTTTCATTCCCACGGAAAAGCCACAAGAACAACAGCTTGTCAAAAAAACAAAATAAATACTAAAACACCAAAAAAAGAACTTGTGTTTAAACTCATCCACTAACAATTATATACAGCTATACACAGCTAACTGCTCTCTCCTAGAAAAACCAAATATCACATTATATACATATCCTGCACCGTTTCTTACTCTCCATCATATGAAATAGTACATAGGGGATAATCCCAGGCCGGGCATACAACTACCAAACAAAAGAAAGTTACATATGAAATGGGAACTACCTAGAAAAAAAACAGCAATTTATACTCCTACGAAAAGAAAAATGTGTCAAACTAAAGTCGAGCCCTTACTACTGTGCTATTCAGCAAATACTAGAGAAAATCCTTTAGTGTTACATGTCCACGTCAAAAACGATCGTCTTAGGCGTCGATCAGGGTCATGAACGAAAAGGACAAAACCGTTTAAACTAATCTGAGATATATTTCCGCCAGCTGGGTGAGTGGTTGACCCTATAGTTCGAAATATGGAAGAAGTGCACCAAATTCATGGTAGCCGTCTCCGATGAGACACAGCATACATGGCGTATACATTATACGACGACATTTGGTTGAGCCGGTTTGATTTTCCGTGCTACGACTCCCCCCCAGCCTCGCACGCCAGCCCTACAACACAAAGTTTTCGGGTTCGTACATAATGCTCAGATTCGTCTAAAGTTTACGGCGGGAAATAAGTTTAACTTCACAATAGAAAGAGCCAAAGAGCCAAAAGAAACAAAAAATAATATTTCAACAATAGGATACAAAAATATTATATAGAAATATTACAAAATATTATAATTTTACATGCATTTTCTGCCTGGTTCCGAGAGAGGTACAGGATACAGCGAGAAAAAGAGATTAAGTTCTCAATACTCTCACCTAATGACTGGCATCTTTTTCCGTCAATTTTTCATTCTACAGTACCATTCACCAAAAGAAAACTACTTCCCCAACATATGCTTGTCGGTTCGCGTGTTCGCGTGTCCCGCGTGTCACTGCGCATTTCCATCCACGTGTACTTTTGGTCAGTGAGCTATTTGTAACATTGCCGGTTCAAACTTTGTCTCAAGTAATCTAGATTCAGCCTCTCTCATGAACTTATTTCTCTCTCTTCCTCTGAATCCACTTCTGTATCCACTCTCTCTTTTTCTTCTGAGTTCTGGTGTGTATCCGCCGTGAAATTTTACATCAATACCCGCTCAAGTATCCACATTATTCTCCTGTATCTCTTCAGCACTTCTTTTTTGATCCGATTTGACAATTTACCTGCGACCAATACGATTCGATCCCGGAACTTTAAACCTTGCAGACAATAACCCAATATGTTCACATACCCACTCCAATATATCCAAGACCAAGGCTATGGGACAGAGGCACATAAGTGTGGTTCAGCGCGGGCAAAATCCGGCCAAAACCGATTATCTGTTACTAGTCCACTAGTCCACTTTTTCTTATCCTTCCCAGATATCCACATTACAACTACAGCTCTTGGCTCTCATCTTCAAACGCACTTATTTGAATGCATCTATCCATACACATTAATCCCGCTCGCTCTCCATTCTGAACACCGTGCATAATCAACGGATACCGGCAGATTTAAGTTCTTTTTTTAATATCCTCTTTGACATCTGTAACATCCCTTTCAAGTCCCACTGTGGATCCTTACTTCCTGTGTGTATGTGTACTCTCCTTTTGTTTTTTCTGTGTTTTAAATTCAATTCTATAAAGCTCTTTCAGCAAATAAAGTCATTACCGAAAAAATTCCGTAAAATAATGCCAGGGGGTAGGCAACCAATACTCTCATCTCAGATAGTTGCAGATAGGATACAAACATCGCTGAAGACGAGTATGTACACCATATTATGATGAATGATGAAAATAGGTAGCCAAATGCATTGTCGAGCGAGATAATGACTCCCAATCCACTGGTAGCCACGAGGGGTAACATGCAATATCCGATGACGCTAGCTGTTCGGGTAAAATCAATTGACTTGAGGGCCATGAGATTGAGAATAACGTATTGAGTAAGAGTTCCGATGAGTGCTACTCCGTAGATATATCCGAAATGCACTTTACCAGACAGGAGTAAAAAGGTGCCAAACAGGAGAATGAAAAGAATGGGACCTGCCAAGTCAGAGTCGTCCATGATATGCTGGTCAATCTGTCGAAACGGATTCAACACTGTCCATGTCTTGTTAGATGAGAACGAAACAAAATATAATACAGGTCAGGATATATTCGGTGGGGACGAGTGAAGGTGATTCAGAAGATCGTCAGCTAGTTGATCAAATAGGACAATATGAAAGCGAGACAATGGTAACTTGCTGGATCATCAGGTAGTTTGTCGAATAGGAATCTGAAACTTGACGCAATGGTAGTTCAGTAGTCATGCACACTGATAATCAGCTATCCACGGATTAAGCTGCACGTCAAAGTAGACTGAACAATAAGTAAATTGAGCAATTGAGCAGACTGAACAATTGAGATTGAACAATTGAGTAGACTGAGCAATTGAGTACGACCTTTCCGCTGGAAGGCTAAAGTGATAGTATCTGCATTTCCCGTAGTGTTTAGCACTTGAAACTTCAGCGATAATCAGACAACTCCCCGAGGAAACTTCAACAGAACTTCAACAGAATCTTTATGGCAGATATCTGCGGCCTTTCGTGCGGTGTGCAGTGTCGTCCTAAAGGAAAATATCAATCATCTAGAAGATCTGAAACACTACTGCTCAAGGCAGGTGAGTCAATTGTTCAAACTCCAGTAAAAGATCATACAGTTGACTTGAGCACATGGCAGTAACCAACAATTGCTGACAACATACTACTTTTCAACCTCAGTGCTCACTCCCGTGACCTGCCTTCATCCTCGTCCCCTCCTTAAACTACATTTATTTTCACTCACCTTTGTTTTAATATGCGAAAAATTGACTCCAAGCTCTTGTTAGCTTTCAGCCCACACTCCATACTCTCACTCCACATACCTTCCAGCAAGGGAGGCTCGCCTGGATATCCACCAGTGCCAAACGCAGCCAGGATCCCTGTAGACAATCTCTCTCTATGACTGTCTGCTCCATAACTGTATTGGCTCTGGCTCTGAGGCGACATTGTTCCTGCAACTTGCGGTCCCGGATTGTAGTTACTACTACTGCTGCCACCGGGTGCGGCAAATTGAGTTGGAAAGAATTGCAGGTTCTGTGAGGCACCCTGGTATTGCTGTGAGCCACTAAACTGTTGTTGCTGCTGCTGCTGAGGGTCGTACGATTGTGAATAAAACGACATGGTGGTGGTATAACTCTATTAATAATTTCTATGGGATTTCGTCAGTACTGCAACAAGCCAAGTGTGTGATTTTCGTATGTACTTTTGTGAAATGAGTGCTGCGTTGGCAGAGATATGTATCAGCGCGATGGTTAGACGGGTAACGTGGTGCAGTGGGAGTGACGCGTGTACTGAAAAGTCGCGAAAATCAAAAATTGTCTTTGATATCAAATTGATTTCGTGGAGTAGAATACAACTAGGTGTGCCTGACGCTCTATTGTGATTTCAATTGTTTGTAGTTTAATTACCTTTACTTTTATGTAGCAGTTACAATTGTTTAATTCTCTAATAGTTTAGTAGTGTGTTTTAGCAGTGTAAACTATGCCTAGAGGTAGAGCTTCTTCCAGCAGAGCTGCTTCTGGTAGAAACGGCCGAAATGGACGAAACGCTAGGAACATCCCCGACGCATCAGAGTCTCCTGATCAGTCTGTCACCGAGGAAAGTTCCACCGAGTTTATAGCAGAGACTGACGCGGGAATTGAGCAAGAACCCGAACCAGGGACGGAAGCAACAGAGGCTGAAGCTGAAGCTGACACAGAAACATTCGATGACGTGGACCGCGCGTTAGTCCAAAGTTTCTTAGCAAGACCGTCTGCTACTGAACAAGAAGTGATCTCTATATTGCAAAATATCATTGCAATCACAGAAGCTTCGTCTGAACCATCTGTAAACCCAGATGTGCTAAAGGTACGAATAGCCAAGGTCAACGAAGGACTCGAAGTTCTGAATATGATGGTTGTCACCACCCGAGATCAGGTCGTTCCCTCTCGGCTACACTACACATTGGTAAACATCTCGTCAAACGTCGTGACCAAGCTAGCTACCCATTACACGGTTGACGAAATCGAGTTCTTTAAAGCAATGATTGACTACATATTTGCAGAAGGAAATCCTCTCCAGAAACAGTTTTATAGAGTACAGCATGCTGATTTGGCCAAATGTGACGCGAAACTGGAACGTCGGCTCGGGTCTGGGCCGCGAGAGCTCCTGGTGTTACGACTAATAGATGAAAAATGGCTCGTAAAGAGTCTAGGATCAGATGTTTTAGGCTACGAATTGGGTCCCAGATCACTGGCAGAACTAAAGGGCTACTTGACAGACCTGTATGGCCCTGATGGATTGAGCACTCTTCGATTCTGTCGAGCATGCAATGGAATATTTACAAATGGCCGGAGGTGCAACACGGAAAATTGTGGATTTGAGCTACATGAGTCTTGTACGCAGGCGTTTTTTATGGGTCAAGGAAAGACCAATTGTCCGAACTGTTCAGCTGATTTGCGTAGTCAATTTGTGAGAGTGGGCGGAGAGTGATGGAGTTCTAGCCTTGGCGGAAGTCAGGCATTCAGTGTTCCAAATCCCACATGTGTTGACAGTTGTACCATATCATTGGCCCACACATCCACACATACATTTGTATGTTGAATCTCGCTAACATGCAAGTGTTGACAGCCGTGCCTACGCGTACTGTCGGCATCTACGCCATGATTGGAGAACTCTCTACTATTGCAAAACTCACTTTGCGTCGCATGCGGGCATTGTATGCTCACTTCTCTGCAAGACGTATATGGTATGGAGGCTTTGTCTCTTGGCAGCGGTGTATACGGAGACGGCGTGTATATAAGTGAGCGTTCGTTTACAGAATCAAGGTGGGCTACGAAATGAGCGATCAACCAGCGTAGACTAGATTGAATTATTTATTTTTTTATACAATTGTACGAATCCCACAAAGATTGAGTGACTGAAGGTCCGAACGGGTGGTCCGAGGAGATCTACAGACTATTTTCAGGTACACGCTGCTGACCCCTGGCAGCAGCCCGATCGATTTTTATCAAGATCAGCCAGCTTCAGTCGATCTCGTACTCCCATTGAAAAAGCCAGTGCTTATGACTGGATTCTTTTGCAATTGTTTGAGATACAGCCGTTCTTATAGGCGAACTACTAAATACGTCTCCTCCCATTCACTCAGTACTATTGCCAATTGAATTCCCAACGACACGTCATTCGCATTCGGGCGGGTCCGATCAGGCGGTACATTACAACTATATTGCCTGTACTGCAGTGCAGATACTTTTCGGTGGATCATGATCTGATCCAAACAAGGCGGTTTGACTAAACCCCCTGAATAGCCCGGCAGATCCTTACCCCAGGATTATTTAAAGGACGAGGGATCTTTGTCGGGTCTAATTTAGTCTATATCTCATTGTTGTGAATTAACACGTATATCGAATTTTCAAATCTAAGTACAATGGACAGTTTTTTGCAACAAGCTGGTGAAAAAGCCGTTATGAACGAAGCTTCTAGTTTCTTAGGAGGAAGCGGAGGAAACAGTGGAGGAAACTCCAACTTGATGAACCAGGCTGAGTCGTTCTTGGGTGGAAACAACAACAACCAGAACCAGAACCAGAACCAGAACCAGGACAATTATCAGAACAACAATGATGATAACAACAACAATAACAACGTCAGTTCCAACAACTCTAACTCCAACTCGAGTCAACAAGGTGGTGAATACGACCAGTACATCTCTAAAGGTGTTAGCTACGTTGACACCAATGTTTTGCACCGAAACGACTCGCAGGAAGTCCAGCAGAAGGTCTCCGTAAGTAGAAGAAGCGTCTTGCACCACGGCCCTATTTTACAATCTTGACAACAACTAACTAGTCGTTCATCTCCAAAGAGTTCAATGAGTACTCCGGCCAAAATTAGGCTGACAACGGTCGCGCACAATTAAATTAAAGTATATAGTATGACATATTAACAAATCGATACTGACACTCTATACAAACTCTTAAACTTGTATCTTCACGTGTTATTCTAAATCAATGCTTAGTTTTTGTGGATATGAGCTATAGAATACTTCCGTTGACCAGATAATGTTTAAAGACTGGTTCAAATTTATAATCAAATCCATCATACAGTGGCTCAATGGCTTCTAATGCTCTTATCCAGGATGATAAGCTAAAGATACCTACTTTTAAATAGGACTGATGAAATCAAAGACCATGTTATGAGCTCGTAAGTAACCTACGTTTTCGTTGATTATAGGTGATCACGTTTAATATCGAGCCAGAAAGCGGATACTGAATTGTAAAGTCAGCAAACATTTTCCAGTTGTATAAACTAACATGTCTCGTTCTACGTAAAATTAACAATTAACAGCTATGTACCGTTCCCCTCATGATACCAAGATATCATATATTATACATAGTAACGTTATACTATAGTTAAATCCTAACGATACTCAATAAACAGTATGCTGTACTACGAAGTGGCCGGTCCGGGTAACACTTCCTGCCCGCCGCCCTATTGGCTCAAATTTCTACTGGTTTTTGAACTTCGACTGAAAAATCCGCCAGTATAGTCATTAAAAGGGAATCAACAATGATTAGTCGTTCTGTTTTAGTGAGTACTGAAAACACAAAAGAGCACACATGGTCAATGTGATAGCGCGTGCTAACCAGCGAATTATTCCCTCTGTGCGAACTGCCAGCCGAGGATTTCGAACTACCGCAGTGCGAAAAGGTGAGTTGACTTGATTGGAATCGCGGATTTCCGACTTTTGGAGAGTTTTGAGTCAGAAAAGACAGTTTTAAGTGAGAAGAGAGAAAGAAAGCATTTTGTTGCTGAAAGATGGTGTTGCAGACAATGAGATTAGACAGAGATCCGACGTTGTCGACGCCGACATGGAAGAGATCTGAAGAGAGCTGGACCAGATGCGTAGAACTAGGAGAGACTCTTAAAGAAGGACTGTATTGGCTGTCCGAGAATTTGTGCGACGTGACCTGCTTGTAGTCCGGAATTGACTTCAGATTCGACGACATCAAGTTTTTCTATTAACGTCCTCGGTCAATGAACGATAACTTGTTCGAAATGAAAGGACGTGGAAAGGCAAATCACTTTTCTGTTACCTTTCTGTTCCCTTTTCTGTTACCTCGATATCGTATCTGGTACTCCCGCGGTTTGCCTCGAAAAATCTAATTATGTTGAAATTTCAAAGGGTGATGTGCACTATAGAGTCGACAACAGGATGCTCTTTCCAATATGCACACTGTTAGCTGAACAGTTTTTCTCACAACTCTTTCTCACTATATTCTCTTGATTTTTCTGTTGAAACTTGTAAAATTATTGATCTTTTCGATAGACCCTTTCACTAACCAGACCTCGTGCAGGACCTCTACCTCAAGGAAATCAAGGCCTTCAAGCCTACTCCCCTCACTGCCAAGGATGCTGAAAGTGAAGTCCGAGCTTGGGCTGTCCCAAAAGCTCCTAGTCCCCCTACTGTTGAAGGAGACGTTGCCCAAGTAAGCGAATATGCAACTGCACCCGTAGAAGTCGAGGGAGCTGCCCCTGAGACCGCCGAATCCGATGCTCACGACGATTGGCTGGTCATTGAGGATTTCAAGGAGGAGCACCATTAGTGTATGTAAATGACAATGCATAGTTACGAGAGTGAACACGTAGAAGGATAGAATCGTAAACAAGTAGGAACGTAAATGTTTAAAAGACGGGAACCACTTAGATGTTGGTCTTCTTTTACAGCTTCCATCACAGTAGGTATTATCTTATTACGGCTACGTCTCAGATCACATAGTTAAAAACTCCGCATTATACGCGCCTTTTTCATGTTTTATACACTATTTATTTTCTTCCGCAGCTAGTCGGGCCATTCGCTCCTTTCGAAGTTGCCTTCGCTCAGCTTCAACTTCAGCATCGTAAACAATACATTCATCCAGTCCCTTCCCAGCTGGAACCATGGGTAGAACTGGAACCTTTTGATCAACAATAACTTCACACAAGACAGGACCCTCAGTGTCCAGCATTTTTTGCAGTCCAGACTCCAAATCAGCAAGCTTTTCAATTCGAATTCCAGTAGTACCCATACTTTCAGCCAACTTCATAAAATCAGGATTCGACTGATGAGTATGACTAAACCGATCTTGGTAAAATAGAGATTGCCATTGGGTGACCATTCCCTGCTCCTCGTTGTTCAAAACAATAACCTTGACTCCAATGCCGAATTGTGATGCAGTAGACAGCTCAGTCAAAGTCATGTTAAACGACGCATCTCCATCAATGTCAATGACAGTGGCATCGGGCCGGCCGACCTTAGCTCCAATGGCAGCAGGTAGACCGTATCCCATGGTCCCTAGACCACCAGAGGTGATCAAAGTTCGAGGGTGCTTGAATCTGAAGAACTGGGCAGCCCACATCTGATGCTGACCAACTCCGGTAGTGATGATTGTTTCTTCTTTTTTGTTTTCAACAAGTTTTGACAAGGTGGTGATGACAGTTTGGGGTCGGATCAACTCATTTGGATCATCTTTTTCATATGAAAGAGGGTACTTCTCTTTCCATTCATCGATCTGAGCAAACCATTCCTTTCGCTCCCTGACGGGTTTTACCAAAGGAACGAATTTGGCAAGACTTTGAGCAACGTCTCCTTCAATGGCTTCAGTGGCCTCAACCACCTTGTTTATGTTTTTAGGTAAGATCTCAAAATGGATGATTCCTCCTCGATTTTCCAAGGCGGCAAGTCTGGCAGCAGGAGCAAACTTGGTGATCGTACCAGTGACTCGCTCGTCAAATCGAGCTCCAAGGGCGATAATCAAATCAGAGACCTGGATGGCTTTGTTGGCATATGCCGAACCATGCATTCCCAGCATACCGAGGGACTTGTAGTTGGTCTCATCAAAGGCTCCAAGACCATGCAGGGAGGTGGTCACAGGAATGCATGCTTTTTCGGCCAATTGTCTTAGAAGCTGGGGTCCTTCTTCCGAGTTCATAATACCGTTTCCAACGTAGAGGATGGGTTTTTTAGCCTTGTTGAGCAACTCAGCCGCCCGCTCAAGGGCAACATCTCTGAATCCGCTGATGGTCGCAGCAGCCAAGTTGACAAGGGATCTTGACGGGATGGTTGACTCGGTGGGGATGGATTCTTGCAAGATACCTCCAGTGATATCCTTGGGCAGATCGACGAGGACAGGACCAGGTCGGCCAGAAGTAGCAATCTCGAACGCTTCATTTATTCTCCTGGGCAGCTCGCTGATGTTCTTGACCATGACATTCCACTTGGTACAGGATCGAGTAATTCCGACCACATCTGCCTCTTGGAAAGCATCAGTACCAATGGCAGAGGTGGCAACCTGACCGGTGAAAACAACCATAGGAGTACCATCAGACAAAGCGTCCTGCATGGGAGTGACTACATTTGTAGCACCGGGTCCCGAAGTGACGAGAACGACACCGGGCTTGCCGGTTGCTCTAGCGTAACCCTCGGCCATGTGACCAGCTCCCTGTTCATGTCTTGGCAGAATGAACTTGAAATGAGGAGAGTTATAGATACCGTCGAAGACAGGCAGAATGGCACCACCAGAGTATCCAAAGATGGTGTCTACATTATGTCTCAGCATCATTTCGTGGAAGATCTGACCTCCCGTAAGCCCGATGAAAGAATCATCCATTAGGGCAGCGGGGGCTTTTGCGATTTCTGGCTCCGTCATCTGAGCATTGAATGAAGGAGCCGGCTGTGGTCGTTCAATTTTGGGCGGGACAGCAGAAGCAGCGTTTGTTTTGCTTTCAGTAGCAGTTGCGGTCTGTGTTTGACGCTGAGCTTTTGCGCAGCTGAAATTCCGCCCTGAGGCAGCGACAGCTGGGCTCCATCGTTTACTTGATCTCAGAGCATTTATGGCTCTTGAGCTACGAGAGTAGCGGAGCATGATGATGTATTAAATGGGGGGAAATTTTTACTAGGAATGTTTTCGAAAATGTGCCTTGGCAAGTGAAGAGAAGCTTTTAAATTTAAGAGATTCTTTTTTTGCGTTGATGAGGGGTGCAGTCCAAAGTGGCCGATATCGGAGAATAGTCCCGTTGGCAAAATATGGGCGGATTTCTTTGTGAAGGGAGGTTGGCGGAAGTTGCGGACCAAAATAAGTTTAGCTTGTCAGGTACTAAACGGTTTGATTTCCAACGTGAACTCCACAAACAATCAATGTCTTTTATAGGTGTTTCCGAGTCCAAACAATCTCAAGTTTTGGATTGACTCACACTTTGAAAAATGTCAAACCGCAGTTGTCGATGCAAGTGTATGCAGCCGGGTAAGATTTAAAAAGCGGGTATATTAAATGACTCTTTTAAGGATAGTGTGGGGAGAGCGGTGCTGAAAGTGAATGTGATTTTAGAGTGAAAGGGAGCTAGCAAACGAGACTATCGGAGTAACGGAGCAATAATGATAGATAACAAGAGTAGATAATGTGGATTGGTACAAAGTATGTTTGCACATAGAGGTCCAGTTTGTCGGAGTTAACTGTCTTAAATCGACCCCTTACAATTGTGTACTCAATTAGTCATTTTTCATGATGAGAGATCGGCCAATCAATTACTGGATATTGGCGATCAATATGCATCAACCTGCAAGGAGATATCTTAGCCGATATGGAGCTATGCGCCGAGGACTGAAACCGAGGAGCTTTACATTCGTGTACAGTACAAGTGAAGAGAGAGATCTTTAGTCTGACAGTTTAGAGTCAGATACCTATTCTTTGTGTCTCGTGAGGCTTTCACTTTCCTGCCAGGTAAAACATCAAGTGTGAATACTACTTATGTGATGTAAACCTATTGGTAAAATACACATAGTTAAACTAACTAACTATAAGTCTTAATTATAAATATCTATATTACAATCTTCTATTTATGCACCGGCACCTGTCTTTTCTCGCTCCAAAACATCTCGTAATTCGTTACCATCTGCCTCTGTCTTTACTCGGATAACATAGCTCGTGGGCTTCCCATCTCCTTTGATATCCATGACTTTAACTTGCCCTTTACCCTCCGAGTTATATTTAATTTCTGGCCGTAGTAAAACATTGATGACCACTCGGCCAGACCCTTCTGCCCGAACCAGTATTCGAGCTTTCTTTGTTTGTTTGTGTACCAGCACCCGCAAAGGTCCAAGACCCACCACGTTATAAGTTCCGTTGACCAGCTCATATACCTTTGCTTTTCGCTCGTACACGGAATCTTCATTTTCTTCCCCAGGTCCCTTTTCGGAAAGGTTGACTTGAGGATCTGGTACAGTCTCCTCTCCGTCTCCAGCGTCCGTCTCATTGGCATTTGCAGGAGCAGGGACTGTCGCTGGTTGAGTAGATGCCCCAAATGAGACAGGTGCCGCACTATTAGGAGTCGCAGTGGCGCCTCCAAAGCTAAATGTCTTTGACTGTGAGAAACCACTGCTTGCTCCAAAACCAGAAGTTCCGAAGCTGAAAGGTTTCACCGCAGCGTTGTTGCCGTTGTTGTTGCTGGCTGCAAAACTAAAAGGCGTTCCCGTGGTGGTAGTGGTAGCGGCAGCAGCATTGGTGGAACTAGGCGAGGTGGCTGCTGTAGACCCAAATTGAAATGGCTTAGAGGTATCTCCAAAATTAAGGTTGGAAGAGGGACTGCTACTATTTCCAAACGAAAATTTCGGGGCATTAGAACTTTGGCCATTGGATTCATTTGACTGCGTCTTTTGAGAGTCTGGTTGGGCTCCAAATGAAGACGAGTTGGTGCCTCCAAACTTGATCCCCTTTTCAGGAGACCAGGTATGGTCTTTGGACGGTTCGGAGGATTCGGTCGGTTTTGAAAGCTCCATCCTTTGGGGAGTAGTTTCAGCAGTAGGGAACTTAAATACTGATTTTGTGGTTGTTTGATTGAACTGGAATCCAGCTTTAGGTGGTTGAGATTTTGACTCGGAAGATGGTTTGAAGGAAAATGGAGAGTCGCTGGTGGTGGGTGGTTTATCAAGAGTGAACTTGGGTCCTTCCACTTTTATGTCGTCGTCCGAATCTTCATCCGAGTCATCAGCGGCAGCTAAAGGTTGAGTTGGCGCCTTGACAGGTTGAGATTTGACCTCAGGCAAAGACGCAGCACTACTTGCTGCGGCACCAAACGATCCAGTGGATTGAAATTGGTTAGATTGAGATACAGCGGCCTTTCCGCCTTCTATGTCTTTGTGGAACTTGATATAGGATTCGACCACTTTTGACCAGTCGCCGTATAGATTTGCGTCTTGCAGCTTTCTGATTTTATCAGCAAAGCTTTCATTGAGAGCTCTTGTTGCAAGAGTTTTAGGGTCAGATGTAGTCGATGAAGAAGCAGTACTGCCAAAGGAAGCAGTGCTACCGAAAGAACCAGTAGCACCAAACGAAGCACCACCGAACGAACCGGCAGGAACACCGAACGAGCCGGATTGAGACGCACCAAACGATGAACCTCCAGCTGCAGCCTGAGATGGCGGCTGAGACGCACCAAATTTGAAATGTGTTTGTTCTGGTCTACTGTCTGGCTTACTGTCAGCAGGTTTGGCTAAAAACGAAAATGGATTGGCCGCCGCAGACGTGCCTGATGTACTTGAGTCGTTTGGTGTGCTGGTTTTATGTTCACCTTTATTCAGGAAACCAAATGGGTTGGAGCCCGAGTTCAACACATTTTCAACCGTAGCACCAAATGCTGTGGGACCGTCGGAATTGACAGTCCCAACAGCCGTCCCGGGACGCCGCGATCGTGGTCTAGCAATTCTTGTTAGCGGGTAGAAAAGAGATGACCGGTCTAATACGCTAGTCATACGACCATACAACCAGTCATACAGTCACACGATCTGTTTACCGCCTTATACGTACTTTCTCTTTGCTAAAACCGAAGCATCGGCAACTTGCACTGGATCTATGGCATATCTGTCATTATCCTCTTCAGGTTCAGGCCCATCTTTAATCAGTTGAAACTCGCTTCTTCTTTTGGAGGACATTTCGAAAAAGATTATTAACGGGGTGATGTCCGGAGAATCGACTCACAAACAAGAGTTGCAGTGATTTAATTGTTTTCGTGCGGTTTAGCATTTGACTATTGTAGTTCACGTGATCCGTTTCCTGCGTTGTGAGTGCAGTTACGTAAAAGTTATATAAAATACTGTTAGACACCACACCATGCCAAGTCTGCAGAGAATAACTCAAGCAACTTCTAAAACTGATTTTCGTCATCTAAAGTATCCATATTTGTGAATTGCTGCTTTCATATCCTCGCTGCTCCTCTCAATCCCTCAATTGCTGGTGAGTTGTATAACAATTGTCGCTAACAACCATTATCCACCACACTACTCTTTCAGGCTACAAATTACATAAGTTTGGTACCCTTACCCTGGCCAGCCCTAACTGCTACTTCCTAAACGGGTAAACCGGACCTGTTCCCACGGTTGCCTCTAAGACTTTTCCAAATCTTCACTCAGTTTCACTTTCGATATCGGTATTGATTGACTTGAACAAAAAGTGAGTAGCGATGATGGAACAAAACAGAGGTGATTGAACACACAAATGACGCGGAAGACACGGGGTTGTACTCGAGAATAAGTTCCAAATATTAGACGAGACGACAACAAAATGATAAGATGATAATTGGCGACAAAGCAGTACGTTCAACAGTATGCGACAAGATGGACGACTATGAGACAAGATAGTAAACCCAACGACTGTGATTCTTCCATTGTGTTTCTTTTAAACTTTCAAATTTTTCATACATATCTCTAACCAGATGCCTCCTAAGATCCAACAATCGAAGGCCGCCAAAGCCGCCGCCGCCATGTCTGGTGGTAAAGCCAAGAAGAAGAAGTGGTCGAAAGGAAAGGTCAAGGACAAGGCCCAGCATCACGTCATCCTTGACCAGCCTCTGTACGACCGAATTTTCAAGGAAGCCGCTACTTACAAACTCGTCACTGTGTCTGTCCTTGTTGATCGACTGAAGATTGGAGGATCCATGGCCCGAGTTGCTCTGCGAGATCTGGAAGCTAAGGGAATCATCAAGCCTGTCATTGGACACAGTAAGCAATATACTTATACTCGAGCTTCGGCCGAGTAAACGTTCAAAATCGAATTACAACCAATTTTTCGGTTTAGATACTTATGTAATTACTATGTATGATGTCAACGCACTAAAATATCAAGCCCCCCAAGGCTTACTTAAACATATCAATACGAGTCACCAACGTAGAGAACGTTCTGTCCACGTTACTAACTTGCCTACTATACACTGCCCTACTTTCAGCTCTTACGTCAACAGCAGTACACCATTTGTTACCCTCCGGTCTACACTTCCTATAAAGCTCCGTCTCACAAATTTTTCTCTTCATCCAAACTATCAATAAATTGTAAGTATAATGAGCATGCTACTTTCTCTCCCAGGAATGATTTGAGCCATGTATATATTAATTCTGAGGATTAAATGCAGGACAAAAACAATAGGGATTCTTCGTTTATGACCTTCAATTCGTCTACAACTGAAGTTTTTTTGCTCCACGAATAGCTTTCTAACCAGGTACGTTTTAAGCAAAATAACCTTACCGTAGTATTACGTGATGATTTGATATCCACATCTGTTCGGTGATTTCCAATGAGCTTGAACACTTTACATGCATCACCATCTGAATTGGATACATCAAACTATGTTTGGTTGTTAGGAATCGACTAACCAGGCATATATACCATGTGACTGCTATTGACAATATGTCTTGAAGACAGGTAAGTACGACTGCTATTGTATAGTGTTTTTTGTGATGATAAACCAATCAGTTCTGCTTCTGACGCATTCTGAAGATAACATCTTTTACCAAAAGCTCGAATATCTGATCTTTTACGTTGGCTATATCATTTTTTTTGTGGATTTTGACTAACGAGTATTGAGTCTATTGTAGTACCCATATAGGTTATATACCATGGTTCTTAGGTACCTCTTAATGTTGCAGTTCAATGACTGTAACCATTGCTGGGTCAGGACAGCTTAGCTGCCTGGTGACGTAAAAGAGACATATGTTTGAATAATATTTCTGGCTTTGACCTTAAAGTGTTCATTATGACCTTTCTATGTGGTATTTTTACTGAATTTGGTCTGAAGCGACCATGGACGTGACCTGTTCCGCACAAGTTGTCCACTTACTCACTTACAAAAGGCTGAGCGAAGATCCTTGCATCTCCTGATATGCATGACGCAGGGGAAGCTAACCCGAGCACACACGTAGACATTTCATATATAACAGCAATGTAATGAATCCACCAGTCGCAGTATAACGACTTTAATGACTAAATATTGCTCGTGACATCTTTCAAATACTCAAAATTGCCTAAATAACCGTAGCTGATTGCGGACAGTGGGCTGAAATATCTGTCGGCTATTACTGTAGTAAATATCAGTTACTGACATGAAGCATACTCCACTTCCCGGCCCTACTTGATAACTTACTCTAATTAATTGTCAGTTTCTACCATTTATATTTCACTAGTAAAACGTTTAGGCTTTCTATCTCCTAGACCTCCATGCCACAGTTCTACCATATATTGGGTTCTTCTCGCTGTAAGCTACTTCACTCACTTGTCCCGCATAGTTTTACCGCCCATACTATAAAACCAGTTTCAGCCCAGCACAAGCTTCTGAAAATCCACTTTACTGCTCAAATTTACAATCAAGACTCACATTCACGTCACACCTCTCCAGTTCCCTCTAATTAACATATTTGGCTTTTCCTACCGATCAATCTGATACGCGGCAGATCTCCCCCCACCAGCCGAGGTTTATCCTCCATCTATAACTGCCGAACTCTGTTTATTAGAGATCTCTCAGCCAGTTGGTAGATGACCACACCACTTTTGGCTGGAAAATAGACTGTGATGAGCCCAAAGAGAAGCAAAAGTAAATCGTTCAAGAGAGATTCCAAAGAGGCAATAAAGAGCGTCATTGGCAGCTTGAAGTCCTCCAAATCCTCCGAAACCCAGCTGTCGTCCTCCCCATCCCATTCGTCCGGACCCCCTCCGACAAAAGTCAAGAGTGATCCCGGGACCTCTGCTAGCACTCAGCCTTTTACAGAGGCTCGAAAAACTCCAAACCCAGTGGAAAGCATAAAACTGAACTCCGAGAGTACTCCGAGAACTGAAGAATCGCATAAAGAGGCCCCTTCTACACCCAAAGAGATGAGTGTACCAAGAGATATGAGTACTCCAAAAGATGTTGCCGATTCGACTTATAGTCTCATAGAATCTTTACAGCTGACACCAGAGGCTGGGTCAATAACGTCAAGGTCGTCCTCGCTCAACACCCCTCCCAACATCCCGCTTCCTAAACTGCCTGATGCTCCAGCAAACGATCGGGAGGAAATCGAGCATGAAAAGCCCGAAGAAAAGCATGTCAAGATAAAGGACAGTGAAAATGGTGATGAGAATGATAAATCCAGGCACAATGCTTTGACCCTTTATCGACTTTTACACCTGCAGAGAACTAAAATCAAACAAGCTTCGGGTATCATGTCCTCGACAACCTATGCGAGTCTATCTACGATCGGCTATGGTAGTCAGTTTCTTTCATACGTCGCTTCCAAAGCTGTAGCTCGAGGACATGCACCAAAAGAGTTGGCCAAGATTTCGAGCAATTTCAAGAACTTGTCGTCATTGACTAGTGACTGGCGCACTTTTTATCGAGTATGGGGCACAATTGGAACAATTGACTGGGCTCTTGATCTCCTTACAAACCCTAACAAAGATTGCGTGCTACGTTGGTGTGACTATCTTCAAGCAATTGCTGGAATACTGTACCAGGTTCTAGAAGACATTGCATATCTGGGAAGCAAGAAAGTTTTCAGACTGTCTGCTGCCGCCGAAACCAAACTGTGGGTCGTTTCCTGCTATTTCTGGGCTGCCCATGTGTTTATCGAGTTTGTAAGACTAGCACGAACTCCACGAACGGGCGACTGGAATACCCAAATGCTCGTGAACCTTGCTTGGCTGCCGCTGACTATCCACTGGTCTACGGAGACTGGATTCTTGAATGATGGACAGGTTGGATTTTTGGGCTCAGCGGCATATTTACCTACTGCCATCAATAACTGGAAAGCTTTTTTTCAATAGATGATTTAATAAATAAATATAGATGTCTATAATATATAATAACTATTTGATGCAGACCGTTGCCGTCGCTGAATTGGCTGGGTAGATTGGTGGCTGGGCTGAGTAGACTGATTTAGGTGAGTAGACTGAGACGAATGGCCGGGCTGGTTCGACTGGCTAGAGTGGTTTGCCTGGTTTGACTGGCGCCTTGGGTGGCCAGGTTGACCCGACTGAGCAGACTGGCCCGACTGACTTGACTGACTAGACTGCCTGGAGTGACCGGCCACTTGATGGCCCGCTGCTGAATGACTCTGATCAGAAAAACTGTCACGAACTTCTTCTCCAATAGTCACATTTTTAATATCTTCAAACAAACCCCAGAACTGCGTCCCTATTTCCTCGACCACTCGCTTTCCCATGTTGAAAACGTCTTCTTTCGGGGGGAGCTGAGATTTAGACAATCTGCTTGTAATACTCGGCTGGTTATGGTCATGATCTTCTTCGAATGAATATCGCGGTCGTGGATGCGACGGCTGCGACAGAGGCGAGCTGAATGTGGGAGAGGTGGAAACAGCAGGAGGCGGCACTGAAGGTGGAATTGAAGGTGAAACTGACGGTGGAGCAGAGGCGGTTGGCGGTGATACGGTCATCCCTTGTGCTTGTCGTACTTCCTGGAGCGGTGCGTTTAACCCCTGCGAGGTAGCCAACAAGCCTGCTGTCGACGACACAACTGGGGCATTGACGACACTTAACGTTCGCCGTGCTCGACTCTCATGCTGCGTCTTTGTTCTCCTCGGCGACGCCAGTGCCATACTTGCTTCGTCTCGAAACCGACGAAGATCAATTTCAGCTTTTCGTAGTGATTCCTGTACTCGTTTCAGCTCGTCACGTAGTTCGACCACTTTCCTCTCTCGAGCTGCCAGTTCACTGAGATAAGTGTCTACAGTAGAGGCGTTTGAGTTTGCTCTAGTTCTGGTATCCCCAGAAGGAGAAGCAGTTAGACCTGAGGAGTGAATGCCATGAGCGCCTCCACTCCCGATATTTGAGTCATGGGCCGGCGAATCACGGTCTAGTTCTCGGCTATCTCTAGCTGGAGAACCATTAGACCGTGATCCAGAAGACGAGATTACCGGGAGAGGGGTAAAATTCAAACTCAAACGCTTTCGGCTGTTTGGAGTCGAAAGTGGATTGGGTGTCCCAGAGACAGACGACAAATGATGAGAGTGTTTGCCTTGAGTGGTAGACGAGTGGTTCTCCTTGGCAGCAGCAGGATCATCCTGGATCAGATCCAAGCTACTTGAACGGCCAGAACGGTCGGATCCAGATGAAGTAGAGCCAATTGAGCTTACAGAGGATTTCTGTCTAAAATGCTGTTGAAGTAATTTGGGTACAGAATCATTAGTACCCCTTTCGGGCGTCGCCAGGTGCTTTGCAGCCGACTGTTTCAAATCTTTTTCTTCCGGCCGTATTCGAACCGTTTCTTCGTCGTAGATTTGGTCCATATCTGTGATGATATACTCCTGTAGGATATGCTTCTATAATATATGCTCTACGACTTTTGTTTTTTGGATTATTCGACTTTCTATGTAACTACCCCTTCTATGATCATATAATGCTTATAAAGTTATCGCCAATCTATTATGCTGCGCCAAGGGACGCGTGGTGGTGGATTTACCCTTCGGGGTACAGCGTCGTCAATGAACAGAATTCAAGACAATTGGCAGAACTAAAGGGTAACGAGAATGGGAGTTGTACAGACTATGCTACTGGTAGCTAATTTACTCTTTCCCACCAAATAAATAAATAAAAACTACGTTAGTGTATTCGGATATTCCGCTGATAACCCCAACTTACCCCATACAATTGAATTGATCACCCAACCGCTAACCCGTAGTAGTTGAAATACAACACTCAACACATACTTTATTCAACCTTAATTGTCGACAATTAGTTGAATATCTTTAATTAACTCCCTTAAATCGTCGTCGGTCCTTGGACTGAGCCGGTTACATCCATGTTCACATATTACTATTTATTATGAACCAGGAACTTGAACTAAATCGGGTTTCCCCACAATCTTTACTGCTAGCTTTTGTATGTACCTTCGTCATAGCTCTACACTCGAGTTCGATATATCCTTGGGTCCTTTCTAACAAGCGACATTTGATAGACATTCTTAAAAGTCCACAGTTTAAACGGTTTATCCTCTACTCTGTAATACTAATCTCGACTTGTGTTTCGTTGTTCTTCGTTGCAGCAGTCGCCTACATTGCTATTTATGCCATTTACATCCCAAACGCCTCGATATATACGCAGGTGGACTTGGACTTTTCGTTCACAAAACCTGGAGCGTTTGCCGTTGCAAACATAGCGAACATCCCCTTTTCCTCTAGTGTGAATTACAATGTGTATCTGCAATTGGACCTGCCTCGCACTCCACATAATCAACAACTGGGCAATTTCATGGTGCGAAGCACTATAATAGAGGATTTAGAGCCCTTTCAGGAAGCAGTGCGCTTCAAACCGTCGATAAACCATTGGCCATTGACCAGTGACCAAAAGTATATGTTTGACGGGATGGGAGTTGAAACGACCAAAACAAGAATGGCTATCATGCCATACAAGAGTCAATTGGTAGAATGGGCTGACACATTGCTATTCATGCCACTATATCTGCTGAATCTCAAATCGCAGCATTCAATTGTTAGCATCCCGTTTTTTGAGTTGGCCAAGCCCGTGCCGGCTCTGAAATACGTTGTCCTGGAACTAGATCGTGTGGTAGACATAAACTCTGCTCAACTAATTTGGAGCGTGAAATGGAAAGGTATTCGCTACCTCATGCATAACTACAAACTATTCATGTTTGTTATTGGAACCTGGTCATTCTGGCTCGTGGAAACAGTAGTCATGGCTGCTGTGGCTTACTACGTGGTCAGCCAGTACGGTCAAAGTAATGACTTTGATGTGACCATTGTATACAATTCCAGAGAGTCATCTAATTATGCTACGCCTGACACTCCTGAGAATGCTACCCCGTCTCCCTCTCCTGTGTTTGAAGACACTTTTGCAGAAGTTGCTAGACGGGCTGGTCTACGGGACACAAATCGTTCCCCTTCACCATTTACCCAAGATGAGGAGGACCCAACTGACATAGACGATCCTGAGGGACTGGGGGACCCGGGGGAGCCAGTGGGGCTAGAGGAGCCGGAGGAGCCAGAGGAACCAGAACGACCTCGTGCGCCTTTAACCCCCGAACCTACGCCAGGACCGGAAGATAAGTAGCTGTCCACCTAAATGACCCGAGGGTCAAGGCGGTGCCAGGTTTCCGATTGACCATTTTTATTTTTATGTGGCTACAGCAGAGTTTAGATGCTGGGAGTCGAGAATCAATTGAAGTTTGAGACGTTGTTCCTTTCATATGGGGTAATTATGATACAATATGACAATTCGAAGACCGCTAATAGACGCTTTCTGTAGAGACTTTTATTTATGTTAGCCTAATAATTAGTGAAAGCTTACGCCTGAGGTCTTCAGTTCACCAGTAAAACAATCTTTCCGCCAAGCTCTTTCTACCCCCTGCAAAAAAACCTTACCAGAGGGCTTTTTCTACCAGTCTACAATGAAGCTTAAAGAAATTGGTAATGAAACATAATATATATATTTCGGTATAAATAACATGCTAAATTTCAATGCAAATACATAATCAAACAGGACGAATTGTCACCAGGTTGGCAAACTGTCATCTTAACCTGCCAAGGCTCTCAAAGGAATCTCGGCAACCATGAACGGAACTTCAATATCCTCCAGTCGAGTAGCACCAGACAGCATACGACGACTCCGCACAAATTCCTCAAACTCTCGTACCGAGTTTTCCCATTCACTCAGCGACCGGCCACTATACTTCCAATACTTTACATCCTCGTCCTTTTCATACAGCAGAGGTCCAGGAACAGAATCAGGTGAGCTTTTCTCTTTCTCGTCAGCAGTAACATATCCAGAATCTTCATCATCACTATCACTGGAGTACAGATCAAGGAGAGATCTTGCATCACTAGAACTATGAGAGAACTCAAACGGAAGCCTAGGCCTCACAGGGTCGGTTACCTTGTAGTGCTGATCCATGAATTTGGAATTTCGAAACTTTGTCTTTTGCATAATCAAGTCAAGTTGTTTCCGAGCAGAGCTTTCACAGTACTCTAGCGCAAACTTGAACTTGCTTCGACTAATCTCTGGACGGGTTCGTAGCAGTTGCGGTGGAGGGGGGATTAAGGAAATGGTCAAAGGCTCAACTGGAGGAATGTTGCCAAAGTCAGACTCCGGAACAATCAGCATACTGGCTCGCGCTTTATTCAAATCTCCGTATGAGAAATTACGTCGAACGACGGTAGATTTCGATGGAGGTGAAGGAGGCGTAGACATTGAAGTCCTTGAAGTTCCTCCTGGCCCTGCTCCCTGTAAAGTCGTATCGGCTTTGCCATTGCTGAAATACCGCTTTATGCTTCTACCCCGAAACACTCCCAACTTTTTCTTGAACATCTCGCCAAGCGAGCCTTCATTCTTATTGGAAGACATACTCAGAGTTGAAGCACTGGCGGTGATACCATGAGAATGCAGGGTTTGTTCTTTGATATTATTATCAGGCAGAAACGTATCAGCAGGTGGTGGCATTGCTGGGTACGAGTACGCAATCTCATCAAAGACATCAAATGCATTCGTTCGGTGCAGATGGACACTAGACATAGGCTCACTACCAAACTCGATCTTATCCCGTACTCCTACCGGAGTATCACCACGAGAGGCAAAGGGCGTATCAGCCGGAGATCGCATAGGTGAGGCAGCCATGTTCACAATGATTGATAGTTTGCGATGAGCAACAGGGGGAGCAGGTTCAAGAGCTGGACCAACATCACCAACGGCTTTGGCTTTGACTAGCAGTTCAGATAGTCGTCGATAAGAGAGATCTAATCGTGAACCTAACAAGGCTCGAGCGTCAGCATTGTAGTTGGAAAAAAGAATTGAACTAAGCAAGTCACTTTCCGGTCCCACGGATGCGACTCTCCAACACAGCAGACGGTGGTAGTACGACCGTACCAAGGGCTGCCAATGACAGAAGTAACGCTTCCACATAGCAGGAGATAATAGCCACACAGTACAGTTCCATCTAAGCCCTTCTTGCTCGTTGGAATAAAAGTCAAACTCGTTCCTGGATTCCGCTTCTGCCACATTCGAGTAAGTGCTCGACGAGCTGATGGGAATATTGTCCCACAAGTTAAATAAGAAGGAAAAGGCTCTGATCTCTGTGTGACAGTTACCACTGGACAACATCTTTTGAACGACTCGAATCCAGAATTCCCAATCTATGGCTCTATCTTTCTGGATCTGAACGCGATGTTTGGTCCAAGAATGGGTGAGAATAAGACTTGATAGATATTCCTCAACCAGATCCGCCAACACAATGCAGCACTCAACATCGTAGAGTTTAGTTTGTAGAGTCACGCAATGCAGGATTCGTTCAAATTGTCTGCAGTAGGGCTCGTAAAACTGTACACACCCATCATCATTGTGCAAGATTTCCCTCAGTGTTGCCATGATTCTCAGTTGGTCAACTCGACGCCTGGTACCAACGGCAGGTACAGGGCTGATCGCTTTGACATTGAAATCAATATTACTATTATTATCAACTTTGCGGGGGTTGATACTTTGATGAACCACAAAGTCCAAGCCGCGAAGTACTGAAGCGTGCAGAATAAGTAGGCCTGGAGTTGCCAAATGAGCGTTCCAGGGCAACTCGGCAGGCAGTAATGAAGACATTATAGAGTAGTAGTGTTTTAAAAATGCAAAGAAGACATCGCTGTTCTGCGCAGTCCACCGCCGAGACCATGGGCCGTATAAATCATTCAGACCATAGGGGGGTTCGGGCTCCTTCGAGCGGAGGGACGAGGAGCGAGTCATTCTTCGGCTGTTGTCCTTTGCGCCTTCAGCTTTGCCAACCAGAGGCTCGAGGTGAGCCGGAAAGGAGGATTTCACCAAGGAAATGGCATTGTCTAATGTTGCCATGTCGTCAGAGCCACCATTTTCGGGGAACGACACGCTGATAATGCGATCAATCGTGGTCTGCTGGATAGCCAACATGTGGAGCAAGACCGGTGCCACTCCCGGGGCCCAGAAAAAGCTGTAAGCCAGAACTTTGCCCGAGAAAGCAGCAATTGCTAATGGTACAGATTTTAAGCATAGTTTTTGGATAACCACGCGAAGCGTGTCGCAGAGTAATGATCCGTAGATTTGATGTTCTTGTTGAACCCACTCCTGTCTAGAGAGAATCCCTGATATGCCTTCGAGGTAGGCTGACCGGTCTGACCCAGACAGTGTTCTGTCTTTTAGCGCCGTCAAAATAGCTATCCACCATTTCTTAAGTACCTTGATCCGAAACGCATATTCATCAGGGGTGACTTGAGCGGATTCCCCACGATGTTCTCGTAGGAAGGGTAGCAGAGCCAAACGAAGGACATTAGCTTTGTGGACCCCTGTTTTTGATACAAACCTGACCAGTTCCGATTCGAGGGTTTTGAACTGAGAATGCCATTGTAATCGAGTCGACTTTATTCTTGGGCTGGAGTGTTTTTGTTTCAAAGGAGTAATTGCTCCCGACGTCACAAAGGAATTGCTGTCTGAGGGATCTGCTTTTGTCGATTCCTGAGACGAAATAGTCGTGGCATTCGGACTGGAATTGGCAGTCGATGAATTTGTGTTAGTAAGCGAAGGTGCTTGAGATGACGACCCGTTAAAGATAGAAACTGAATCTGACAATTTGAACGAAGCCATTGGCAGAGACATTCTCCGGAAAATCTTGGACGAACTTAATGATTTCTGGATTGCCCGAGGCTGTGGGTCGTCAATGACTATAGGATCATCTGTGAATTTAAACATGTCCTGTTCCGGACATTTGGGTGGAGCTGTTTGAGTTAGAGCTATTAAAGGCTCCACCGATGTGGAGGTGTCCACAGCCATTAGAGGGGGGAGAGCTTATAAAGAAAAGCTAATAGTGGGGATTGGGTTTCTTCTTTTCTTTAAAACGAAAGAATCTCTTGGTTTATAAATGACCTCCAGTTGGGGATTTTTAAATATTTCTTGTTAGTAAAAGTAAGGAGAGCTCGGAGTGAGACGGGTATATGGTCAGCTAACTGTGGCATAACACAGAAATACCAACCCATCCGACCCCAAAACCATAGATTTCACACTCAACACATACATAATCCGCATGAATAATATCCAAACCAGTAAGATAATGCTAGGATTATAATTCGACGACAGTATTAAATCTCAAAGGAAAAAGCGATTGAAGGAACAAAACGATCGAACAGAAGGATCTTCGGCCTATCTCTAAAAATATCCTGGTTTGAAAATATATTCCGAAAATAATATTCACCGATGAGCCGTAGTAGAAAAATGTATATATAAATCACTGATAGAAATGATTTAAACAGGTAAAAAAACGATAGACTGGGTGGTTTTCAGAATCAAGGTCCTGGCTGACTTTCAACGTTGGTAGCAATTACCGTGAAAAGTAGTCCTTTAGGCGATGAAACCGGAGTCGGATGTAATGCAGTGAGCCAGTAACTATCGCAATTCAGGCACGTCGCTGCAAGCAAGAAGAAATATATGCAATGTTAGAGAGGATGCGGGTGCGTCGAAAAGAGACTCAGGATAAAAACTGCACGGGCAGGACTGGGGCGTGGGATTTCAAAGTACACGATTCGTATGATACAAGAGTTGAATAGTATTGGTCCGTTGATCGAATGGCGGCGTTTTGGCTGCGTTTGTCGTCTTTTTCGAGTGATATTCTTCGTCAGTAGAGGTTGAAAGCTCAATGAGGCAGATTTTCCAGCAGCTTTCTCAGGTAAATGATCCAAGAATCAGTATACCTTGTCGTTTGTTCGTAGAGATGTAAAGGCTAATAGTACAACAAGCTAAATATACAAGTACAATGCAGTATTGTATTGTATTGTATTGTATTGTATTGTATTGTACTGATCTGTAAAGTAAACGATATATGTTGTGCCTTTTGATTTGTTATACAGATCAATCGAGATTAACTCCAGTTCAATTGAGAAATCTTCAATCAAACTCAGATAGAATTACAAGATTAACACAACGACCAGTGCCAGTAGTCTCGGAACAAGAACCCCACTATATCACCACCCACTAACAACTTACGGGTCTTTTAATTCGGTTCTTAAATTAATGTACTTTAATTTAATTAACTAACCGGAACAGTAGGACTAGTCAATACGGTTGTAGCTGCGCTCAAAGTCAAGTGATGTATCGACTTTTGTATTATGTTCTACGTAATTGTCCGTCAAGTCAATTGAATTTATTATCAAGGCGAAACTTTATACAACTTTAGGGGATTTATCCGCAGTTTATATTGACCGTTCTATATATCTGTAAACGATCCTAGCTGAATGGCCCACCTTGCTACTTTCACCAAATACACACCAAACCTTACGAGCAATGCGTTTTTTTTATTACATTAGTGCCTAAGAAGGATCTTCGGATCGCAGTTTGCGTTTGTTCGTTGCATCCATCCGGCACTTTGCGTTGGCTTCGGATGAAATTGGTGCGGGATATGATGTCATGGACAAAGGGCCGTTCAGATTAACAACCCAGCTGCCAATTTGTTTACCTTTCCCCCGCCAATTCGTACTGAAAAAGGAGTTTTTATTCTACAAGGTTTATTGGTGACAGTATATTGTACGGAACTTGTTCATTGTCTACGCCCTGTCTGTAGGTTTGGGACTCCCCTCCGCCTGCGATCATGGATTATCTCTCGACAATCTCATTGTACTAATCGAAACCATACCCTGGTAGATAATCTGTAATTTGCGTAGTCTCGGAACATGGGACCTCCGTTATCTCCACGCCCGCAGATATTCCGGACGATCTTGTCGGTGATCTTGCCTTGACGTGGACTCAATCTATTTTTTGTTTTTTCAACTTTTCAGTGAGGCGCTGAAGCCAATATGACGTACAATGATCGTCATCCACCTAAATTTCAGATGCGTGAAGAATCAAGTTATCAAACCAGCCTTTTCTTTATTTGGAATGGTGTCAATTATTATATTCTTCGACCGAAAATCCAGACGTAATTACTGTAGATACTTTAACAAGTCTACGGCACACTTGCTTTAGTCGGTATAGATTAGCTGGCAACACTAAAAAGCCCTTATGGCCACTAATTCATTAAGCTAGTTCTGGGTTAGAGTCAAGGTCACCGGTGCCACAATGATGCACCACCCACTAACTAACAAATATGTACATCGTATGTTGCGTCAACGTTAGAGCAAAGAATTCCAGCTTTCCGGATAACCCACGTCCTTGGAACTGGCTGACTATCAAATTTCGCTCTGCATTGCGTCAATCAAAAAGCTTGGTAGCTTTGACTGATTGATCGACTAAGTCGGTGGGCGACAATAAACTATTAATAGAGATCAATCAGGTTAGTAGCCAATGAAATTGCCATGGGCAGCAAGACCCCTGACTACGCTCTGAAATCTGACAAGACACCCAATTGTCACGCTTGGAGAAGCCGCAAGGTGGTGATCACTTTGTCCTGTTGCCAAAGCTTGTTTCGAGTATTTGGCAGACCCGTCTACCCCATGTCTAAACAGAACCCTTTAGTTAAAGCCGTTTTATATCAGCTACATACCAATTCATGCTGGCATTAATGCCAGGAACACGAATCAGTGTAAGTTTTACCAGTTAAAGCTATTCCCCACACTCAATGCTTAGTGGGGCGAGTTCCAAAAAAAATAATATTCAGCATTCAGTCTATTGTATCCATATCAGGTCCAAAACGATATAGAGTTGTGGCGGGAGCGAGCATGAGAGTTCGAAAGATCGGCATGCATTATGCACATCATTAGACAAGTAATTCATATCGTATCTGAACATCGGTCATAGACCAATAGATCTTTTTTCGTTTTCTTTGTTCATCTGGCATTGTGGTGCCGTGTGCCCCAGACTGCGACCTCTACTACAGCGGCTGAGAGGACGTTTTTGCTAAGGTGTCGGAGACCTCAATTGACTTTTCCACGTTTAAATCTGCCTAAATGTTCAGAGACAGCCCTTAATATAGGTCGCGGCGGTTCATAGCTGTTGCTCTTCGGTTTGTAGGCAATCTCACGATCTTCCGTATGTCTCGCAAAAAACTGAAGTCAGGTATCAGCTTTCGCCAGAGCCGAGCATACTTTAGAAAATGTTTCGTTCCGTTTGCAACTTATCCCTCTCCATCTGCAATATGTTGGCTGGCTCGTAGGGGTAAGAGAACTTAGACAGTTTAAAGAATTTAAAATATTCAAAGAAATGTCTGAGGAGCTGTTTTTCTTCGCGAAACACTCTTCAAGGAGCTGAGCACTGTCTTATAAAGTCTTTTCTGCGGTACAGGACTGGCAGAACATTAACTACTAGATAGATAATATACATCTAAGACTCTACTTATACAATAATGGCCTTGCTCATACTCTTCAAGCAATATAGTAACTCGTACCAACTCACTAATGTGAGATTTGGTCGATCCATCTAGGATATTATCGAGGTGCGTTTCAGGAGTGCGTTGATAGTCAAAGAATTTTATCATGCAATTGAAAGGCCGAAACGTGAAAGAGACTGGCATAGACTCATCGGATGGCATTTTTCCCTTTCCTCTTTGATAAGAAGGATTCTGGCGAATATCGAGGCAAGCTCCTCATGTCTTTGAATAAATTTAGTGAACCAGGTTTTTGCTGATATGACGAGAAGAGGTACGCCGCGAAAACGCAGATGTCCTGTCTACTTATTGCCCCATACGCACTGAGAGCTGCGGCTAGGCTGTGGTACTTGCCATTCTTGTTATCCTGGGCTGCGCCAAGCACTCCTTTCTCAATGTGGTCCCTTTCGCTGCCCATTTTCAGGAGGACACTGGAGAAGAAGGAAGTTTAGATACGCGACGCACCTCTTTATAGTGGCATTTACGGGTCGCCACGAACTATCTTGTCTCATCTTGGAGGTCGGTTAACATGAATTGATTTACCCCAATATATTTGGCAGAGATCTGACATAGCGGGGCGCATATGCATATCTATGCATGATTCCGTGCTCTATAAAATAAGAAGCATTCTATCTTGGTACCCTATGGGGGCTGGAATTTGTATGCTTGGTGCTTCGGTTCTGTCACAAACTCAAGGCTCACGTGCCAAACTGAAATATTCCTGGTTTTGTTGACAGATCCATCACTTCTTTCTAGCTTTTTAATAGTATGCTGACCCCATCTGCGGTACAGTCTGACACCGAAACGCTCCTATTCCCGAGGACGATGGTCAATCAAATGAATCTTAACCACGCAGCAAAACAGTAGGGAATGGTTGTCACTTTTGAATATCTCTATTACATAGCACGGTAGTCTTTCAATGGCATGGGCCTGGAAGTCATGGCTATTGTTGGAAATTCAGGACTTTGGTGAGCGGATACGACCCAGACATGCCTCTCATCACACCAACTCATATCTGCTATCACTAAATATGTTAAAGTAAGTGGTTGAGCCTCCACAAACTCAAATTACAACCGAGGTCCTGGTCCACAAAAGACATTAAAGACATTTCAAGACTCGATGGTACACTGTTAGCCCCACGCAGGAACCCGCGTGATGCATTGCATATTATAACGTCGGTATCACCGTCGAAGTACACGATTTAGTTCGATCCTAGCTCTACCCAGTTCCACCGAATTCGAACCGCAGCCTACAATTAAACAAACAAGAACCTGAACCGACCTCCTGGGTATGGGCCGTACTGCCGATTACGTCAAAGCAGATCTTGAATCAACACAAAGATGAAAGATGGCTGGTAGTTCTTAGGTTCATCTCATAAATGTTTAGCGACGCAAATACGACGCGATCAAAGCGCTAGCTCTGAGAGTTACCGTGCAGCAGGTTCTTGCATTGCAGAAATAAACAATATATGCACAACTAAAATAAGCGAACCAGTCGCCTCTTTTCCAAGCGAGTAATTACGTCCAGTCGATATTATGTTCCGTCGACCACCTTCACGGTACGGTGTCGATCTTGGGTGGATCGTCGTCGATCCTGCAGGGGCCCAGCCACCCTAACCGAAAGAGGCTACTCAAGCCATCTAACCTAAAGGGTGAGGCTGGAAAAATAATGTCTCGAGCTCAATATTCAAACACAATAAGCATTTAGCGAACGCTCATGGCCAGCCATTTCACCTGACAGTTGCGTCTGGATCCAGTTTATGCAAGATTAGCTGCATTTGGCAGTCGGATATAGGCTTAAAATGAAAGCACAGGCGTTTATCGAGGAAACAAATCTCGATATGACTGCCAGAAGTTTCGATCACCGAGGCTGGTTCAATTGTCTATAAAAGTGACGAGGCAACCACCCGGAAGCATCATCTCTCTTTCTTTCTCTGTGAACTTTCCACTCTTTTCCTCTCTATCTTTTTAATCTTTTTTTCCTTTCCTTTGAAAACGGACATTGTCTCAAATTGACATTCTTTAAAAACAATCAGCTCTAGTCATTCACAACATGCTATTCAAGAAGTCTTTGATAGCATTCCCGGCAGCTCTGTCAGTCATCTCGACTGCTCTTGCTGGTCCGGTGGAAGATTTGGCTAAGAGACAGGAACAAAATGCTTGGATCGATGAAAATGGTGTAGAGCATAGAACGATTATGGTGACAGTCACTGCTGAAGATGGTTACTGCCCTGCCACGATTGGCTCTTCCACATCTACCAGTTATCCAAAGGTCAATGTCGATGGTGGCGCAGCCACTGCTGGAACTTCAACAGTGTTTTCGACAACCAGTCAACCCTCGCCAACTGTGGCTGAAATTGCCACAAGTGAAGCCTCGGCCGACCTAACCACCACCTATACCTTAACGTCAACCATATGGGTAACAGATTACTCCACTGCTCCCACTCCTCTGATAACAGTCTATGTCACACCATCCAGCGTTGTGACCGATATGCACACCTTGGTGGAGACTTTTACTTCTGATGGAAGCGTCTATACCGATGTGATTCTTGAAAACCAGAGCACTACTGAGACCTTGACGACCAGTGTTGGAGGTAGTACTGTTTTCGCCAACACCACGGCGACTGTCGTTTCAACGGCAACTGGAGCATCGAATGCATCTGTGACTTTGACAAGCTCGAGTCTGCCGGTCAATTCATCGACTGTGGGTGCTTCACTAAGTTCTTCAGTCAGTGCTTCTGCAAGTGTCCCAGCAAGTACTTCAGCTAACCTTTCATCAAGTACCCCCTCGGACTCGTCGAGCAGCCCATCTCCCAGCTCTTCTGCAGTTACCTCAGACGTGGCATTTGCAGCAAAGGCAGATGAGTCTACAAGTGCTGCGTCCACGACTTCCAGTGATCCCGCCAGCTCCTTGACCAGCTCCAGCTCCACCGTCACTGCTTCGAGCTCCAGCTCCACAAACAGTTCATCTAGTGGTACTACTTTCAGGTCGTCACAGTCTTCGGTTACTACTTCGGTCCATCCCTTTAGTAACTCTTCTATGTCACAGAGCTCAGTCACTTCAGTTATTAATTCGACGACAGCCAGTGCAACGGCTACGTCTTCGTCAGCTCAACCAGAGATCAAAGTGGTTTCTTCTTCAGATCCCACGGTGACGTCGAGTTCAGCATCCTCTCAGATGTCTGTGTCATCTGCTGTGTCATCAGCTACAGCATCTTCAAGTCTGGCATCTTCGAGCCGGACATCGTCGAGTCCCGGTTCTTTGGGTTCTGCATCTTCGAGCCCGGCTTCCAGCCCGACCGCTTCGAGCCTTGCGCCGCTCACAACCAGTGGAACCAACAGCACTAGTGCTCAAACATCGCTGTCCTCCACGTCTTTTACTTCTTTTCTCAATGCAACCACCACTGCAACGAACTCGACTGCCACCACTTTACGAGCAGCAGTGGTCAAGCAACAAGTTCAATTCTAATTTACATAGCATTTAGATTTTAATGATATTACGATTATTTAATAATGGACGGTGTATTAAATTAAAGAAAGCGTAGTTGTTAGAGAAGATATAAGAGCTTGACAAACCCCGCTATTCAAGACCCATATTGATCGTCTGAGATCAGAATTCTACATTGTACATAAGACTTGACATATAGTGCAACGTTATCGGTGTACTGAACTTTAACTCTGTCTGGTTAGGGCAGATCTCACACTAAAGTGAGCCTCGCCTGTCTGGTATGAGACGTTGTCCAATGTTTCAGACACATAACATTGTTACAACTATAAATAAATCATCGCAAAAGTCACCGTTTCATATGAAGCGTGACTTCCTACACGTAGCCCCTTACATAGACGTGCTTCTCTAACACAGTACCACTCAACGGGTACTTACCGGCCTGTGGCTGGCATATCAATCATGCATAAATTAAGCTAAATTAAGCCCAAATTGGATAAATGGTTCAGTTGCGTCATTGATAGAATTGGTACTGAAGTGGATTCCACAAAGAGGTGTAGACAATTGTACAAGTCCAGGGAGTCAGAAATAACTCTTTTTCAAAAAACACCAATCCGGTATTTTTTTGCTGTGTAATCCTGCTGCCTTCTCTGTGCTAACCCCTGGCTATAACCCCTTGAGAGGACCTCTACCAGCCATTTTCTTTTACACAGGTGTGCACGTCACATAATATTATATTCTTATAAGCTGCTGCACCCCTGGCTTGTGAGGCTCTCAAAGCATACAGATGGAGTGAAACTTTAAGGGGGAAAACTGCATCATCCAATTAACATCCACCCAACTTTACAGTAATTATTAACTTAGCATCATCACCTTTCTTTAAACCACTTTGCTACTCTACTTTTCTTCTTGTCATTCTTTTTTCCCACTTGAAAAAATCACTGCCGTAGCCTGCACGGATCGCTGCGACCCCTGCTTTTTAATTGGCCGACAACGACGCATTCTGCCTTTCGGCTGCACATCTTTTATCGTAATTGTTAGACTTCAGAACAGTACTAACAGCGGCAGACCAGAGACATCCAGTACTTACAGTTTTGTTGCGTAGCGATCTTGCCTAGCGATCTTCCCATCCGAGAATCATTTTTTATTTCTGTTTTCGGCTTTTTTTTACTTCAAGTCGCTTCAACTGTCTTAGCGTGTCATTACAGAGATAGTTATATATCTTGTGCCACTTAGCTTTGACCTCCTTTTAGTCAGAAAACGTGGGAATTGTAAAAGAACTATAAGCACTGACCACTTAACACTGAGCTTGTTTGTTAGCGTCTAGTATCCATACTGCCTTATTGTTCTGTATTCTCTTCATTGTTCTTGAATCTGTGAAACGTGCACTAGCACAGACTCTCAAACGTTACACTGCCTAATTACTTTGAGTTCAAGCCTCAAATTCGAGCTCATCTTGAGTTCAACATTAAGCTCTCAGTTTTAGCTTTTTCTATTTAACATTTTGTATAGCCTTAGCTGCTTCTTACTAACTACTTTTTGTACTACACCATGAGACTTCCGACTGCCCTGAAAATCCAGAAAGGAGGAAACTCCTCCTCTGTGGTGATTATTACCAACTCCAAAGACCGGACATCCAGCTACTACAACAGTGGAGACGAAAAGGATGTGTTTATGACTCCGGACTCTCCATGGCAAGGAAGTACTTTTGAAGAACGATGGAAGAAACTACGAGAAGACCGACACGAACGCAAAAAGTCACTCAAGAAATTACATGCGCACAAAGAGAGCTCTGATACCAGCACCAGCAATGACAGTTCTATGGACCACGCGTCGCCGAAGACTCTGGGTACACCTACCAGTATAAAAAACGAAGTAGTGGCTGCTGCCAAAAACAACAACCATCAGCCGCAAGAAGTGTCAATTGTGTCATCCAATGGTGACTTTTTGCCGGAAGCTGCAGCAGGGTTGGACCTGGGTTTTTCCGACGTTTTGGATTTGTATGCAAATAAAGAGGCTCAATTTTTTATGAGAGATCCTTTTTATCCCTCCACACCCACCACTCCTACGAACAATTTAACTATGTTAGGGAACGACAAGTCCCTTCCCAAATTAGAACACTCTGCATTGCGGGGTCCTGAACCTAAGCAGGCCAACAGCAAACCGCCGTTCCTGCCACCCATAAATACTGACAAAGCCAACGAGCTGAAACCATCAATATCACACATGAGTCTGGCAGAAGTGGCAGAAAGGAGAAGAGATTCTAACTCGGAACTGTTTCCTACGGGGTCACCGGAAGAGTCTCAGGAGACCAGAGAGAAAGTTCACGATAGTAAACTAGAGAAACTTCAAAAGGAGTTGGACGATTTACAGGAGAGAATCACCAAGATTAAGGCAGACGTCAAGACCTTGTCCGTGCCACTAGATGATCCTACGCAATACTATATGCTCGGAGTGAAGGAAAGAACAGCCATGAAAGAGAAGCGAGAACAATTAGCCCAAGAACTGGACTATTGTGAAAAGAAAAAGTACGAAGTGGGAATCTTGTTCTCCAAGGCATGGAAGCGGCGACGGGATTGTGGAATGTCTGATTTCTGGGTCCGAGATAGATAAATGGACATTCAAACTTGGTGTACTAGTGGAACACTTATCCGACAAGGGCACTTTTTATGACATTATTATTACGACTATGATTTATTTTATTTTTGATTATATATTTGCTACTGACCGAGAGATTGCTGGTAAATTTTGGCCTCCTGACTCTGGGCCATTGGAAATTCAGGAGGTCACGGTACGTATGTAGCTGCAAGTTTGTTTCAGATTAAAAATAGCCAGTTTGCGAGCTGATACATATATGAAATATATGACGTGGGTTTATATTAGCACAGAGTGAACGGATTCAACTTTGTAGGGGTCACTGAGATTAAGATGTATAGGAAGAGATGGAGAGATTAGGTTGAGATTAGGTTACAGATGAGGCGATAAACGTGCATAACTCATTAAGGTCGCATATGGCGGGGAACCTAATGTTGTTAATACAAAGGCTTCACAGTGAAAGGATTTTGTGCAATTTTACAACGTCTAATGTTACTTATACTCATATCTTTATTTATTTCATTACTTCATGCTATCCACTCACAGTGTATTCCCAGCGATACCGTTGCTAGCTACACACTTTCTTTCCAATATAAATACATGCCTTACTCGCACGAGTCTGTCTTATAGTTCTTATCCAAGAAAAACTTTGGTGCGAGATTTCGCACTCCCTTGTCACTATAGAGATTAGACATACTGACCACTTGACTGGTCCCGTTTCTCTCATTGAAGACTCGACAGCCAAACTTCGACGCATAGGGAGGAGTGTATAAATGCAAAGATACAGCCAACTCGGTAGCTGAAGGGTTGGTCATGCGATGAAGTCCTAGTTCGTCAGACATGTAGCTGACCTCGTTTGCATGGTAGTCGGACACTTTCTTGAGCTTGAGTTCCGATGGACCATTCAAGTCTGGAGCCTCGTAAAGCTCCTCTCGGAGGGTGCCCTTGAGGATCTTGACAATGCAATGAGCATTGGCATGATCATGTACTAGGGATCCCTTCTGGGGGTTCCAAACCAACACCAACAAATTAGCCTTGTGGTTGATATCGTCGACTCCGTTTCGAGTATAGTTCCGAGTAGGATCATTCAATGCGTACTTTTCCCACTCGTGTTCACTTTGAGAATCATATTCCCTCATAGTTTGCATCAACTCCTCGACATCAACATCAGCGGAATCTATTCCTGAGGAAGGACCCAATATGGTTCGAATATCCTCAACCAACCGATCAAAATTCGTCTCAATAGCAACAGGATAATCCTCCTCCGCACTAGAGGTATCGCTGTCACCACTGCTCATAACAGCTCGGTCATGGTCATAGACTGTCGAACGAGGCACTGAGTCACTGACTCCAGTAACTCTGACATTATCGTTCTTTTTCTCAAAGATCGACGGGCCAATATGCACCATGCCGGGGATCGGCAGGATCTCGGCAGATGACGATCGGAAGTAAGCCGGGCTCATAATTACTTAGAGTAGGCCGTCTCAACCGTAAATTGGTTCACGGGGTCAAATATAAGCGGCACCAAAAAAAGGGGCCAGCGAATGGAGCGAGGGATTAATCGAGCTCAGTTGATTTCAAGATAATGAAAATACGTTAAAACCGGTGTGTCTAATGCTGCAGAATTAAGTTACAGCGACTGACAACGTCTTTACCGTTTTCTGATTACTTGTGGCGGTGCTGGGGCTGGTGGTGGCTCAAATGTATGTATTTCGTCAGGTCAGGTCGAATTGCGTGATTTGTCTTATATAAGTTAGATCGGGGGAGTAGGGTAAGTTAAGATAGACGAGCCTGGCCACACACACCGCTTGGTGCAATAACGGAGGAACTTTAAGCGAGGAACGCGATATGCGAACCTGTGATACGGGTGTCAGCACGAGAACCCAGGTTAAGAAAGGGGGAAACAGGAGATAAAAGGAGTGAGGGGTTCACAGGAATTGGCAGGAGTCTGCGACAGAGTAGTATGTAAATAAGTTAGATTAAAAGATAAAATCTTCAACTCGTGATATCGACTGGAATTCGTCTGGTTTAACCGGTCTCTTGGTCATTGCGCAATTTAGATTAGCGTGACGTTTATTGTAGACGACGGGTAGAACGCACGTACAGGTCTCCAGATTTCTGCACCGAGACTCGCATTAACATAAAATCGAAGTTCACTATGAATGTTAATCTTAACTAGCTGGGGTTATATCTGTTATCATCAGATGAACTGTAATCAGAAAGTCTCCTGCAATAAAATTTAATCATCATTCTAATTCATCACTCTATTGTACATGCAATCTAATTAGCCTTCAAGGCATCTCGTACCCTTTTTATAAATACATCCTCGTCCCCAACCTCGAGAACAGGAGCATTCCATCCCAAGTCTTGCAAAACTTCCGCAGATGAACCATACAATCGGTGCTCCACAATGGAGATAATCCCTAGAGCAGCTCGTAACAGGAATCCATCTCCTTCAAACATCATGATATCCCAAACTCGATTAATAACATCCACTCGTAGATGCTGAGTAAACCTCGAAGCCAGCACAGGCTCCAGATAAGCCGAGGGGGGCAGTTGAATGCTCTGGAAATGTTGATACAAGGTAGGAAACTTCGTATTCAAAACTTTCAAAAATGAAGTGTAGTACGATGTGACTGTCTGGTCATCTCGTTTGAGCACCATCATCATGGACAATGACTTGTCAAGAGAATTGGCAAACCCAATGAATGCATCCACAGGACTCATGCTGAGAAGGAAAACGGCTGCCATCGAGCACAAAATTGGCTTATATCCAACGTCCTTCCTATAAATAGAATAGGCCAACAAAAGATTGATCAAGTCTTCGTGTAGAGGGCCCGATTTGCTACCAAAAATTTGCAGCTCAGGAAATGTTTCGTTCACGTCAATTTTGATTTTATTGTAAAGCGGTGAAGCTTTCAGTGACTGTGCTTGCCCAAGCAGAGACTGATAGTCCTCCTCAGAAATGTGTAGATGGTTGCCGATTTGAAGTTTCCAAATTTGCTCTCTAAACTTGACGGGGACACCTCTCCACCACAATTCTCGAGTGGAAGGATCAGCAATGGCCCTTTTGTAAGCCTCTGGGTCATTTATGTACTTCATGACTTTTGACTTCCATTCTTCCTCGTCTTTGGCTCGCTGCTTCGACCGGATTTGTTCATGAGAGCGTCGCTTCTCCTCCTTCTTCTTATCAGCAATAGCCAGCTGTTCCAGTAACTGTTTATGCTGCTCAAGATGTCGTCGCTCTTCCTCCTTCGACTTGGGAGGCAGCCATGAAGGTCGAGTGCGTGACAAAGCATCGATTTTTTCTTTGCTGGAACCCAGTGTCTGACCTGGATCAGTATAACGTCGATTGGGAGGAGCTTTTCTCGACTTTGAATGGGACTCTGCAATCCCATTGTCCAATGAACTGTCGGGACTCAACGATTGGAAAGCCCGGGTCAAGTCTCTAGCATCCTGTCCTAATTCTTCCAATCCTGCAGCATTGAAATGATCGGCTGTCTCAGATTCTTTAATGCAAGGGAGAGTTCCTACTTCAGGGGACACTGATAACGACGAACGAACAGAAAGATTAGGCGACGACTTGGTGGTTGAGTGAGAACTTGAGTCTGCAGATGATCGACTCTTAGCATAAAGAGCCGGCGAAAGAGGCACGTTCCACAAAACATTAACTCCGTCCGCAAGATCATCGTCAGCTTCATCAGCATCATACTGCATTTCCAGTTGTTCCCTACTCAGTCTCCGGGACAAAGAGCGGGCTCTGGTTCTGGGTGCAAACTCTGCTGCTGGTGCACTGAGTGGGCCCGTTTTGGTGATAGGGACTGTAGGCATGTCCAGGTTCAAACCACGAGGCAAATGGTTTGTACTGAGAGCTTTTCGTAGGAGTGGAGTCTTTTTTGACGGTCGTTGTTGTTGAGACGATCGAGGGGGTATATTAGAGGATATTGGACCAGAGTTATTAGGAGCAATACCACCACCAACCTTGCCAAAGCTGGGCTGACGAGACCCGGGAGGGGAAACACGTTGAGCGGTATTGCCAGTTGAAGATCTTCTTAAATTATTATCGTACAGGGGGTCTTTGGACATATAGGGCCCGTAATTCGAATTAAGTAGACCAATTGATTTATGTCGCATTAACGGTTTGTGCGTGATTGTAGGAGCGGAATTCGAATGGGTTGAATGAGCAAGTGAATGCGAAAATGAGCTTCTATGAGTCGTAGCATATTGATTCGTTGTGGAGTGTGGATGCGAGTGCGTGTGCGTATAATGAGCATCGTGGAGATAGCTTCCCTTTACGGGAGTGGGCTCCTGCTCCTCTTTCAGACTGTCTGAGCTGTCTCTTGAAGTGTCCTCAGTATCATCGCCTAGCTCTACCTCTGAAGTGACACTGGTTGAGGAATCTCGAGATGACCCACTTCTGGTACTACTGACATCGCTAAAATAATTGCTGGGACTGGTGGGTTCTGTAGAGTTTGTTTGCAGGGAATCTCGCAGTGAGATATCCTCGAAATCACCCGACAATGACACCACCGAAGTGTTTGTCTGAGACTTGGTGTTACTATACACCGAGTTCTCGTAAACGAGAGTTTCGACTATCATGATGATGAGATGATTTCAGGATCTCGGACATATAAACCCTGTAAAGTAAAGGCTTGAAAAAAAGAATCAAAGAAAAGCGATTGGTTCGATTCTTAAATACGATCCAGAATATATTTTTGGTTGTTTATAAATTTCCAGTGGGTCGGCGGGTCTGTGTGTACGAAGAACGGGAGCCAGACCTAATAGTTGTTGCGGGGGGAGAAAAAAGCGATCGATATAGAAATGATAAGAGCGATAGTATGTTTTTGGTTTTGTTTTAAACGAAGGACAGTAATCGGAGATGAAAAAGCGAGTGTTTTGTCTCCGTTTACCCTTGCTGTTTCAATTCGACTAGTCTTGAAATGCTCAGATTTGTTATTCTCCACGCGTAATATTTAACCAAAACAGAGCGAGACAGGGTTCCACAGTGTTCAGACCACACGTTCAAAAGAATTTAACTTTTCTGTTGGTTTGGAGCGTACGCGGGACACTTTTGGAACGTGCTTCAACAAAAATGTATGCTTTCTCCGCTTAAAAGACAAAGCAATTTCCCGCAATCTTCTTTGATATTAAAGTTCCCAGAGGAATTAATTCTGGCTGGAATATTTTATAAGGGAAATCACACAGAAAATCCGCCGCAGAGTGAAAACAGCAAAATCCTTTGACAATCTTCTCCGCCTTGGACTGAACGGGCGGTTTCAGGGGATGGGGGTGAGAGGAGGTGAACAAACACACGCAAAGATGTGAAATAGAAAGAAAGAAGCAAACAAATAATAAAAAAAACTGTCCACTCGTCACGGTTTTCAAATTGACCAATATTCTCGGCTACGTAATTGTAAAAAGCTCGACGACGTTCGGTTACGTAGATTGCGCCTGTTAAATAGCAAGTGATAGGCGCAGCTTATAATTTGTGTCTTTGGTGCTTATAGTAATATTTGGTATGGGCCGTATCGTTAACAAAGCTGTAGACAAAGGTTAACTAGTTCCGTACCGCCAATTGGATTTAGTCTAGTTCAAACTTAAATCGTTGAGAAGGCAAAATAAAAAACCACCTGACGAAAAAGTAAAAAGGTTAAAAGGGACTTTGTTTTAACACTAACACACTTTCAAAAAGTCAACCATATCGTCTATTCTTTTCAAGAGAGCCCCTTAACTGGAATGTGCATGTGTTATGCATGTCGATCGGCGCGGCGGTCACTGGGAAAGGAAAGGAGCTCCGGCTACATTAGGAAAGGATCATTATGTTCTTGCTTGATTAGGAAAGACCTTTGCGCCTCGATTGCATGATCTGCAGGTCCATCTGTAGATGTGAAACAGAGACAGCTTTCAACGTGGACAATTGATAGCTGACAATGACGTTATATAACAAGAAAAACGTGTTTGATAAGGTGCAATAATCAGGGATGCTGAATGTGTAGTTCATTTATTAGTATTTTGGTCTATTTATCTCCATTATATAACGTACAATCACAACACACTTTAGAAATAGCCCTTTGTCCCGGACTTCTTTGTTGATATACAGTACAAAATGTTGCTTGCTCTCTCTGCATACCAAGGCTCTCTCCATTTTAAGGTTAATCCATTAACGGAGGGCCATTATAACCGACTTTAACGGGGCATTAGTGGATTTACAGGTCTCTAGTGCGTAGTGTGCAGTGTTAGTCTGGCTCATTAAATCAAACTGTGTAACTAAATTCTTCGGGGGTATCTGGCCAATAACCTTTTAAATATCATACCATAACTATACACAACTTAAAAGATAGTAGGATACAAAAGATAAATAGAAATGTATGCAAGCCGGAGGTCCGGCTCGCGGCTCACAATTGACGTCGGAGATATAAACTGTGTCTATCACACTGTCTATCGATGTATTTCCATATGTAGCGTGATGTACAGTACATGAAAAATGTAGCAGTCGTCAAAGTTACCAAGAACGTCTACATGGCATTTTCTACATGAAAATTTGTACATGAAAACGTTGTATACGTTGTAGTTCGTATAGTAGTATCCTAATTTTAGATACTGTTATTTCATATGTACACTCTATAGATTTACAACTACTATTTACACCTTTACTTCTTGTCCTTATCGTCATGATGAGTGATTTTTTTCATTAGGTTTTTGAAAAATCCATTTTTCCCCGAATTGGGATTATTTGACGAATCATCCCCTGAACTGTCTGGAGTCTGACTCGGGTCGCTCGAGTCCTTGTCATCTTTACTCTCACTCTTCTTCTTATCTTCCTCGACCTTGCTGGTATCGTCCTCACTGAACATCTTGACTGCCCCCGTTCTTTTCGCCGTACTATCTCCCAATGCATCAGCCAGAGCTTCAAACAGGGCCATTTGTGCACTTCCCTCTGGTCGAGGGACCTTGACATCAAAAGTAACCTTCAAGTCACCCTGTACCCCTCGCCTATTGAGCACCGGGAACCCTTGATCGTGGATAGTAACCTGCGAACCTGACTGGGTAGCCCTTGGCACATTCAGTTGTATCTTTCTTCCTCCCAGCGTAGGCACGTCCACCTTTCCACCCAAAACGGCCGTGGTAATAGGAATAGATGCAGAATATAGTAGATCATTTTGAGACCGCTTAAATAATGGATGAGGTTTGACTCGAACTCGCACGTAGAGATCACCCTTAGAAATCTGGATGTTGGACGCGTTCAGCACAGCGGGACTATCTCCCTCTCCTGCCAGTTTTAGTCTCATGCCATCACTAATACCAGCCGGAATATCGATCTCGGTAACCCGCGTCTTCTGTACAACTCCCTTGGCGTGACAGGTACCACACTGAGAGCTTCGAGGAATAGTAACTCCAGTTCCCTCACAAACCCCACATGTCGAGGCCATCTGGAATCCTCCTTGCATAAGGTGGATCGTACTGCCTGATCCTCCACATGCAGAACATGTCTGTTTTTTATGCCCACTCTTCAGCCCACTACCATGGCATGTACCACACTGGTCTAGCGTAGCATACTCTATCTTTTGTGCTTTGCCTGTAGCAGCCTCCTCAAGAGTGATATGGGCCATCACCTCTATGTCATCTCCCTTATAATGCATCATTGAATTTCGACCCCGTCGGCCAGCTCCTCCCATATCTCCAAAACCAAACAGATCCTCAAATTTAAAACTCTGTCCCCCTCCAAAATCAAATCCCTGGAACCCTGAAAAGTTGCCAAATGGATTGAATGGTCCATCTGATGACTGCCCGGCTCCTCCACTAGGCCCACCGCCGGCTCCAGCTTCAAATGCTGCTGCGCCAAACTGGTCAAACTGTCGTCGTTTTTCGTCGTCAGACAAAATCTCATACGACGATTGGATATCTTGGAACTTCTTGTCTGCGCCATCTTCCTTATTCACATCAGGGTGATACTTCTTGGCTAGTTCGTAATATTTCCGTTTGATATCTTTGGCAGACGCTTTGCGATCAACGCCCAGTACACTGTATGGATCCTTCATGGCTAGCGACATTCGCCCAGCGTGAAATTCTCGACGCATGCCCGCCTGCCATCTCAAATTGAGATTCCTCAAACAGCTGGTGTGCTCGCTTCCTCCGGCTGCAGCCCGTCTCGAGACTGATCCGAGCCACGGCGAGGAGTGACTGGCTAATTTTCTGACATATCTACTCGCCCATGCCATGTTCAGCCCTGGAAACTAAACGTATATGCTCTTTTTGTTTCGACTGTGAGGTTCAACTCGAAATATATCACAAAAAAAAAGTTATCGGTGATCCAAGGATTTTTCGAGAAGAGTTCCGGCACGTGATGGCACGACAATATCGGGAAAGGATCGCTGGCCAGAGGTTATGGAGTGGAAAAACTATGCTTGCATGTAGTTAGTTGACATGCAACTTCATTTCGTTAATTAAACTATACACTGTTTGTACTACTTCGTAATCTTTGCACTACTTCGTAACCTTTGCACTATTTCGTAATCTTTGCACTACTTTTGTAAATACTCATCGTAAATTCCTCCTTTCAATGTGGCTTAATGATGAGTGGGCATAACCACATGAGCCTTGGTTCCTACCGCATCTTCGCTTCTCCAGTGCGAAGTCACCGTCTTGTATTTGGTCAAAAACATCAAACCTGCCTTTCCATAGAAATTAAGGTCTCCCAAGAATGAAGCCTTGGATCCAGTGAATGAAAACATAGGCAAAGGCACAGGGATAGGCACGTTGATTCCAACCTGTCCAGCCTCAATCTCCTTCTGGAATTTATAACCAGTAGCACCGGACTGAGTGAAAATTGCACTTCCATTTCCGTATTTATTTTTATTGATCAACTCAATGGCGTCATCAAGAGTCTCGACTTCAAGGACAACCAAGACTGGTCCGAAGATTTCTTCGTCGTAACATCGCATGCCGGGTTTGACTCCAGTGATGATAGTGGGACCAATGAAGTTTCCATCGGGAAATCCGTCAGGTTTGTATCCTCTGCCGTCCAGCAAGATCTTTGCTCCCTCCTTCTCGGACTGACCAATAATCTCTTCGATTCGAGCCTTGGATTGAGGACTGATAACTGGTCCGACGTCGGTTCCTTCTTCGAAACCGCCAGAAACCTTGAGTTCCTTGGCTCGCTCAGCAATCTCGGCAACCCACTCTTTGGTCTCGCCGACTGTAACCAGAGTCGACAATGCCATGCATCGTTGACCAGCGGCTCCAAAGGCTGCACCAACAATAGAGTTGATAGCATGGTTTTTGTTGGCATCAGGAGCAAGAATAGCGTGGTTCTTGGCTCCAAGGTTAGCCTGCACTCGCTTTCCATTGGCAGTTCCTCGTCGGTGGATGTACTCTCCAGCTTTGTCGCTTCCTACAAAGGAAATAGCCTTGATGCGGGGCTCGTCTAGGATGAAATCAACGGTAGGAGCCTGGCCATGGATGACATTGATAACACCAGCAGGGCATCCAGCCTGACGAGCCAAATCAGCGAGCAAAACCGCAGCTCCAGGATCTCGCTCAGAGGGTTTCAGAACCAAGGTATTACCAGTGGCAATGACCATAGGGATGGACCACAAGGGGATCATGGCAGGGAAGTTGAATGGGCAAATGGCAGCAACCACTCCGAGGGGTTCTCGGTACATTTTAGTTTCCATATCTTTAGACACCTCGAGGAACTCTCCTTTCAGTTCATTGGGGATGGCAGTAGCAGCCTCAGCGACCTGTAACCCACGCAGCACATCACCTTTAGCATCAGCAAGTGTTTTGCCCTGTTCTATGGTGATGAGAGATGCGAGGTTATCCCAGTTTTCCCGGATCAGTCGAACATAGTTGAACAAAATCTGTTGCCGGGCCAGCACCGAGGTGTTTTTGAAATTATCAAACGCTTCCTGAGCAGCGTCGACAGCAGCAGTAAGCTCTTCAGGAGTACTCTGAGGCACTCGGGTAACCAAGTGATTGGTCGCGGGATCATGCAAATCTATCCACTTGGTGGCCTTGCTGGTCACAAACTGATTATTGACATAACCTTTAGTGTCTTGTGGGTTTTCGATCTTTGCGTGGCTGGTGGGGTAGGTGGAGACCATTCTGGTGGATCTTAGCACAACTGAGGCTAGTTGTTTTGACGACCTTAGTTGTTTTGTGAGATGAAGTGGCTTTGCAAAGGAGCGCATGTTTTACTCTTGAAGGTCGTAAAGAAGTCCAGCAACGCGGTGTAGGAGGTCGGTGTCGGTCTCCCCCAAGTATATATAGGCAATTGTGGGGTTGTGGGGGAAGTTGGGCCGTGTTGATTTTGCCGCTGTAGCCGTCGGAGGGATGTCGGGTCGAGCTGGCAAGGGAGAGGTGAGGGCTATATTTGAGGGAAATCACGTAGCAAGTGATTGGTTTGGAATGAAGGTCTTGATTTGCTCGAGATGGTAAAGTTGTATGAGTTTTTTCCATTGAATTCTGCTGTTCATTGGTCGTTGATAAGAACCCGCCAAGGGAAGCCTATTCCGCTCTACACGTTCTTACACGGATCATGCCCAGGTGTCGGCTAAATCTACTGATAACGAAGTTCTAGAACCAGAGGGTTTTCTAATGAGTGGCAGTCAACAAATGCGTTGTAATCCGATTATTGATAATGTTAATTATAGGTGATTGGGTCTTTCGAGACCGTGGCATTTGAAATGCAGTGTAATTTGCGTCGGGTGTAATTTTCGTCGGGGCTGTAGTGTTCCAATACACCAGAACAGAATGATCTCCTTGAAAGTGACCTCCAGCTCTTCGGCGACGATTGTATGATGAGTCTACAATCATAACTCATCTAATGAGTCAAGTAAACTAGCTGACATAGCTTCGCTAGTATCCTTTCTGTCAGATATTTAATGTTAACAATTTTATACAGCTGCGGTGATGCATAAGGATCGGCGTCAAATGCTGCGGGTTTCTTAAGCTGACAGTTTGGTCGACAGTTTGTCCAACAATAGTGGAGCTGAGCTAATATATACGATTGATATCTGAAACGTTTGTAACAGACGAGTTGTCTCGGACGTGCAATGATACTATATCTACTGATACCAAAACAAAGGAAGATTATAAGACATCCATATAGGGTCTATATAGAGCTATATGAAATGTGTCTCCCATGGACCGAACTTGCCAATTCTAAAATACATTTTTAGGGCACCTATGATCAAAAATTATACGACATCTTAAATGTATGACTCGTTAGCGCTGTGAAAGTATAACAGCTCTTTGATACATCCATATTTCTGACTGCTACATAGGTAGATATACAGCAGCGGGATTTCGCATAGGACTGCATACGAGCAGCCGCACGTTACATAATAAACACAAATATCAACGCTTCTTTTAATTTCATCGACTCTGATTTCAACCTCCTTCAATTCGTCGACGATTCTTTTGACATGCACGTCTATAAATCATTGACTAAACCTACCGCGGTTAGTCATAGCTTGACGTGCAACTTCACCGGTGAGGAAAACTTGATCACAGTGAAGGGAAACAGTTTACTGCAAATCTTTCGGATTACCACCGTCACAAGCGAAATCGTCAGCAGCAGCACCGATGCAGGCGAATCAGAAGAGATTGCTGAGACTGGAGACACGTTTATAGGCACTGAGATTAATCTGCAGACCGCGGACGAAAGGCAATTATCTAAGCTTGTGCTGGTTCACGAAGTTTCTCTAGACGGCTATGTGACAGATATTGGATCATTCCGAAGCACGGCTTACCCCGATAGCGATGTTTTGGTGCTGTCTTTCAAATATGCCAAAATGGTCCTCCTACTATGGGATGGGTCTACTCATCGAACAACCCCAATCAGCGTCCACTACTACGAAAAGGGCTTGTTCGAGGGGCACTTTGTAGACCCGAACTACGACTCGCGGTTCAAGACTGATCCACTGAACAATTGCCTATGCCTCATGTATCAGAAAGATGTAATGGCTTTTCTACCGTTTTTTCGAGACGAGAACTTAGATGAAGCCGTGGCTGGTAGTGGCAACGCTGAAGATCAACCGATATACTCGCCTAGTTTCGTAGTACCAGTTTCACGTCTCGATGAATCAATAGCGCACGTTGTGGATTTCAGCTTTCTTTATGAGTACAGAGAGCCCACAATCGCTATACTATTCCAACCGGTCAGAGCCTGGAGCGGTACCTTGCCATTGCAGAAGGATACGGTTCGATATCTGGTAATGTCACTCGATCCTCAACAGAGGTCCTCTACAGTAATCACTTCAGTCACCAAACTGCCATTTGATATCGACCAGATACTACCTCTGCCCAGTCCACTTGGAGGTTCGTTACTGATTGGTGCTAATCATATTATTCATATCGATACTTCTGGCAAGACGAAAGGAGTCGCAGTAAATAAATCATCGGAACTAATCACCGACATGATTTTAGACGATCAAATGGACTTGAACCTCCGACTAGAAGGTTGCAAAGCGTCTTACCTCAAAGAATGCGGCCAGGTATTAGTCGTTCTGGAAGACGGCCGTTTATTCACACTCAAATTTTCTATGGAGGGAAGAAAAATCTACAATTTGTTATTGTCACCAGTAGGCCCGCTAGACAACAGGAGCAAAGGGATGTTGCCCAACCCTTCAACCCTATCGGCCATTGGCAGCAGAACTATATTTATTGGCAGCTCTACAAGTGATGCTCACCTTCTTGGCTGGAAATTAAAAGGAGAAAAGTTACAACCCACCGATGGAAAAGTGGCGTTGACTACAACGGAACTGGACGAGAAATCTGCTAGTGATGACGACGACCTCGACGACGATATTTACGGAGAGACAGAAAGGGGTGTCGAGAACACAAATTCTAGCTCGGCTGCTCATAGCGAAAAGGATCTCCAATTTGTGGTCCACGACACACTTAATAACTTTGCACCAATTAACAGCATATGCATTGGTCGCGGTGAATCGAATACTCGAGATGCTGTTTACGATGTGGTTGCAGCGACAGGCAGCGGACCTAGCGGAGGCATCAGTATTTTTGAGAAGACTATTCGGCCCAGCCTTTTGACAAGGCTCAAGTTGGGATCATATGACAAGATATGGACATTTGCGTCTAATTCTCTTGTAGGCGAGACTATGGGAAGTGAAGAACTGTCAATTTTCGATACACATGTGATCACCAGTTCCTCGGAGGGAACCAAGCTCTACAAGATCGGGGAAGCATTTGAAGAAGTCCGAAATACCGACTTTCGATTAGACGTGCCAACTCGAAATGTCTTTGTCGCGTTGAATGGTGCAATTATTGTCCAAATACTGGAAAAGCAGGTCATTTTATATACCTCTGACTTTTCAAAGCTGGAAGTCGTCAAGCTCGAAACTGTGCCTATTAGTGTAAGATTTCAAGATCCGTACTTGCTAGTCACCACCAAAAAGTCGTTCAGCATATATGAGTTGCGCTATTTCAAAGGAAAAGCTTCACTCAAAGCATTGGACCTTCCAGCACACTTAACTAAAACATTTGTGACAAGTTTTCTTGGAAGCAGTACTTTGCTAAACGGAATAGTCCAACCAAAAAAGGGTGTGAAAAGAAAGAGAGGCAAACAGCCGGAACCAGAGCAGACTGTTTCCGAATTGCCAGTGCCGGTGGGTGCCCTAGTTACAAAAGAAGGGGATTTAGAGGTACGTGTTTCTTTTTTGCAATTACTGATGTCAGTCTAACAAGCTTTTTCAAATCGGAAACCCAAATATTCGAATTACTCTCAATGGCTTGGCTCACTTGTCTTCAACGGTAGAGAGCGCAGTGAACACTACCGAGTCTGCGGCCACTAGAGTCCAAATTACTGATTTAGTTTTGACCCGCTTGGGTGACTCGTACTCTCAAGATGAATACGTGATATTTTTAACCTCAACGAACGAACTCTATTTGTACAAGGTATTTCTCTTCAAGGGAGAGCCAAGGCTCGCCAAAGTCACCGATATCGACGTCTCTTATAGCGCAGACTTGAAAAGTGCGTATCAAGACAACGAGCCAAAGGAGGAAGATAGTACTTCCAAGCCAGTATCAAAAACTGCTCCCAAGCTCCACATATGTGACCTAATGGGCTCATATAAATCGATTGCGATATCAGGAGAACGTCCGTCAGTAATTATCACCGGCTCACACACTACTCCAGTTATTCATAGACTCACTCATGAGCCAATCATGGCGTTTACATCTTTCAATACTGATTCTGTATTTAGAGGATTTGCATATTTGGACCAAAACAACAGGACCAACCTCTGCACGTTGACAGATAATATTGATTACGAATCTCTAATTCCTGTTAAACGAATTCACATTGGAGAAAGTGTGACTAATATAGCATATCACAGCAAATCTGATGTCTACCTGGTATCGACTTGTCGTCCGGTTCCATATGATGCAGTTGATGAAGACGAGATACCTATTTCCGGACTAGTTGAAGGTATTCCCAAGGGAACTTCGTTTGTTAGTTCTGTGAAATTGATTTCTCCTATGACATGGACCGTTATTGATGAAGTGGAATTTGAAAAGAACGAGGCTGTCATGTGCTTAAAGACTATGCTGCTCGAAGTATCCGAAAAGAGTAAACGACGGAATGAAGTGATTGCATTTGGAACGAGTATTTTGAGAGGTGAAGATCTGGCATCAAAGGGAACTTTCTATATCTATGACGCAATTGACATTGTTCCCGAGCCTGGCAAGCCAGAGACGAATCGAAAGCTGAAGGAGTTGGCTAAAGAGTCTATGAAAGGAGCCATAACTGCAATTTGCGAGGTTAGTGGATATCTCTTGATTGGACAGGGCCAAAAGGTGGTGGTCAGAAACTTGCAGGAAGACAACAGTATTATTCCCGTGGCGTTCTGCGATTTGTCAATGTATATTTCCGAAGCTAAAAGTATCAAGAATCTGCTGATTTTAGGTGATGCATTGAGAAGTATTTGGTTGGTAGGATTTGCACTCGAACCCTACCGGATGACAGTTATTGCAAAAGATCTGGAACCGATTAAAGTGGTGTCTTCAGAGTTTGTGACCAACAATGGAAGCCTTTCCATGATTGTGGCAGATACAGACAAGACACTCTATCTCTTTCAATACGATCCCGATGATCCAAGTTCTTCTGGTGGCCAAAGACTGGTTAAGAAATCGCACTTCTTTGTGGGTAAAGAGATGCGAACCATGGTATTGACCAAGTTGCAAACTGATGGCCCAGAAGAGCTCGTTCCCCTGTGTGGAGCAGACGACGGCAGTTTATCGATAGTACTTCCACTGTCAGAATCGAGCTACCGGTCTCTGTTTGTCATGCAAGAACAATTGATCGATAAAGAGGAACATAGTGCATGCTTGAACCCCAGAATGTATAGAGCTCTGGGTTCTTCCATGAGTCAGGAGAGAGCAATGTCGAGATTCCTACTCGACTATTCGATCCTTGGACGGTTCGCTACGTTGAGTGTTCAAAAGAAATACAACTATTCTCGAAAACTGGGCCAGAATGCTGAAGCTCAAGTATGGGACTGTCTTGGAGAGCTGGGAAAAGCTCTTAATTACCTGTAAATAAGGGAAGAAGTGTACATATATAACAGTAGGAGACGCAGTGTATGTTGAAATATGAGTGAATATCTATTTATTGCAAATTAAAATAGTTTTTGAGACTTTGAGATCTGATTCAAGTACGCGATTAACAAAGTACCATCTGAGCTCGCTTTCATTACTGGATCTGTTATTAACGCATCTAAATACTTACATGGAATACTACATTATGCTCCGCGGTGTTACGAAACAATAGATTAACGCAGTCTAATACTTTTACTTCTATCCACCTAGGTTTGTTTTATAAATGGAATTATCAACTGAATTCTCGTCGTAATCACTGAATCATTTGCACAATTGTTAACAGTTTTGTAGACCTCACTTGTAAACTCACTATTTAAGTCTGCCCCTCCGCATTTTTCTGCCCACCATTATCGTACATATCCTAAACGGACTCCGTTGTGGATGCGGCATCAGATAAGGGCCATATAAATTTATGGACATTATTGTTTACCAAGAAACTTGTCTTATTCTTTCATATAACTAATTTTTTTTGCAATTGTTATTAGAAAAAAACGATGAAACTTACTGCTTTTGCCACGAGCCTTGTGGTGCTAAGCTCCGTAAACGCCTGGCAAATCAATCTCCTCGACTGGATCTTCAATGAGCAGAGCCCAGTCCTGGTGGACACGGCCCCTGAGGAATCACAAAATGTGCTCAGCGCAGCGGCCGATTTCTTTGAAGAGTCTCTGCATGGCTTGCCAAAGATGGCTGCCGATGCCTGGAAGGAAATCGAGTTGAATTCTCCCGAGAAACTCAAGGGACTGTTGGAGAAATCCAAACCTGCCCTCCACCAACGGCGACCGGACTCGGAATGGGATTTCCATGTTAGCAACGTTGACAAGTTCCCTGACCACAAACTGAGAGTCAAGTCACCATATGAACTAGGAATTGACACTGTCAAACAATACACTGGGTATCTTGACGTTGCTGATGAGGACAAGCACTTTTTCTTCTGGTTCTTTGAGTCTCGAAACGACCCTGAGAATGATCCAGTGGTATTGTGGTTGAACGGTGGTCCCGGGTGCAGTTCCATGACAGGTCTATTCTTTGAATTGGGTCCGTCAAGCATCGGTCCCCAACTCAAACCTGTTTACAACCCTTATGCTTGGAACAGCAATGCTAGCGTCTTGTTTTTGGACCAGCCCGTCAATGTGGGCAATTCCTACTCTTCCAACCCGGTGACGAGCACTGAAGCGGCTGGAAAGGACGTATACGCTTTGTTGTCTTTGTTCTTTGAGCAGTTCCCCGAGTACTCCACCCAGCCTTTCCACATTTCTGGTGAGTCTTATGCTGGCCACTATATCCCTGGGTTTGCCACTGAGATTATCCGACAAGAGAATCGAAACTTCAACCTCACTTCGGTCCTCATTGGCAATGGAATCACCAATGGCTTAGTTCAGAGCCAGGCATACGAATGGATGGCATGTGGAAAGGGAGGATATCCTGCAGTGATATCCGAGGACGAGTGCAAGAACTTGGCCTCCATCTACCCCCGATGTGCTGCCTTGACTCAGGTATGCTACGACAATCCGACGGCATTGCGATGTATCCCTGCCTCTATTTATTGCGAGCAATTGATGTCCCCTTACCAAAAGACTGGATTGAATGTTTACGACATTCGAGTACCTTGCGGCGACCAGAGTCTGTGCTACGAAGAATTGAACTACGTTGACAACTACATGAACCTGCAAGAAGTCCGTGATGCTATTGGTAGTGAGATTACTGGAGAATGGGTCTCGTGCAGTAATGATGTTGGTATTGGCTTTGTTGGTACCGGAGATCATGCTAAGCCATACCACCCTCATGTTGCTGAATTGCTCGACAACGATATTCCTGTTCTTATTTATGCCGGTGACAAGGACTACATTTGCAACTGGTTGGGTAACCGTGCTTGGGTCAACGTTTTGGACTACAGCGGTGCTGACGGATTTGCCAAGCAGCCAACTCTGGATTGGTCTGTCGATGGAAAGCCTGCTGGGGAAGTCAAGAACTATGAGCACTTTACTTTCCTGAGAGTGTTTGATGCCGGCCATATGGTTCCATTCAACCAGCCCAAGAACTCTTTGGAGATGCTCAACCGATGGATCTCTGGCGATTTCACCTTCCAGTAAATAATTGTACTAGGATAACTATGTTGTATAAGTTACAAACATTTATATCGATTTTGTAATCATATGAAGGGCCACAGTGTGATCAGTAGGGGTCTCCACACCTCTATATATAATGTATACTATAGAGCCGCTGATCTCATCTGTACCCTGCACGCTCCCGCATGCACATGCCCCGACCCGTTTTACCCTCACGTGAAACTGGTCCCTGAATCCCATTGTCAGTGGAGTTCGCAAATTCACTCCCGTTTTGAATATTCATCCTTTGATCTGTGTAGGCAAATCTAAGTAGTTTTTGGACCTCTTCAAACAATGGGACTGCTGTCCTTCCTACCTTCTATCAGGGTGTTCTCAGATGCAACCCCGGCCAGCCCCAAGGAGCCAGTAGAAGAGGACGACGTGGAAACTTCGGACGGTAAGCGTGAGAGCGGACATAATTAAGCGTGGAGTCCAGTTTCTAACAAGAACACGATGATTCTTTCCCGTCACCACGCAAAGTTGGATCAATGCAGTCAAAGAACTCTCTGCTCGTTGACTTGGTCAGCAATCGCGGCTCGAGCGAAACTCCGGCAGGTGACGACGATAGCACCCGAAATGCAATCGGACCAATTGATCCGATATCTGAGATTATCTTGAAGCGAGTAAATACCTCAGACATGGCCGCAAACATGCCTGTCTCTGCGCAATCTCAGACGGCTAATAAACTGACACACAGTGAAAGCCTTACGCATCAGGACTCCGCTTCATCATCTCGTCATGAGAGGAAGGCAGGGGGAGCAGGAGTGGGAGGAGGGGTAGTGGACATTCTGCCACCCTTAGATCCCGTGAAAAGAACAGTGTCCACAAGACAGGGCCAACCACTTGACAGAAGAGGGTTCTTCTCTCGATTGCTCAAGTCATCCGGGAGACCAACCGACCAAGACGAAGCTGACATCTCATCAGACCGCAGAGAGGAAGGTTGGAAAGCGGATGTGTTTGGATTTGTACCCAATTTCCCGGTGCCTCCAAAGTACATTCATGTACGAGCGCATAGAAAGTCAAGACGAGAGTTTAATCGGCTTTTTCTGGCCCAGGAACTTAAGGCCGACTCTGAAAACCACGGCAATTTACCAGCAAGTGTTTCTAGAACCTCTCTTATAGCAGATGGGAGCCACGGTAAAAAGGGCAACAAGTCGTCTGGCGCTGTTTGGTGCATGAAATTTAGTAAAGACGGAAGGTATCTTGCTACAGCAGGTGAAGATAAAGTTATCAGAGTCTGGCAGGTTATTAGCCGAGCAAAGGACAGAGATGAAAGAAGTGGGAGGGAGAAGGATTCTTGTTCTCACTGGAGTGACGATGAAGAAGATCGATTTGAGCCAGGGTCGTCTTCGCGGAGAGGTGGCAATAAGAAAACTGCCCATGCCCCGGTTTTCAAGTGTAAGCCGATAAGAGAATTGTTTGGACATACTTCCGATGTGTTGGACCTGTCGTGGAGCAAAAACAATTTCTTACTCTCATCTTCTATGGATAAAACAGTGAGGTTGTGGCATATAAATCGACCCGATTGTTTGTGCACTTTTTCTCATTCGGATTTTGTTACCAGCATCGTCTTCCATCCCAAAGATGACAGGTTTTTCCTCTCTGGGTCTCTCGATTGCAAACTAAGACTATGGAGCATACCAGACAAGGAAGTCGCATACAGTAGTGATGTTCCAGATCTTATAACTGCCGTTGCGTTCTCTCCGTATGGCACCACCGCAATTGCGGGCTGTTTTGGCGGACAGTGCTTGTTTTACGATACCGATGGATTGCAGTTCCGCAGTCAAATGCATGTCAGGAGTTCGAGAGGAAGAAATTCACGAGGGTCAAAAATAACCGGTATCGAGACTTATCAACTGTCACGGACTGCACGAATCAAAGAAGCGTTCGACAAGGATATTAAACTACTTGTCTCCACCAACGACAGTCGAGTTCGCATTTACAATTTGCATGACCGTTCTTTAGATTTAAAATTCAAGGGACACGAAAATGAACAGTCTCAAATCAAAGCCACCATTTCCGATAATCTCAAGTATATAATCAGCGGAAGTGAGGATGATAGAACATACATTTGGCGCATTGACGATGCTGGCGAGCACCATAACAAAAAAGAACGTCAGGACTACGAATATTTTCATTCTAATAAAGCCATGGTTACTGTGGCCATTTTTGCTCCTACTTTGACTAAACGAATTTTGGCCGGGAGTCAAGATCCTCTTTACGACATCTGTGATCCGCCACCCGTAAAGCTTCGCACCCCTGGAGATGAAACTCTTGTCGAAGGAGAGGTCGACGAGTCTGGCTTTCCAGTGTTGAGACCCGAATCCCGAAAATCCGGTCATAGTGAAGGGAATATCATTGTTACTGCTGATCGAGATGGTACTATCAAAGTATTCCGGCAGGATTGTGCGTTTGACACGAGAAAAGCATTGTCCGAGGCTGCTAACAGCATGCAACGCAAAAGACTCAGTAATATTGGGTTGAGTCCGACCCACAGCTGGAGAGAATCTTTGTCTATGGGAAGATCTCGGTCTCTGCGATCTGTTTCTCTTCGAGGGTCGTCTCCCCGTCCACCATTCGATTTTAACGCTTTAACAGAAAGAGGGCGCTCTCGAGCCCCGTCCGCAGATTCTCGTTTTTCGGCAGGTCGAAATATGGTGTCTCCACAGATGTCACGGTCGTCGATGACTCTGACTTCTCGAAGAATACCTCATTCCGCGACTTTTGGGGCCTCCCTCGACTCTTTGCGACACTCGGATGACATAATGGAATGCACAGAGTGTGGAGATACGAATTTTCGTGCCACAAAAGTAAATAATGAGGTTCGATTAATATGTTCAAAGTGCGTGAGTTGAGTTGGCAGATTATCATAAGAGACTAACAAGATGTAAAACGGCTGCGCCGATGAACGACAATTCATAATGAAGTACAGAGTATTCCCAGCTTAATATCTAATTTAATACATAATACATAATAGTACATAGTGGACTCTTATATCCCAAGCATAAATTTGGTAATATAATGTATTGTATATAGAATATCTCGTTTATCAATGATCAGCATTGCAGTTATCTCGAATTCCAGAGTCGGAGAATCTCCTACACCTACTATTTATGGTTCCGACACCTACTTATTGAAAAGTTTAAGCCGGTCTTCTTAGGCGAAGAGTTAATCAAAGCAAATAGCCCCTAATTTACTGCCATGGAATCGCCAACTGGAGGCTCGAGGATCAGTCGAATCCTCGATGAGCTAGGACTTCTCAATTTGATCCAGGCACCGGCGGATGCACATTGGCTTATAGCTGCTAAATGGCTACGAATGATGGCTTTTGGTCAAGTGGCTTTGATTTTGGCACTGTACCTCAAGGCAATTGGACTGACCGAGCAACAGGCTGGTATATTCATGGGATTGACTCTAGCCGGTGATGTTATCATATCTCTGCTCGTCTCCTTCGTTGCTGACCGGATTGGCCGACGAACCGTACTGCGAGTTGGATCTCTCATGATGGCTGCTTCTGGCTTAGTGTTTGCTACCACCGAGAACTTCTATGCGCTGTTGTTTGCTTCAATTATTGGCGTTGTGTCGCCCAGTGGCGTTGAAGTAGGACCGTTCAGAGCTATTGAGGAATCTTCATTAGCCCATATCTGTGCTATAGAGCATAGATCGGATATTTATGCTTGGTACACCATGCTTGGCGCCCTAGGAGGTGCAATTGGCTCTATTTCCGGAGGGTGGATTATCGAACTGGGTCAAAAATGGTACGGGCTGGACGTTCTACAATCTTATAAACTACTTTTCGTCACCTACATGATTTTGGGACTACTCAAGTACACGTCTAATTTATTTCTGTCTGATGCTGTGGAGCTGGAGGAGACAATCGCTGAGCGAGCGCCCTTGCTTGGGGAGACTGGTGCTGCTGCTCCAGCCAGTTCTGATGCGTCATCGAAATTCTCTCTCAAGAGTCTTCTGCCCCCCATCAGCCCTGAGAGTCAACGAATTGTTCTTATGCTCACGTTGCTCTTTGCAGTCGATTCATTTGGCTCGGCATTGGGCTCGCTCACTTGGGTCAGTTTCTATGTCTCAAGGAAATTTGGCGTCAAGGAAGGAATTCTGGGTACTATTTTCTTCACGACGACTGTGGTAGCTGCATTCGCATCTCTTGGTGGATCTATGATTTCAAAGCGAATTGGGCCGTTGTTGACTATGGTCGTTACGCACTTGCCATCCTCCGCCTTACTGGCTTTTATCCCCATCCCTCAGACGCTGCTCCCGACATTGATAATTCTAATTGCACGGGCATGTACTTCTAACATGGACGTTGCTCCGCGGCAAGCGTTCTTGTCAGCTGTTGTTCTGAAGAATGAGAGAACAGCGGTAATGGCCTGGGTCAATGTTGTGAAAACGACCGCTCAAATGTTTGGACCTTGGGTGGTCGGTACCTTGGCCGGGCAAGGGCGACAGTGGATATGTTTTGTTTTGGCTGGTTCCTTGAAAGTTGCGTACGATTTGGGTATTTTAGCCTTTTTCTTGAAGGTGAAGCTAGATAGAGATCATTCGTAGAAACAAGTTCAGTAGAAAACTAGTGTAGAATAAATGTATATTAGTGATATTAATCAACGATAAATAGGAAAGAGAACGGCTATAAATTGCTTATTATTCATCCCAGGAGATTTGAAACATAATTGCAATACCAACCGCGCAAGCAATAAACTGAGTCAGTGCTTGCTTGATATGCTGGGGCCTAGTAAGTCCATCTCCACTGCTGAGTATCTCTGGAATCACCCCAATTGTCGCTATGTACAAAAATCCTCCGGCCGTGAACGGTAACACCAGGTCACCAACCTGTACTGTTGTTCCAAAAAGACCGGAGATGGCAGCACTTTCATCCGTTGATGATCCGAACGTGATGTTATTCAATGCAATGCCAAGTAGAGTCCCTATTAATGCCCCCAAAACCGTAACCAATTGCGCTTTTCGGGCTTGCGATCGTGAAAACCCACCTTGAACTAGTAGAGCAAAATCTCCAAGTTGGTGAGGGATTTCATGAAAGAACATTGCCACAAAACTGGTAGCCCCAACACTTCGACTGACATAAAAAGATGCTGTCAGAGCGAGACCGTCAGTTATGTTGTGACTGAAGTCTGCAATGAGGTTAAGGTATGCTGAAAGCTTGGCCGAGGGACTGGGTCCAGCGGGTTCTGGGATAATCACTCTGCCCTTTGTTTCTTCACCATAATTTTCTTGCTGTTCCTTAGATTTCACTCTTTTCTTAACCTTTTCAGCGGCTGCAGATTCCTCGACCGAAGAGGACTTTGCAATATCTCTTTTCGACTCCTCCGAATCGTGCGAGTGACTATGACTATTGCTATGACTATGGCTATGCCCATGACCATGTTCGTGCAAAGAGCCACTTAAGATCCTCATAGTTTTATCCAAAATAATAAATGCAAGAAACCCACAAAAAATCATTCCGCCTAGCACAGTGTTACGATGTTGATCTACCAGCACAAATCGGACACCATCGCCGTGCGATTCTCCGACGAATATCTGAGGAAGAAGATGCAAAAATATATCTCCGAGAAGACAACCAACAGCAAATGAAACTAGAGCATTCAGGGCCGTTGGATTGATATTTGGAGGCATAAGAGACAAAATAATCGTCGGGGGCCCCGATATGTAGAATGTAGCCAGAAGAGCATTGAGTCCTGGGCCAAAAGGAAACAGAAATTGGAAGACCCGCTGGGCAATTGAAGACGGACGAGATTCACTCTGCTTTATCAGTCCATTTAGCTCTTTGACCACTTCGCAATTGGCCAGTTTGGCCTGAATCACCTCGAGATCAAAAACTCCATTTTGCATAAGCCGGGCATTGTCCGGGATTCTGAAGACATGCTGCGATCCTTGGCTGTGATGTACATGACCGTTCACGCACGCAACGAGGAAAATGACCAATGTTACCAAAGAAACGATTCCAACTATCTTTGGCATGTTTTGCGAAGACAGGCGTGTCGAGGACAAGAAGTTTCGTGAAGAACACGCGAAGAAAAAGTGGGCAGTTGTGTGGGGCTCCCAAGTGTTCTGGATGAGGAAGGTGGGGAGAGTTAAAATTACGCCTGAGTAGACACATTATAAACATTGGCAGGCTTTCTTAACGGACATTATCTAATACATAGCTATATAGGATCGAGCAGATCAGGCAGACCAAAACTTGTAGGTCTGAGGGGTGTCCAGGCTGATAGGTCGAAGCTGAGGATCCGCTACCTTCGATCCTTGTTTGAGTTCGACCTCGTTGGCGACGAGCGCGCTCTTTGGATTTTGAGCAGCAAGCTGAGCAGCCTCTTCGGCTAGATCAACAGCCTCCTGGCCAGAAAGCGCGGCAGCCTCTCTCAGTTTGGCAAGCACAGAGTCAGCTTGGGACTTTAGTGATAATCGGTCCAGGTAGACCTGGAGTTTAGCCTTTTCAACCTCTTGTCTCTCGGCATGCAAGACTAATTCAAGGTCCTCGAATCTCTTCATCTTAAGTTCGACTTTTCGTAATTGGGCTTCTACTAATGATGAGACCAGCGCTGATTGCTGTTCATCCTTTTGAGTGACTAATTCCTTGGCTCGAGCAGTCAATGCGTTACTAGAAGGAATTCGCAGAGAGTCTAATGCCTTGGCAATCGAGGATTCTAATTTTTTGGACTCGCCATCACTGCCAGAACCATTTGTTTGGCCAGAGCCTACATTTTTCACCAAGTACGGATCCTCGATAGGCATCTGTAAGAACTTGATAACGCAGGCTTCTTTATTTCGAGTTCCAACGTGGTAAGCAATCGAATCCCAGTCATCTTCGAACATTTCGATACCTTCTAGTAATAGCAATGTCTCCTGATCACTCCATGTACTGGACCCAGCTTGGGATTGTTCTATTCGAATGTAATCTGAGCTTTGATAGTTTGAAGGGAATAAGCCGTTTTTGAAAGAGAGAGCCGACGTGAATTGCTTAGATTGCAAATTATGATATCGTAACTTGGTAACGTCTTCACCAGTGGTGTAGCAGTTGTATACACGGGTGACTGCGGAAGCGTACTTTCGCTGTGATTCATCCAATAGTGCTCCCGCATCCGCCCCGTTATCGTAAACGTGTTTCCGTAATTCCAGATTCACTGAGCTGTCTTCTAGATCATTAGAAGTGGCTGCCTTTTTCTCTGTTATATCCAAGTCCTTTCCCTCAGAAACAATCGGATGTTTTGTGGGGACAAAAGGCTGTAGACCTTTAGGAGTGTCCAGGGTTATCTGAAAGTGTCCCGTAAACTGAGGACCGATTAACGACGGCCTCGTCTCTGGGTCCACTTGATAATTAATCAAACCCCACTGTTCCAAGAACGAATGAACTCTCATAATACTACACACATCTCCCGCCAGATTTCTTCGACACGCAGTGACCGTCAAGTACTCTATAGGATTCAGACGGTAAGCATCGATCATGAAATCTCGAAACTCCTTGTATATTGCTGCCGTCTTGGTTCGGTTTTTGTGATTAAAGAATTCAGGTAGACTTTTCTTTTCGATATCATCGATTTTGTTTCGATCATACCAGGCAGCGAACGAAGGAATAATCACCCTATAAACCTGTTGCGCTAAGTACCCTTTTGCTCGCGCTTCGATTTGTTTTTGTAAGGTTTGCGGGTCGGTAGTTTCCAGCGTATCTTTGCGCTGTTCGTCAACGTACGACAGAGTTTCAGCTACTGGAGCTGGAGTGGTGTTTGTGGCCGCATCGTTGGTGCTAGTCGCGGGCTCCGCGGTTCCATTTTCAATTTCCATCGCTAAACACAGTCGTCCCAATTCACCACACAAGTGCAATTAAATTGATTACCAGGACAACGCAGGCACAAGAATATAGTCGCAAATTATCTTTCTGTGCAGATATATATATCACGAAAATATTTATATTTCAAGTGCTCGTGGAGGACAATCGAAAATTATGATAAATAAATATATATACAAGGGGGCAGGTTATGATTAAAGGTCTGAGTGGGAATTTCTAATTCGGCAAGCTGTATTGTCAAATTTTTTTTTCAATTCTCGTTCAACCTCGCGACCCTTGGTTGTTGTTCTATGCTATGCGTTTCGCGTTGTCGATTTTCCAACTTCACAGCTTTTCACTTTGTGTTGTGTGCTGCTGTGGGCGGGAATGGAAAATTGATCTTCGACCCCAAACCCTCAGCATAAACTTCACGGTGTTTGGCAGCATAGGATCACGTGCGGGCTAATTAAGCGACGCGGACTTTTCGCGTAGCGCGTGTTGCGTGAATTTAATTAGTAAAAAGACGAGCAAGACTATGATGACCAGTTCTCCGGTTCCTGAACTCATGTCGTCGTCGCCCATGCTGCCGGCAGATTTGTCTGTGGATGAGCCCGCGACACCCTCAGGGAGTTTGACTCCGCTGACACCGACCCAGTCCGAGAAGGAGTTGTTCAACTTGGAGGCGGACAAGAAGTTGCAAAGATTGAAATTCTTGGTGGAGAGATCTAAAATTTACTCGTCTATATTGACTGAGCGGCTGACGGAAAATACAAGGCGAAGGGCGCCCAGGAAGAAAGAAGATGCAGTTGAAAAGGAAGAATTAGCATCACAGCCAATTCGACGATCTAGTCGAAGAACCGCGGCGAAAGTGGACATTGCCCCAGAAAGTCCTAAAAAGCCGAAACGGGCCAGGACAGAGGCTGCGGCCAAAGTTTCTGGCAAGGCCGGGAAAGGGAAAGCTCAGCAGAACAATCAGAGCATACTGTCGTTTGCCAAAAAAGACGTTGAAAAAGTGACTGGAAGCGACGATGCCGTGTCTGTCGGAGACGCTCTCAAAGAAGTCTCCAAAGACACCCAACTTCCATCTACTGTTGAAGCCCTTGAGTTTCAGCAGCCAAAGCTACTCACTGGCGGCGAATTGCATTCATACCAGCTAGCTGGGGTCGAATGGATGGTGTCTCTGTTTGAAAATGGATTGAATGGTATTCTGGCTGATGAGATGGGGCTGGGCAAGACTATTCAAACCATTGCCTTTTTGGCATATCTGATTGAACATGAAATATCTGGGCCCTTTTTGATTGTTGCACCTTTGTCTACAATTGACAACTGGTGCAAGGAGTTCAAGCAGTTCGCTCCCTCGCTGAAGTTTGTAAAATATCACGGCACGCCGGACGAGCGGATTGAACAACGAGATACCATCAAAACGTTATCGAGCCAGAAGCAGCAACCGATTGTCATTACCAGCTACGAGATTATTATACGCGATGCGAAATTCTTAGGCTCCTTTCTATGGAAATACGTCATTGTTGATGAGGGACATCGACTTAAAAACATGAACTGTCGTTTGATCAAAGAACTGAAAAGCTTTGACAGCGCAAACCGCCTACTATTAACCGGAACACCCTTACAGAACAACCTGGCCGAACTATGGTCTCTGCTGAACTTTTTGCTTCCTGATATCTTTGCCGATCTGGAACTCTTCCAAGCCTGGTTTGAGAGCGCCGGTTCCAGTATTGATGAGTTTGGCGAGGAAACTAATTCGAGTTTGATTTCTAGCTTACACGCCATTCTTCGCCCATTTTTACTTCGACGAGTCAAATCAGATGTGGAAAAGTTTCTTCCTGAGAAAAGGGAGTACGTTATTTATTGTTCACTTACAGAGAGTCAAACTACTTTGTACGAACGCATTTTGGACCGAACTGTACGAGAGTACGTTGTAGAACGGATATTACAAGAACGTGGCCAGTCTGGTAGAAAAGTGAAGAGAACTTCACGTACAGCTTCTGCGACGCCGACTCCCCTGTTAGAGAAGAGAAATAAGAAACAGATCTCTTATGCCGACGTTTCTGATCGTGACTTTTTCAAGTCTTTTGCCGACGCAGAAGGAGATACAACATCTGGATCCGAGGAACCAGATGAAACGGAATTGATGGTCGCTCAAGCCAATAGGGAAACCAGCAGAAAGAGTTTTCAGAATCTCATGATGCAACTGAGACTTGCTTGCAACTCTCCTTATTTATTTTACTATCCATGGACTGTGGATGATTCCTTGGACAATCGTGTTGTGACTCAGTCAGGAAAGATGATATTGCTCGATAAGCTTTGTGGTAAACTCATCAAAGATGGCCACAAGATCCTTATCTTTAGCCAGTTCACGAAGATGCTAGATATCCTACAAGACTGGCTGTATTATTTGAAAAAGTGGAAATGCTGTCGGATAGATGGATCGACACCGCAGGTTGAGCGTCAGGAAGAGATTGAGTTGTTCAATAAAGACCCATCTTACAAGGTCTTCCTATTATCTACTCGGTCTGGTGGTCTTGGAATCAATCTAACTGCAGCTGACACAGTCGTTCTGTTTGACAGTGACTGGAATCCTCAGCAGGATCTTCAAGCCATGGATAGAGTTCATCGAATTGGACAGACCAAGCCTGTCGTAGTGTATCGATTGGCCACGGCTGGTACAGTGGAAGAGAAGTTACTTGACCGAGCCAACTCTAAGCGGCGTTTGGAGCATCTGGTCATCGAACAAGGAAGATTCAAGGGATTCTCGGGAGGACAAGAACACGAGGTAATCGAACAGATCGGAAAAGATTTGAGAGAAGTCCAAGCCAAACAGAAAGAAGGAATTGTGAGCAGTGGATCCATTTCCGATCATGACTTTACTGTGATAATGGATAGATCTGAGGAGGCATACGAGAGGGCTAGAATAAGAAAGGAGGGACTTTCCGATAATATTGCCAGTGTAAATTAAAAGTGGTGTACAATTTGTACAATATAGAACTAAAAAATATAGAGCTGGACTAAAGTACCAAACTTCTTCCTGTTTGCGTGTCGTTAACCCCTGCATACACAGTATCTTCGTCACTACAGCCGCGTTTGACTTTTGACTCTCGACAAAATGTCAGACTTTATAGCCGATTTCATTCCCAGCCATCCCGGCCTACTGCCCAAATGGATGCTGTTTATTTCAGTAGTCTCTTTGTTTAATTCTGCTCAGACATATGTTTCTGGGCTGAAATTGACTCAACGGGTCTATGAAGGACAACCCCAGCAAGTCACTCCACTCTCAGCCAGAACTTTTGGCACCTGGACTATTTTGGCTTCTATTGTGAGATTGTACGCAGCCTATCACATCACTAATTCTGCTGTTTACGATATTGCTCTGAGTTCTTATCTTTTGGCAGGGTTCCATTTTGGAACAGAATGGCTGGTGTTTGGCACCGCCAAGTTTGGAAAAGGACTTTTAGGGCCATTGGTGGTGGCTAGCTCTAGTATCGTGTGGATGGTTTCACAGCGAGACTACTATCTAGGCTTGTAAGGAGATGTGTAATATATGTAACGAGTTTTTAATCAATTGATCCGTCGAAGCAGAGATACAAGCAAATGTATACACCAAGATTGATCTGTAGACATCACTCTAAATAGACTAGATTAACTTAGTAGACTACGAGTACCTACTTCAAAGCATCCCCGCAATCGTTCCCCTCATCCCCACAATAAATACACATCTTATTTAAAACTACGCTCAATGAGGATGGGTAGGATCTTGTCGTTTCAAAATATCAACCACGGGGCCCAGTAATCTTTGGAATCCACTCTTGTTGAGGGTGGCCACCTTGAGTTTGGTGCTAGCAGTGACGGTGGCCTGTCGAGGAAGGTCATTCAACAGTGCAACTTCCCCGAAATAATCGCCTCGGGCAAGTTCTTGTACTTTTCCCTCTCCCTCCTTGGTGACTACTGCGCTTCCAGACTCAATGAGATAGAAATCGTCGCCGACATGCCCTTCCTGGATCACGACCTGGCCAGGCTCATATACTTCAGGCTTTAAAGCATCTGCAATCTTGCTGAGCTCGTAGCTGTTTAGAACACTGAGCACAGGAACGTGTTTGAGGAACTCTCCATACATCGATCGCTTCTGGGTTGTTTTGTCCAGCAAAATCTTCTTGAACGTTATTCTATCCAGAGCCCACAGTACGACATCGCTCGATGCTCGTACAGTAGCAGCTCGGGGAGAGTTGTACATAAGAGCCAATTCTCCAAAAGACGAGCCGGGACCTGAGGACCCGAACTTTTCTTCACCTTTATAGTAATCGACGGTTCCACTTTCAACAATGTAATAGAAGTCTCCTTCGTCTCCTTCCTTGATAATGACGGTACCAGCTGGCTCGCGTTTCTCGTCAAGCGAGTGCAATAATGAATGCTTGGCATCTTCATCTAAGTTTGTGAATAAGAAGTTCTTGCTTACTGCGTCGTTTAAACGATCCAGTTGGTCTGCATTTAGTGCTTTACGCTGCTGTCGTGGAGCAGACGATGCACCAGTGAATGAATCCGGGGTAATTCTTTCCGCACTCACCGAAGTTCGTCGATTGACATTGAAGTTCATCGGATGGCGTCGCGGAGTGTATCCCTCGCCCAATGTGTCTCCCTCTTCATGCTGCTCCAATGCACTTTGTGAAGCAGTGGCATGGGCAGGATCATTTGAGAACGAATGTGTGTTGAATCCAGCAAATAACTTGGGAGCATCTCCCGAATTGGACCCCGGCTGCTGCTGCTGCGATCGGTCGTGAGTTTCCTCCAGCCGTTTTTTGAAATAATTGGCGCAAAACTCAATCACATTGGCAGGCTGCTTATCTGCAATTTCACGGTTCAACACATTGAGCTCGTCAACGTATTCTTTAGGCAACGACATTGTTATAGCGGGGCAAGAACACTAGATGTTGTTTGGGAGTATGTTTCGTTTTCTTTGTGGGATTTTGATCGCGGACAATCGGAACGCTCTAGGGGCAATCGGAAACCACGGTGGGGTTAAGTATGGTAATGCTTCAACGAATTAACAAATAGCAATGAGAGCGATGACTCAATCAATTGGCAAAAACACAATCCGTCACTTGGCCAATGGGTCTTTTGGCTGCTTGTAGGAACAACAAGTGAAGAGGAGCTGAGGTTAATATGGGGGGATGCGAGGAGGGTAACTGAGTGTTCAAGTGAGTAAAAGGGTGTTCGAGTGTGTTAGTAGAGCGGTGGAGTAAGCTCAAACGATCAAGAATGGACACAATACAGTATGGATGCCAAAGTCTGTCAGATACTGTATATAGCGTCTGTAGATATAATATCAAGAGTGCAACAACTAAGCTAATCGGGTCCCGTATATAGCGTCTGTAGATACAATATCAAGAGTGCAACAACTAGGCTAATCGGGTCCCAAGTTTATGCGACTCAGTTATTTGTGTTTGGTACGTGGATATCGCGTCGCATCAATTGTAACCCCAACTACGGTCAATTGCGATCCCCAGCAATGAATGTCCAACTACACCTCAAATTACCCCTGTTATAACGTATTATTTAGTCGATCACCATCGGGGTTTCAACACTTGGCTTCATGCGTGAGAAATTAAAGACTTGTCGATCGGTGTACGTCGGATGCGACATGAAAGTTTGACAAAACCTCAATTGGATGAGCTACACAACTGAATTTCACGACCATTTAATATGTTAGGCACTAATAATGTTAAAACACTAGCCGGTCAATCACTGTCGGCCATTGGCAGAGTTCAATATCCTCTATCTTTAACTTTACGACTCGAAGCCGCTAAGGCAACAGCTGCATATTCATACGGCTTGCTACATCCTCACTATTCCCCGAATGCTTAAAGTCCAGTGTTGTGACTGATGAGGCACTACGAGGCATAATATTTTCACGACTTGAACAATTCCTCACCCTTCAACCTTATCCAATGTCTATTATAACGTCACGGACTCCCGCAATGGGAAAATCATATGAATACACGCTTCGACAAAAGCGTAGAGACATGTCCAAGAATTATCGGGATTTTAGTATCAAAAGAACTGACATTTTCGTTCGTTTGACTCGAGCTGAACGTATGTTTTTGAGGTCAACAACTGAAGGGTTGAGAACCTGAAAAAAGTGCCCAATTCTAACTAGGGCGAGACGACTTTGATGGACGACTAGACGCAAAGCTTCTGCGGTACGAGTACAACTGTTTGGAAGACAAAATTGATAATATTAAGTCACACGTGTATGATATTGACTATCAAATTGAGTTTATACTAGACTGAGTTGTTTTCACAACTCTCAAGGGTTTGTGAATGCAAAAGTAAAAGTAACGAGGATTTGTGAATGTAAAAGTACAATGTGAGATCAAGTTAAGTTAGTTGGTAAGCACTGAGACCATTTGATCTGGAAGATTATCAATCCAATTAATAATATAATTGTCGATAGTGATACACACCCTTATGAACAGTAATAAAATCCTTAAAACTCCTCCATCACCTCCCAATTATTACCCCAAACTTTGTCTATCGATATCGAACCTAAGAACGATATATGCTATGGATCGACAGTCAGCAAAATGATCGACCTGCAGCAGCCGCAGAAAGCTGCATAGATCGTATTAAAAGTGGATCCATTTGAAGATCAATTGCTCCATATCGAATATTGCCAGGGTCCATTATTTAGCAGCCAGATAGCTCTATTCATGTTCTTACTTACCACTCACTTCTATTTTCACACAACCTTCATTCCACTACCGTCACCTTCTACCCCTGCACAGTCTGCCACTTTGATACACCCCCGCTTGCAATATAGACGTTTTGCCTATTTGGGAACTCAATGCAGATCAGGGGGTTAAGCTAGTACATGCGGATTTTAAACACAGAAAAATAATAATATTCAAATATTAACCAGTTATCTGAACTTTAAAGCAAAAAGATTGATCTTTCATTGATTTAAAACGCAAAAACTGAAAAAAATCACAAGTTTAAAACCCGCATTCTCGCATTCCATTTTGTTGATATTGTTTTCCCTTTGAGAAAGCTACTTTTTTTATTATTTAACGACCCCTAATCTATACATACTAAAATCATGTCGTCCCATACTTTTGTATGGTAAGTATTCGCAACAGATAGAGGCATATATGATCCCTATTATCTAACTAGGCCAAAGGGACCAGAAACGGTAGAAGTAGCTGGATCTTTTAACAACTGGGAGCATATTCCCTTAATAGAATCTGAAGAGAACTTTTCGGTAGCGGCAAATGTGCCACAAGAGAAGATCTATTACAGAGTGAGTAGAACAGCGTGGTTGGGTCCAGATCTGTATGCTAACAAGTTTACTGTAGATGGCCATGAGGTGATTAATAGTGACAACCCAAATGAGATCTGGGAAGGTCAATTAACCAATGTTTTGGATCATGGAGAAGTAGAGATCAGTCATAGTGATGAGTCTGCAGGAGCAGAACATGCCGAGGCTGAACACATTGAGGTTGAACAGACTGAGGTTGAACAGACTGAGACTGAACAGACTGAGGAGGATGACCAAGAACCACAAGAACATGCAGCTGATGAGGCTGAAGCATCACAAGATCAAAATGACACAGAGCTGACAGAAGTCGACCCAGTACCTATATCAGGGCCAGCAGCCGTTACTCCAGTCACTGAAGAAACGCTAGCAACGCACGATCAAGATGCAGAGCCCGAACAGACACAAGACGAGCAAGAGACATCTGCAGAAGCTGAAAAAGCCACAGAAGCTACAGACGAGTCAAATGAACAGACTGTTGAGGAGTCTAGCGAGCAGGCTGAAGAAATTGTGCATCCTTCAGAATTAGGCACAGAAGAGCCTGTTACGGAAAGCCCAGAAGATCATGAAGTAGCCGCTGACAAGGAGGAGCACTCTGAAGAGCCAGTTGAGACTACTGAAGAGCCAGTTGGTGTTGATGCTGAGGAGCCGGTACAGGATCATGTAGTCCAAACATCTGGCGAGAATCTGGTAGAAGAGCCAGCCGAACAATCTATTGAAGAGCATGTCGAGGAGCTTGATGAGCCGACTGCGAAGCATGCTGAGAGTAACGACTTGGAAACTTCTGCAGAGAGGCAATATACAGTAGATGAGACCACAGTAGATGAGACCACAGACGATCACAATTCTGGTGAAGGGACAAGCACTTCTGCTGAACCAGCAACTAAAGAATCCTCGTCTCAAGACCCAGTAGATGAAGAATCACCGATCGACCAACCTGCATCTGAACAGGCTGAACAGGCTGAGGGAGCCCTCAGTTCTAATGCTGACGTTGAATCTGACATTCCTCAGCATACCGCCGATTCAGAAAAGACAGAACAAGAACCCATTGAAGGTGAAACAGAGGTTACTGAAGAGGAGCCTGCTGTTCAAGAGCAAAGCACTACCACTACCGAGGAGCCTTCTGAAGAACATGCTGCTGCAGAATCCACAACCGAGGAGCTTGTCCATGATGAATCAGCTGCTGAACAGCCTGTCGCCGAGGAACCTGTTGAAGAGCCAGCCATCGAAGAATCTACTGCTGAAGAAACTGTTGCTGAAGAGCCTGCTTCTGCAGAATCTGTTGTCGAGGAGCCTGCTACTGGAAAGCCCAATGCCGAGGAGCCTGCAATTGAGGAAGCCGTAACTGAAGAAGCTACAGAAGAGCCTGCAACTGAAGAGCCAGCTGTAGAGGAACCTGTAACTGAAGAAGCTACTGAAGAGCCTGCAATTGAGGAAGCCGTAACTGAGGAAGCTACTGAAGAGCCAGCCATCGAAGAACCAGCCACGGACGAAGCAGTAAATGCGGAAGCTACTGAAGAGCCAACTGTAGAGGAACCTGCAATTGAGGAACCTGTGGAAGAAGAAACTGCTTCTGAAGAGCCAGCTGTCGACGAGCCAGCTACTGAGGAGTCTGTAACTGAAGAACCTGTAACCGACGAGCTACTCATTGAGGAAGCTATCACTGACGAACCTGCTGCGGAAGAGCCACTCAATGAAGAAGCTACCACGGAGGAACTTACCAAGGAAGAGTTAACCGTCGAAGAACCCGCCTCTGAGGAACCTGCTGTCGCCGAAGAACCTGCTGTCGCCGAGGAACCTGCTGTAGCTGAGGAACCTACTGTCGCCGAGGAACACGCTGTTGCTGAGGAACCTGCTGTCGCTGAGGAGGCTGCTGTCGCTGAAGAAGCTGCCGTGGCTGAAGAACCTGCTGTCGCTGAGGAACCTGCTGTCGCCGAAGAACCTGCTGTCGCCGAAGAACCTGCTGTCGCCGAGGAACCTGCTGTAGCTGAGGAACCTACTGTCGCTGAGGAACACGCTGTTGCTGAGGAACCTGCTGTCGCTGAGGAGGCTGCTGTCGCCGAAGAACCTGCTGTCGCCGAAGAACCTGCTGTCGCTGAGGAACCTACTGTCGCTGAGGAACACGCTGTTGCTGAGGAACCTGCTGTCGCTGAGGAACCTGCTGTCGCTGAGGAACCTGCTGTTGCCGAGGAACCTGCTGTAGCTGAGGAACCTACTGTCGCTGAGGAACACGCTGTTGCTGAGGAACCTGCTGTCGCTGAGGAGGCTGCTGTCGCCGAAGAAGCTGCCGTGGCTGAAGAACCTGCTGTCGCTGAAGAACCTGCTGTCGCTGAGGAACCTGCTGTCGCTGAAGAACCTGCTGTCGCTGAGGAACCTGCTGTCGCTGAGGAACACGCTGTTGCTGAGGAACCTGCTGTCGCTGAAAAACCTGCTGTCGCCGAAGAGCCTGCGGTCGCCGAGGAACATGATGTTCATGAACCCATTCACCAAAAACCTGATACTGAAGAGTTCGTGCAGGAAGGTGGTGAACATGTCGACCAAGCTGCTGATGAGGAACATGCAGCAGCACCTGAAGAAACATCAGCTCTCACTGAAGAGCCATCATTCGAACCAGCAGTAACGGAATCATCCGAGGAACCAGTAGCTGAGGAAGGAGCAGCAGAAGATTCCGTGGCAGAAGACCCAATTGCTGAAGAACCAATTGCTGAAGAACCAGTCGCTGAAGATTCACTTGTTGAAGAGCCAGTTGCTGGAGACACTACTGGCTCCGGGGCCACAGAAGAGGTTGAAGACCATGCCGAAGTTGGATCCAACGAAGAGCCCGCTAATGGGGAGCAATCGGAGGAGATTATCGAGCAAGAAGAACCTAGCCAAGACACACCGGGCTCAGCATCAGAGCTGCAACCCGAGGAGCATACCAAGGAGGCCATTGAGGTGCCAGAGCCATTGACGCCAAAAACCCCGGGCGAACAGCAATCAACAGTGGAACAGATCGAGGGAAAGGCTGATCAGATCGATGAGCCTGTTTCATCAAGTTCAGCAGAACCTCCAAGCAATTCTGAGTCTACCGACTCAGCTGAGGTCACTGAGCCAGGCGACATTGCTGCATCTCCGGTTCCTGTTGATCAGCCTGATCTTGAGCATTCTGAGTCAACCGAGGCGCAGTCTGAAAAAGTAAATGAAACAGAGGTGTCTCAGAACGCAGTCGAGACCCCAACTGAACAAAGCGAGCCTGCTGACAATGAAACCGAAAATCAAGAGCCATCAGCGGAAGGAGAGAGCAATCAAGAACGTCAAGACGTGGTTGAGCACTCTGTTGTTGCTGAAACTGAACAGCCCCACTCCGAAGGGGCCGAACATACCAGGGAATTGGATCAGGCTTCGACTGTCGGAGTTTCACCCGAGGAAACTACTGCCCAGGAAGTAGATCAACAGGCACACGACGACACTTCTGAAGAAGAAATGCCCAGTCAAGCACCGCAGATCGAGACTTCTGACGTCGTCGGATCTACGGCAGGCGATGATGATGACACCTCCGCTCTAAAGGGGTCTACACCCGTTGACGTCACTCAGGAACAACCAGAAGAAATCGCCGATTCACAAAACACAGAATCTTATGTTCTTCCAGAGGACGTGGAAATCAAGGTCAGAGAAGCTGTCGAAGATCAGCTGGATGCGCCGAGCCAAGCAGCAGAGTCTGAGACTACTGCACAAGACAGTGAGGCGTCGGCAACTGACGCGTCGGTTCCGGCTCCTGGATTGTTTGCCCGGGTTAAGAGTTGGTTTTTCTAAAAAGGTTTTTTACAGTTTTAAAGTTTTGCCGTGAGAAGTTATGCTTTTTGGCGGTGGTCTTTTTTTGTTATTGTGAGGGTTTCATTCCTTTTTGATCTACAGGACGATCATTTTATTAAAGTTGCTAAGAAAAAAGCTGTATCGTAAAAACTGTCAAATAGTAAATATATTGGCTCAAAAATATTGTTCATTCAGACCAATCTATAAGCTGTATAGTGCCAGGCTGTGGATGCAACTGTCCATCATCTCCTAGACCATCTCGCTTCATTATTGCACATGTGTATATCTGCATATAATTGGATCCTGTAATATTAAATATGCATCATGTTAAGCTCTCCTGTCGATCTTTGCATACCTCAAAGATGATTGGCATATTCGGAGGATTAAGTTGCAGACCGCAGGGGAAGGGGCGTGGACATGAAACAGGGGTGTTATAGGCGGGTGAGGCCTGCCATGTACACTACGCTGTGTAGAAGGACCAAAGAGGCTCATGGAGTATGGAGTGTGGAGTATGAAATCAAGGGTTTGGAAATTAAAGTATTTTTGCTCGGATACAGGTGGTAGTCTGACAATGCGACGGAAGTTGTTGAGCTATGGCCAATATTAGCTAGTTTCATTGTAGAACAACTGTAATATACGATGTACAGACTGAAGCCTGACTTTCCACTACGAGTAACTATCTAACCAATGCCAAAAATAATGCCACTTCCGACACGTTGCCTGTACATTCAATAATATCTGTCAATTGGTCCGTGAGCTATTAATACCACCAATATCACCGCTTCGGTCAGTCCGTTAGCAAGCATGACAAACACTCTCTCCCTATCAAGGCTTTGTTGTACATCATTACTTTGTTTCCTATATTACTTCCCACAAGTTCTCATTTCTCTTTATGTTTTGTACAATAACCTCAATATGTACAGAATATAAAGATATAAAGATACGACGAACTGCTATGTAATGTATATCTATCAAGCATAAAACCTCAAAAGCACTTATAGTCGATATACCGCACGTCCCTTCATGCAAATGAAATAATAATTCTATGATGCCTGCAGTGCTCAGATAATCAAGTTGCTTGTTATTTATGAACAACCACATTAAAGCGTAGAGCGTGCTAACAATCACTTAGCATCAGTTAGCATCACCCCTAACTAGTACTACACCACTACAAACTAAGGTACTTGTTCATTGGTCGTCCCCGCCTTAATTAAAACTAATCTGGGAACGGCTCAAAACTCTGATTGACTCCTAACTGCAATCCCAGATGGCGTTATGGACAGTCGGCGATCGGCCCCCAAACAGGCTAGCTATGGTTGTTACAGTACATCGCTAGAAAAGTGAGATCATATTTTTTTTTGTTTTGATGCTGAGCGTTTGCTGGCGGGGGAGGACGAAGATCACGACGACAGGAACAAGAGGGCGGCAGATGTAACAAAGTAAAATACAAGTTTTGACACGCATACAACTGTAAAAACCACCCCCCCAATCAATGAGCTTTGATGACGATGATGATACTCTATAGCTATATTTACGAACAATATCTTTCTATCGTGTCGTCTGTTTACCTTATGCCCCTACAGGTACACGGTATACTGTACCGAGAAATCTATTTAAAGGCATAATATTATTTTAAGTAACTACATCATACAACGTCTGAACCCCAACCCCCAACTTGGTTACCCGGAAAGCGGATGCACTACTTGCTTTTTGTATGCATTGTTCAGCCATGGGTGCTGCCTAGGTAACAACTGGAATACAAGAGATTTGACTAGTACAAGTTGTTGGATGATTATTACAAGATAGCTTTCCTTTTAATATACCCCGAGAGTAACATCTTATCCACCAACCCGACATTCGCTGTTTTCTGTGTTGTTTATAGTTCTGTTCTTTTGCGTTTTTGTAACTGTTTTAACGTTTGACTCTACTCCTTCCATTCTTAACAGTTTACTTTTTTGAGTATAACACCTTCCTCGTCGTCGACCTGCTTTTTTCTTTTTCCCCGTCTTTGGAACCACCACTGCGAACCCTTCCGAGGTTTTCAAGCTTCTCAAGATCTTGTTGTTCTTATTCTTTTCACGATCAGGCACAGGAAAATAATCAAAAATTATCTACTCGACGAATATAATAAACTTCCGGTTTGGTTTTTTCGCTTTATTACAGAGATAGTCACCTGTTGAAGCAAAAACTCATTGATAAGACCATCGATTTAATCCGGGATCCAAAAATATCTCGTATTTAGGTCCACTGTGGAAGTTGATAAGCAAAGCAAGGAACCAAAAAAAAGGAAGACATTTTTCTGTCTGTCCAAGCTTAAGTTGAGTGGATCAAGAGATTCGGATACCAAGGAGGCCACATTTCACTTTCAATTGGTCTACACTGTAAAGTAGCTCTGCCGAATAACGCCAGTCAGATCATCATCGTATCATCGGAATCGTCAAAACTTTGTCGCAAACGCACAACTCTCCGCACTTTCCCATTCCTCTTATAAGTTTATTTGTGTTGTTGTTTGTCAGCTGCTGTTCGGCCTAAATACTGCCGTTAACTCTGTTTTCCACAATTGACTTTTACCTGCATTCTTGGGTGTCCTGAATCAGAACCGCCAGCGGGTCCACCAAAAGCATTCCACCAAGAAAGCTCCTTCCCCAGGGTGAATCAGAAAGAAACAAAAAAGTTTTTTTGTTACAGTCTCTTTTTTTTCCACTTGCAGTCTTTTCACTTTGCAATCTTTTTTTCACTTTTTCTTATTGTCGACCTCTTTTTTTATCTTCGGTCCTTTGTACGGTAATTAATTTGTTCACGACAAAACTCCGGATTGTGAACGACAATACAACATGGTTCTATCTCTGCTGTGGATAGCCGTTGTAGCAACCGGGATCTTTCGATCTGCGACAGCACAGCTTCAGTATTGTTCTCGCCAGAATACAGGCGGAGATGGTAATGTATCAGTCAGTATTAGTCAGTCCAATGGGTTATGTACACAAACTTGTCAAGGATACGCATTTGCTATTTTGCAAGATAAAGAGTGCTGGTGCTCCAATGTACAGCCTGGTGATACCGTCTCTACATCTGAATGCGATGATCCATGTCCTGGTTATCCACCAGACAAGTGTGGTAACTTGGCAGAAGGATTATTTGCATATATTTTATTAGCTACTCCAAGTAGCACCGCAGATGCTTCTAGCTCGACCGTCGCACCAAGCAGTACTAGTGGGAAGAGCTCAACCGGCAACTCATCCGGATCCTCGAGCTCGACTGAGACCTCAAGTACAGGTTCTAGTTCTTCTGCTAGCTCTACTGGTAGTAGTTCTAGTGAAACTTCCAGCTCAGGCTCGAGTTCCAGTTCTACCGCTAGTAGCTCTTCCTCTGCAAGCGTCGTAACTGTAACTCGTCCACAAAGCAGTGCTGCCAGTTCTTCGCCTCAGTCGTCGTCATCATCATCAGGCGATCCCTCTTCGACTGCCACTCCACAAGGTGATGCGACTCAGAAAACCACTGCGGACAAAGGGTTCTTCGATAACAAAGGCGCAGTGGCTGGCGTTTTTACTGTAGTTGCTGTGGCCATTGTCGCTCTTCTGGCACTACTAGTTCTGTACATCTACCGACGACGACAGAGCCAGTATGTCAAGGGTAGTCCAGGCAATGAATCTATAGAGGGATCAAGTAGATTTGGCGGAAGTCCTCGATTCGGATCAGGTGGGTCTTCTGGTTTGAGAAGAGATGAATCAACACTAACAACAATAGCCGGCTTTGATGAAAAGTCTAAAGATAATCAGACAATTGTACCAATTGTGGACCAACGACTGGATCCACGTCAAGTGTATATGAGATGGGGAGAGACCGATTCACGACGGAGCCTTCAGGATGAATTGGATTACTCGAGAAAAGTACTACGGGTTGCCAATCCAGGAAGGGATCTTTACGATGATTAAAACTTTAATCTCTCGACAATTAAGTTAGTCCGACTTCGTGGACCCAATATTTGTGAATTGTTCAACGAACTCTTTGCTAAAAACTTTTGCATATTATATGACGGCATGACTTTTATATCCCCCTCTTGAAAAAAAATATCATTTCGCAGCTTTACACTCATCACATTTGTACTATTGATAGTGTTTATTCTGGTCATAGGTTTCTTTACAACAAGGATGAAGTTGACAGAAATTTTAGTTTGTTATTTATTAGTATAATATTGAATAAAAGATGGAATAGGTTTAACAATTCCATTATACCTGATAGTAAACAGTACTGTGTACTCATGTAGTTGTCAAAAATAGTTGAGAGAATTATCTTCGGTGTCGTCGTCAATGTGAAGCAAAAAAATTGGACAAGTCCGGAATCGAACCGGAGACCTTCCGCATGCGAAGCGGACGCGATAACCAACTACACTACATGCCCATTTCGTAACCATTTTTGGGCTCTACTCGTAGATATAAAACCAAAACACGTGATGTCCGCCGCTCGAGATGCGGCCTATGTAGCCAGCGAAACTGTGCATTTTAAGGTTTGCGGTGACGAGGCGAGTCTAATTTAATGGAGGCTCCAAGGAAGTGGTAGATTGAGACCTTTGTTTGTGGTATAGGCGACACTAATTATTGTTTCTGTGGCTATAGATTTGATAAGATTTAGTGCTTATCAGTTCTCATTGGTGGTTTTTCTCACGTTTTGGTCGAATAGGATAAAATCTTCTTCTCTCTAAGAAGAATAGGGATGTCGTATGATTGCACAAGAATCATGTTTGAATATTGTTCCAGTAGATATTTGTCGAGAACGCAAATAAATGGGACTACTTGAGAGCGTCCTCGATCTTCAAGATGCGAAACTCTGTCAATTCAGTGATCCTGTCGACAGGACAATTATTGATATTTATCGATATCATACACCGATCATCATCGTACTTCCTGTTAGGGTGACGTGTGCGGCCAGTTCCATGCATATATCGCTGCAAACAATTTTGATTTTTCAACAAACATCTACTGACAAACATGTCGGACAGCAAACCCAAAGACAATGCTGACGTTTCTATGGTAGATGCCTCAGATGTTCCTGCTGATCAGGACCTGATAGATACCAAGGATCCTGAAAAAATCGTTATTGTACGTGAACAAAACTCTACAGGAACCCGTCTCGTTTGAACTAACCAGCTTCCCGGAGCATCAGAAGATGGAACTGCTGTTTCTTTTCAGATTAAGCATGAAGACCACACATTGGGAAATGCCCTGCGGTATATTATAATGAAAAAGTGAGTCCAATAGAGGTTTTAGACCATTGTTAGTTACAACCGGTTTCTAACCAGCCCTAATGTCGAGTTCTGTGGATATTCCATTCCCCATCCTTCAGAGCCTAAGATGAACTTGCGAATTCAAACGTATGGCGACATAACAGCTATTCAAGCTCTGAACCAGGGCCTGAATGACCTCAAAGACCTGTGCGATCATGTAGAGCACAAATTCCGAGCCAAAGTTAAAGAAGGATCTTATTCTACCGAAGAACCTTTGTAAAAGTATTATTTATGTACGATAGAGATTAATGACAGAAATTGTAAATTGTAAATCTTGTCCAGAAAATCATAAGAATGGATAGATGCCTGTCTCGCATTCTGACTGCCCCTCTCACATTAAATTCACCACTCCAGGCGCTTCCCCATGCATTGTTAATCTTCCCCCATCACCAGCACCACTTCTTACGTCACCCAATACGACGTGTTCTGCGATTTGAATCTAATCCACTTAGATATCCATGGACTTTTTGGCCAGAACTCTAGGATCTTTAACTGGATCCAGTCTACCATTCAATGTTGGCGAAAGAATTGACAATCAGTCCGTTTATCCATCGATATGGGCTATCCATAACGGAACGGTGAAGGTGCGATATCGGTCGAGATTGAATATGGAAACAGTTTGCTAACCAGGCCGATGGCTCAAAGTGTACGGTGTTTGTGTTTGACTCCAAGTCATCATTCAACGGATCCAAGGCTCCTTTGGCCCGAAATATGATCCAAAAACTGAAAAGGCTGCGAATACCGGGGATCTTGAAAATCGTAGACAGCGTGGAGGTTCGTAGTAGTAAAAAACACGCTTCGGTTGGAAATGTCTAACAAGAGTGAAGCATCTTTGGCTGTAGCCACTGAGCCCGTTGTCCCTCTGTACAGCGTTTTGGACGAAATGAGCGACGACACGAAGATTTGGGGATTGAACAGCTTACTCCAGACGTTACAATATACAAGCACGAGCTGTGTTCACGGTAATATCAATATAGGATCTATTTACGTCAATAGTGCCGGTGAATGGGTGCTGGGTGGTTTGGACGTGGCTACGAGTTCAGACGAAAGTGTGCTTTATACGTATGGCGGCTTACTGCCGGGACTAGAGAAATATGCTCCTCCAGAAACCAGTAGAGACGGCTGGCAGGCTGCGCGAAACAGTCCTCAGGCCGTGGACACATGGCAGTTTGGAGTTCTTATCGGAGAAGTCTTCAATGGGCTGGGCTCTGGGGTAGCTGCTCGAAAGGGACAGATTGCTTCTGTCCAGCTGTTCAATCTCATCAAGATTTTGTGCAATTCCAATCCCAAACAGCGACCGACTATTGCCAAACTGCTGACCAACTCTTCAGCGATGCAGGCATTTCACAGCGAACTGACCGATATCTCGTCGAGTCTTCAGAGTCTAAGCATAGCGAGCGACTATTCATTTGGCGAATTTTTGGAAAAGGTCAATGTATTGGATGATAAGATCCCCAGAGCTTATGTCAATAACAAAATATTACCAGAACTAGTGAAATGTCAGGGCCTGGGCAAAGGTGGTGTGAGATCTTTGACAACGATTATCAAGCTGGCCAAAAACATGGAAGAGACCGAATTCAAAAAAACCGTGAGTCCACTTATCGTGGAACAATTTGCATCTCCTGACCGAGCTATTAGAATGGAACTTCTAACCACAATGCCAAACTACATTCAATATCTTGACAAGAAAATAGTGAGTGACAAGATTTTTGGGCCATTTTCAACTGGGTTCTCTGACACTGAACCACTGATCCGTGAACAATCTGTCAAATCAGTCCTCACAATAATTGACAAACTCTCCGACCGCCAAATTAACGGAGATTTGTTGCGACTATTGGCGAAGACGCAAAATGACACTCAGGCCGATATTAGAGCCAATACGACAATTCTCCTTGGTAAAGTGGCCAACAAGTTTTCCGCCAGTACGCGGTCCAGCGTTTTGGTGGCAGCATTTAGTCGAGCTCTCAAGGATCCTCATGTACCATCTCGAATAGCTGCGCTTATGGCTCTAAGTGCAACAGTGGAATACTTTTCTCCTCAAGAGTGTTGCTCAAAACTTATTGGAGCACTGAGTCCCGCCTTGCTCGACAAGGACAGATCAGTAAGAGACCAAGCAGCATTGACAATGGATAGTTTTATGAAAATTGTCCAGACAGAAAAAGACAAGCTCAATGCTAAAGATGCCGAGTCCGGAGCCAGCACTCCAGCTGACGAAAACGGTAGTTTCTTCAAGCTAGCGTCCTTCAAGGTCGCTACGTCTCGCGATGTTCCTCAAAGAACTTCATCCGCTCCGCTAGCGGGACAGCCGACTCCTGGACAGACAAGTAAGATAGAACCGAAACCAACAGAAACAGTTGTCTCTGCACAGTCTTCGGTCGACTTATGGAACAGTTTTGATGATCCGTTTGCACCTCAGGATGAAGGTGAAGGAGATGGTTGGGGATTTGACGATGTCGACGCATTCACGGAGAGTGTACCAGTCAATGCAAAGCCAACTACAGGGCCAACTACTCAAGCTACGAAAACAATCAGTCGACCAACAAAAATGACCAGCCAATCCGCATCAAAAGGTTCCTTGAAACTAAAACCGAAGGACAAGACGAGAATAGCTTTGGAGCCAGAACTTAATAACGAAGAAGACGATGCATGGGGAAGTTGGAATTAGAACAGTTAATGTAGGAACGAGGAAATGTCTTTTTAAATCATGAATGAATTAGCTCAAAGTATCTATAATCTATAACCGGTGTCTTTTTTGTAAAATCTAAACTTAAAATCTAGAAGTTTTCATAGGAGCACTGTTGGCTCCAGAGGAAGATCGTCCTCGGTAACCACCTCCGTTACCACCTCGGTATCCTCCACCGTTTCCACCCCGGTAACCGCCACCACCATATCTGTTGTTACCGTATCGACTGTTTCCTCCACCGCCATATCCACCTCGGGGTCGGGCCATGTCGGCGAGCTTGGGGTCAACCTGCTGCTTAGCTTCAGTGAGGACAGTCACCAAATCTCGAGCCTGCTTGGAGTTGTCGTTAGTGAACAGAGTAATAGCAGTACCCGTTGCACCAGCTCGTCCGGTTCGACCAATTCGATGGACATAATCTTCACTGTTAGAGGGGTAGTCGTAGTTGATAACATGGGTAATTCCCTTGACATCGATACCACGAGAAGCAACATCAGTAGCAACCATTATAGGAGACTTGGCGGTTCGGAACTCATTCAAAACCCAGTCTCGTTCGGATTGCGCCTTGTCACCGTGAATAGCCAAGGCGGGCCAGCCATCCTGACGAAGGTATTTGGTGATGTCGTCAGCAACTCGCTTGGTAGCGGTGAAAATGAGGACCTTACTCTGCTTGTCCTCCATGGCGGTCTCCAAATGTTTAAGGAGTTTATCCCGCTTCTCAAACTCATTGACAACTTCAACGATTTGAGTGATGTTATGAGATGCAGACAGTTCAAGAGAACCGATGTTGACTTGAATTTGGTCCTTCAAGTAATCTTGGGTCAACTGCTTGACCTCCTTGGGCCAGGTAGCAGACCACATGAGGGTTTGTCGGTCAGGTCGGATCTGATCAACAATCTTTCGAATTTGAGGCTCGAAACCCATATCCAGCATTCGATCAGCTTCGTCGAGAACCAAGTAAGTGACTCTTCGGAGATTGGTCTTTCCGCTTTCAAGCATATCGATCAATCGACCGGGAGTGGCAATGCAGATTTCCACACCACGAGACAAGTCTCGGATCTGAGCACCTCGAGGGACACCTCCGTAGACGCAGGTGTTTCTGATTCGGGAAGATCGACCAAACTTGGAACATTCCTGTTGGATCTGAACAGCCAACTCTCGAGTAGGGGCGAGAATCAACACAATAGGGCCGTCACCGGGAGAGAGCAAAGGCTGAGCATTGATGTGGACAATAGCAGGGAGACAGTAAGACAAAGTCTTTCCGGATCCAGTGGCAGCAATACCAATAACGTCTCTTCCAGACAGAGCCATGGGCCAACCCTGAGACTGAATAGCAGTAGGGTTTTCGAATCCTTGCTGCTTGACCTCAGTGAGGACGTACTTAGGGAAACCTGCTTCGTCAAAGGTTTCCACGGGCTTGGGGATATCATGGCCCAAGACAGTCATGCTGTGTTTAGTTCGGAACTCAGCTACTTCAGCGTCGGATCGAGCAGACACTTCGGGGTTTTCTTTGTAAAAGTTCTTTTCAAACTTGGGCAAAGTGTCCAAGTCGAAGTTCTGTTTGTGCAGCGAGCTTCCCAAGTTTGACATCTTGTCACCACTGCCACCATAGCTTCCTCCACCATATCCATTTTGGTTTCCGCCTTGGCCACCGCCATAGCCACCACGATCCTGTCGACCTCCGCTGAATCGACCTCCTCTATAGCCACCGCCTCCACCATTCGAAGAGCCTCGGTCTTGATAAGAAGAAGTGTAAGTCATTTTGGATTTATTTACGAGTGAGAAGTAAGGATGGGAGAGAGATTTAAAACTATTAAAAATTAGGCACTAAAGAAATTTTATATTAAAACTATACTGAAATACACACACTTTTTGATATATGATTCCAGTATAACAACAGATAAGCTTTTTTTTCTACGCGATCAGAAGGACCAGATTATCAAGGCTTATTATTGTTAGTTTAATAAAGTATAAAATTCTTCTGCCTGTTTAATGAATAGAGTATTAAAACAGTTCAAAGACCAAGAAAGAGATTATTGAAAGTTATGTTAAGAAGTTTAAAAAAAAAAAAAAACGAAAAAATTTATATTTTTTCCAGCCCCGAGTTACCCGGCGAGAAAGGAGATGAAAAAATTACATAATCAGATATGTACAGAGAAGTGAAGATTTTTGTGCGGGCGGATGATGGGAAATTCAAGGGCTTGTGTCTCAACAGTGGGTAAGTTTCAGACGTAGAAAAAGAGCTCAGTGGAGTGTGGATTCAGAAAGGGCTCAATTAACATGTTAAAACGACATCTTTGGTCGCTAAATGGTCTATTCGCGGACCCTAAAATATGGCTAACTCCGTGTTGACTAAGTTGTTATGTAACTATAAACACATTTAAACATATTTTAACATGTTTAGACACACATGTTTGTGATGGTGAGAGCAATGGATCTATGTTATTTTAGTTTCTGTTTATGTCTTTCCGAATATGCGATTTAACTTTGTAGCTTTGCAGGTTCTAATGTTTAACAATCCACTCATCTCTTCAGTTTTAAGCTCTTCATTTTCAACGTACGGTATGTACTGCTCTTCAAATTCTCGGTACTATTATGTGGACCAATAGAAAAGCCGGCATTGCTGAATCGCCGATCTTTGCGGGATGTCGCATAGATGATGCGGAAAATTTTTTTTTTGCAATGATTTGTGAGGTCAAACCGCTTTTGCAATTGTAATACAACCGCTGACGGGCCGCTAAAGTGATGCTAATGACTTGCTGTACACAGCACCAATGGCCTCCACTGGTGTCCTGGTGACCTTTACTGCTGAGCCTCTTAGCCCTACTATAATTGCTCTATCTGATAAAGCACAAGTCTGGGTTAATCTGGGCAATGAAACACATTAAATTAGTTAGCTCATACACTATAGTATAGTACAGTACAGCACACTAGCTAAGCTACAAGTACAAAGTAGGTGAAACAGCTGATGGACGTGATGGGCGTGCCTGTAACCACACCTCTCTCAAACCTGCCCAATCCATACCTAGTTGATCCCTACGCAGTTAACTGCCCTCTGTCACGCTTACCTTGGCCTCCTTTTCCTGCCCTGAAACAGGCTATCCTATTCCTACAGTTGACTATCCTTACTTGTTCCTTGTACTGTTACCGTACGTACCTCACTAGCAGTTAGTTACCTTCTCGTTTCAGATGCCCGGCGGCACTTAGTCACTTGCAGTTTACGGCAGCGCTGCTATAGGTCAGTCGGTAGTCTTAAGGGTAACAAGTTAGTTAGGTACGATTATTGGCTATGACGTACTGTTTCTAGAATTATTCGATCGATCCGAGGTTCCAAACAAACAACAACAACTACATTGGTTAACTAAAATGGCTATCTAGCAAATAACAATTACAAAACACATACAATTGTATCCTCTTTCCTTGCTTTGTAAAGTAGCCTATAGTATCCAATTCCGGGATCAACAGTAGACTTTTATTTTTCTTTTCACCAGGTTGTTTTTGCTCCTCACATGCCAACCGACTACGCCCGACTTACCCGCTTGTAACACCCACCTGTGAAAACCGGTAACAAAAATTTTTATCCGTGCCTCTCAGAGTCCTATTCTGGAATAGACCCAAAACGGGGGCCGTACTGAGCACAGTGCCTTTTGTGAGGGATTTTCCGTTACAAACCAACAGGACCCTATTATGGATCACCCACAATCACCCCACCCCTACTCCGTATAAATATACTTTGATCCCGGCTTGTAAGCAGATTTTACTTTGATTCAGTTTTTTATTCTATTTGATCCGATTCTCATTTGTGGATTTTTTTCCCTCCCCAAGTACAAAGTGCAGTGAATTTGGTCCTTTTGGGCTTTGTCTCTATTTGTGTGTGTTTGTGTTGTTTTTTTAGAGTGTGGTCCCAAGATGTATCGATTATAACGATACTGTTAACGAAGTATAATCGAATAAGTTCAGTTTCTGTGTGACCTTTGGCACAGATTTTTGTGCCCAGATATTACAACATCTAAGAAATACAGAGCGTGTTTTGAAAATCTTAAAGAAACAACATGACTACAACAATGAGAGTGGAAATCAACCCATTAAGCACGGGCCGTAACGCTCATGGCAACTCGCAATCAAGCAGCACATCATCTTCATACGAGAAACGGCTCCTGGAAAAAGCTGGACCCAAGTTTTCGTGTTTGACCAAGATGTTTGCTGCTGAGAACAACCATCAATCCACTGGACCCGCTTCCACCATTCAGCATTTATCTTCACAGGTAACCTTTGCATGTCCCAAACCGATGAGAGCACAGGCTATACGGCCGATCACTCGGTTTGGTACCCCTCCTCCGGCTGGAGGATGTTTTTGTAGGACTTATGATGAGGAGGACGACGATGAAGACAACGATGAACGAGAGGATAACGACGATTATGACTATAATGACGATGAAGCTGAGGACGAGGATGATGAAGAAGAGCAGGTGTTTAAGCTGTAGTGTATAGTAGTTTGCATTATTTGGGTTTAATGGTACAACTGGGAATCGAGTGCGGTGTCGCTCGTTATTGAGAGATTATTGAAAGATCATTGTAGACGAGTAGGCTGGTTGTGGATCTGATAGAGCAGCTGACAGACCACAAATCATCACATCACCACAGAGCCATCCGCTTCTCACAAACCATACTTATACGCAGTACTTGATGCACAGAGACCCGTTATGAGTACACATGCCTCCATATACCACCAGATACCAGATACCACCAGATACACTTAAACTAACTATGGACTCGCTAGATAAATTAATTTACCAAACAATACTGTACTCTGACAATCAGTCTTGATTCACTTAATGACTGTTGATCCACGTTCTTGACATGTCTGAGTCCGGCAACGATCGACAGACTAATTAGTTTGTACGTGAAGTAGTAATATAAACTTTTCATACACTGACTGTAATCAAAATCAAATCAAGTTTTGTGAGACTTATATTACAGCCATGACCCAGCTCAAGGAATTACTGGAGGATTCTGACAACGGAGATGTGAGACCTGAATCCTTCATGGAAATCGAAGAACCAGAACCAGAGGTCGAAGATAATCACGAACATGCGAATTCTCAGGGACTGTGCGTAGAGTGTGGAGACCAGCCGCTAGAGCTGACCTGTTTACAATGTCAAGAGGCGTTCTGTCAGGTGTGCTTCGACTATCTACATCGAACGGGAAACAGGAGCAAGCATACAGTGAAGAAGGCTACTGGCCCGATTACCGAAGACACGAAGAGGAACTTGGAAAACGGAGAGACTGCAGGTGATGATACTGAAAACGACTCAGATTCTATGAGCTCAGATTCGGAAACAGACGAAGGAAGTATCTTCCAAGATTCTGATGCATCCAGTACTATCGCCGCTACCAGAGGAATCAAGGACTCGAAGACGTTGCTCGTCAAGATCAAAGAACACTCCAAATATATACCCATGCGACTAACACTCGAAGAACGAAAACTGTTACGGCTTCTGGAAGCAGCTCTGAACGTATCTGAATACACCGACAAGGTCGATATTCTGTTGTACTCGTCCAAAGCCAAGCGTATGGTAGCCCAACTCAAGGAGATGTGCTCTATTCTGGCCGGCCTGGTTGTAGCCACCAATATGCAAAAGGGACAAACCCTTTTCGAAGACAAAGATTTCGCTGCTAATGCCGAATGGTTTAAAAATGTATTTGAAATCGGGCGTCGATACAAAATCATGAACCCTGAACGAATGAGAGATAGCTTTGGAAAGCTCATGTACATGATTATGGATTCTCGGTTACCAGAGGTCAAAGAAGCTATGGACTTTGATCTATACAAGCCTATCAACACTGTATTCTCTTTTCTCCAAGCCAAAGGTGCACTGAACCTTTTGGATGATCCACTGATTATGGAAGCAACCGTAGAGATCAACCCTGACGGCAAATCTAGATCAACTGTGCAAATGGATATCCGAAGAAAGGAAAAGGCTATCGAGGCACTGGCAAAGAAATACGCGTTGGGTACACACCTACTAAAGGAGGAGATCAGACAGTGTCTGTACTCCATTGGAGACTATCATTCATATCTGCGGGCTAACCGATATCCCGTTGAGCAAATGATCCATATGCTCACCAGCAATTTCAGCCCGGACTCGGTCAACGGAGAATTCTCTCTGGGTATTGCGTTTGGCAAAGGAGGAGCACGACTGTCTCACAACCACTCAAAACAATATCACTACGTTCGTCAGTCACTAACGTTGTGGTCGGAAATAATGAAAGATATGTTTATGCTGTGGAGTCTAGCTGATGGGGATCTACTATCCGAACAAAACAGATATAGACTAGCAGACACTGGTCAGGGACTGAACAGAATAAAAGCCTGCCCTCAAGTATCCCGAGCCATGCATAGCATAATTCGACGAGCTCAAGAACGGACCGGTGCTTGGATTGGATCTAGTGTTGTACATCTTGGAGATCACACGGTTCCAAATGCATTATTCTTCTTGGACAAGTATCTCCAGGTGCCCCGAATCCTCACTCCTGTATTTATAGCAATCACCAGCATGGATCGAATAGCTCGAGACCCGTTTGTATATCAGTGGATTGGGTCCCAGTTTGGTGATATCCAGGGACTGAAGGTGACTATCCTAAGCGATTTTTTCAAACATGCGTTTGATGGTTCTGGAGCGGACAATTTTTACGATGCGGGATCGTGTATTGACGGTCGATTGACCAGTGCCTGGAATTGGGCAAATACCATTTCCAAGAAACCATATTACAAGATGTTTTTGGTTACTGGTTTCAGTGGGTTCAATGGTACGGAGGGATTTTAGAGAAGAAAATGTAGAATTAGGCAAAATAGAAGGAGCATGATATTGTACTGATTTTTATTATAAATTTTAATAAAATTTATTCAAACTCACAAAAAAATTATAACCGTATAGACCCAATGTTTAAACCACAGAAAAACTTTTTTTAATTTCACTTTTCTCCACACAACTTCTGGAGTCGTGCAACTTCTTCTTGAAGCTTGGAGTTCTGAGAGACCAACTGCTCTACTCGCTCTTCCAATTGGACCATTCGCTCCATCTTTCGAGCTCGAGATCGTCGAGCAGCTTCGGTATTTCGAGCTCGCTTAACAGCAACACCGTCACCCGACTCATCAACTTCAATAGGTTGAAGAGGCTGGGATCGAGGCTTTCTGTTGTAAACTGTGATACCATTGGCATCCTTCTTGTCGCCATAAGTAGGAGTCTCGCTCCTCTTTCGCTTGGCACCAACAGAAGAGACAATCTCTACCGAGGGAGATCGTTCAAACGAAGACATGGTGACAACGGGAGACGAAACAGCCGACAGAGAAGAGGGGAAACCGTTGCTTGGAACAGCCGAATTACTAGTATTCGACGTCCTAGGTACAACGGATTCAGTTTTTTCGTTGGACTCTCCGTCGTTGAACAAAGATTCCCAAGACGCAACGTCTCCGAGATCAGCGTCACCAAACAGAGGTGAATGATCCAGGTCCGAAAAGACGTTGGATACAGTGGTAGCTACCGAGGAAACAAGCTCTGTAGGTGAGATAGTTCCTGGGTTAGCGTCACGGGCAAATGCAGACGAGTCAAAGGTGCCACCGACAGTTCGGAAAGCGGGGCTTGCAGTAGCACTGAGGGGTGAAAGGGGATCACCGAATCCAGCGATCGCGGCCCAGCTTTCTTCAGCAGCGACTTGTGAAGCCGAGAATTTCTCAAAGAAAGACTCGTGCAAGGCTGAAACTTTGGGGTTTCTTCCAAACCCCTCGGAGAGTAAGGCTTGTTGACTAACAGACATGGTAGTAGATGGGGCAATGACCATTTCTAGTTCTAGTTCCAATTCTAAAATTTCAGACGATAATCCAGGTGGTAGTTCTTTATATTCTAGTGTTAATTCCAATTGTGATGATGATAATAACAATGATTTCAGCTGAAAATCCTATATTGTTGTTGTTGCAGTTGCGAACGGGGAATACTCAAGTTGAGAGACGCCATGTTGACAGTAATGTTGACAAGAGTCACGAAAAATTCGAGACGTAATACTAATTTAATTTATATCATTTGACAAAAAGGGGGGTTTCTTTTAAGAAAAAGATGGACTTGTTTATATAACTTCAAGTACCAATTATAATTTTTAATAATTATATGTAATGGTTCTTTTTAAGACGCGCACACAAATAAATGTTTAGAAGCACATGTTGACTTTTCAATAATAATAATACTTCTGATAATAATTTGTGATGAATGGCTTTGTGAGGTTGACGAGGAAACAAAACCGACTAATGGGACTTTAGCGGGTGTTTAAATATTTTCAGAATAAAGTATTGGCTCTAGCCCAATTAGGCAAAATTGCAGAGTGTTATGCGAGGATGGGCAGTGGCAGAGAGGCTGATTGGCCAGATCGAATGACTCAATCTGAAGGGTTAGGACCGGTGCGGTGGCTGCGGGAAATGCATCAACGCTAACAGGAAGAGCTGAAAAGTTTAGAACTAGAGTGACTAATTATGGAGGTGCCGTGGGAGGGATTAGTCGTTGGAGACCGTTGGGATGTGGGCATCGTGATGGAGATGAATCCTGGCTGTTTGAAGATTTCATATGCTTGTTAAGGCTCTCTGAACAGGTACAGTGCAAACAAACACTCCGCAAACTGGTGGCCGTTACCGGAGCGGGGGCCGAAAGCGATCGGGGCGGGAATCTCATGTCGAGCGTACAATTATGTCGACCAATAAGGAGGGACATAGATATTTCTGATTAAGCATGCTATGCATAGGATAACATTGTTACGTATAAATTTAACTGCGGGGGACTAGTGCATTAGTGTGAGAGTATGGGTGAGGGTGCACTATGAAATATTTTAGTATGGTAAATTTTTCATACAGGGAAGTTCAGAATGAGTATAGTACAGGATGATTGAATGGATGATTGGTAAATTTTAAACAATAGTAACGGAGTGAAAGATTGCTTGAATATAATTCCGAAGTACCTGAGCTATTGTAACTTCTTCTCAGCATTGCAATATTACTTCTCCGATCTACAAAATTTTTTTTTGAAACTAACCGTAACTGCAGTAACAGATCCGCTGGACTATGTAGATCCTATAGGGTCAAACGTTTGGTACCGCACATGAACTCGGAGGGGTTGCCCGCTTCAACGTACGGTGTATATGCTTGTCGGTTATTAGCCTCCTTGTTTTAGGCAATCTCTCACGGGATGAGGGGTGGAGAATTTGTCTGTACAGTGTATGTAGAGGATTTAGAGTGGCCGACTCTGATCCGTCCGGTCCGGGACTGGGGAGGAGACGGAATACAACCATGGGCTAGTTGGCATTGCGATATGTGGGAGGATAGTACGTCACGAATGACTTGATAGACCTAGCACCGAATACTCTTTCACATTGGCTGCCGATGTGTAAATATATTTCGGTTACTACACTTCAATGTGAGAGAAAAAACAGACAAAACAAACAAAGAAAACAGACAGAGGATTCCAATAGAAAGAGTGCTATTACTAGATATCAGGTCAGATTCCTGTGAGCAATGACATACAATCAGTTGGTCCCTAAATGTACTATGTAATAAATTCATCCATCTCCAATGCTCTACCACTTTCAGAATATCCTGAAGCTGTTATTTGACAGTTGAATGCCTCGTTACATTACCATGATGAAATGAATTTATTGGCTCTGATTTAACGTTGAAATATGCAGAATGCAGGGATATGCCGATAATGTATACCAATCTGTTGATCGTTTTTCAGCCGTACCATTACCGTTGAGTTTAGGCATAACTTTTACCTGTTGAGGTACAATATGCATTTCATAGTCAGCTTGATAGAAGGTTGAGTAGATGGTAGAAAGAACTATTTGGATAAGTAACTGCTTGGTCACAAATTAAACTAGAGAACACTTCTCGTGGCACTGGACTGCCAACTGATAGCGCGAGATAATAAGAGCACGGCATACACGCAGGTATACTTATCTTATATCCCTAGTATGTATGTATACAGGTTGATTAAAGCATCGTTTCCTTACTCCTTGATTAGGTTTTGGCAGAGTTCAGTTGGATGTCATATTGTAGTTAGTTTGTACTAGTCGTATAAAATACCTTATACGAGCAGAACGATGATCGCTCAAAAAAGTTCTCGAGAATGCTCAACAAGAAATAATCATGTATGAAATACAGACAATAGTGGTAACCATAACACTCTCCTCGGGTAGGCTATAGTTCTAGCCAACTCTAGCTATTTACGCGAAACTACGCTGTAAAGCACCAACTGGTCGTACGGTTCACCTTCTCAACACAATCTACAATCTACAATCTACAATCTTCCTACGTACATAGTTCTCAAACCAAACCAAATATTAATATCTTTTCCCGTGAAAACAGATACAGAGCGACACTCTATCCAACACTTTATCTATTCCCTGCAACTCTAATTCCTCCACCTCTCCCTCAACTCTACCACTTGTAATAAATAGCCATCTAGAGGGACTTAAGCAGAGAGTTGAAGATACAGGAAAGCACCAGCAGCCAATAAGATAGACACCACCAAATAAACTACCGAGGAAGAGCTTTCATCTGTAGAGTTCAGAGTCGGTCGCTTGGTCTCAACATGCACAACGGGGACTTCCTTCTCGTCAGTCTGTCCAATATGAAGTTTCTCTAGGATCTCCTCGGCCTCCTCAGAGTGTCCAACATCGATAAACTCAGTAGTGGCATCTTTGCCGGCCACGTCGAGCATAACCTCCTCTCCACCAGGGTGCTCGTCCACAAACTTGGAAACGTCATAGACTTTGCCTCGGATCACGACCCACATGTCATCTCGAGTGTTGTGTTTTTCGATCTCAGCGAGAGAGATAGTTCTAGTAGTAGTTTCTGACATATTCGATTTATATGAATTTATATTTTTTGAAGATGAGGATCCTGACAATGTAGAAGTAAAAACGAAAAAAACGAAAAAATTAGTGTATATTTTAGTGGGGTTTCTCAGATAATTAAATGTCCAATCTGATGTCAGCGATTCGAAATCTCTCGACGCTACTATAAAAGCCAGATTTCAGATTTTTATGTGTGCCTCGGTCTCAAACTTACTGTGCGAAAAATAAAATAAAAAATTTCATGTGCTATGTTTCACGTGCATGGGCAGATTAGCTCATCCGATGCGGGTGAGCCGTGAAAATGAATGTGATAGAGGGGTTACTATAGAGTGTTTTAGTCTACACGGTCGTAAGCCAACGTTTTTTGTGTTGGGCGTTTAGTACTGAGCGAGTTGTCTGTTCACTCATGTTGATATGGGTTAGCTACTTATACGACCATTTGTCTGTCTACATGAAAGTTTAATTGTTGTGTATTAATAGAACCACTCATTGTGATTTAATGTTTGTGATAAATATATAAATAGTGCAATGAACCTATTGGTCGGATGAGATTATGCGTGAATCCAACAGCGGTGAGCTGAACTTAAACTAGCCGGTAGAGTCCACTTAAACCCAATAATGGCGATGCAAGAGACATAATCATTCTGGCGCACTAATATGTTTCGAGACGCCGATGTCAAGTAATTTTGTAAGCAAAAGATGATATGTTCGTTTTTTCGTTCTTTTATGGGCTGACTCGGCTCAAATGCTAATTCGTCGGACTCTTGTGAGTTATTCGGAAGGCTCCCTAAATGCTAGTCGTCAACTCGCTGACAGTAATTCTCCAAAAACTGCTAGTCGTCAACTCGTTGACAGTTGTAATTCTTTTCTGGGCAGATTTTCGACAGAAGACGTCTCCAAAAATATGCTAACCAACTTGTCTACCTTGTCTTGGATCTCTTCCAAGCGAATGCTACTGGTACAAGCTAGTTTTCTCCGCAATGCGAAACAGGTAGCCTTATATGCATGATGATACAGATGCTTGTATTCGTGATGCTCGCGTGATATCCCCCGTAGTCGTAATTCACTCAAAATGACTCGCTGAATGACAGCTAAATTACGCTTCTCGATTTCACTCATCGAGTCTGAAACGACAGAAGACTCTCGAGACGCACTTCGTTTGGAAACGGCACTCTGGCTGTCCATTACTGAATACCGCCGCTCCAACTTGGGTTTCACATAGATGTTTTCTTTGCCAGAAGCCACAAACGACTTTTGCGCAGCCAATGCAAAGGGAGTGACGCTACTCCGCCGACGCTGCAGTTTATCAAATGCAGATTCTTTGATCCCTGCTTTAGCTGCCGCGGACATTACAGTAGGATCAGTCTCCTCTTGCTTTATCGGAACATCTGCTTCGTTGTGTATCTCCTGTAGTACATCAGCTCGCTCATCACGCTCAACGCGTTCTTCTTTCACTGCAGGCTCCTCTTTTTCTAGAGGCTGATTCTGTAATCCCTCCAACTCTCTCCAGAAAGGTGCTTCCGTCAGGTAGACCGCAAACAGCTGAGCCTCTGTTCGGTGGTCTACCTGAACAAATTCCACATAAAAAAGCATATACCCAGCAAGCTCATTCCAGCTCCGTGCCACAGAAATATTCTCCTCAACGGCAGCGACCAACCCAACACTAAGATCAGTCTTATTCACCATCATGTCAAAGAATCGTTGCGTGTACTTGTCCTCTGATTTTACTCGATACGCTCCTCCTGACACCATGTACAGTGGGATTTTCCTCATGTCCACAATTGCTCTGAATTCCATTTTGCGCACTAGCATTTTCGCTAAAGGATTATTTTTAGGTTGTGCACTCCATAGGTTGACGTTGAGCGCGCGCTCACCCGGCACCATCACATCGTATTCATCGACTTCCTGCTCCTCCTCCATGAGCGACTCCTGCAGCGGACACCGTCGTATTGAACCACCCCATACCATAACTGATCCACCATTTTTAGACATTGGTGGTTGTTGGGGTTCCGTGGTTGTTGGTGTTCCAGTGTGTCCCCCCGCAGCTCTGAGATATTTTGTGTATATAATATATATTTATTGGTGGTAGTTAAGTTAGCGCGCGCGTCGGGTTGGCGCGTCAATGCCCGTGACTTCCTTAGCGCCGCAGGCTGCAATTTTATCGCGATAGACTGGGCCAGGAAGTTCCCGTCATCAGAAGCACACGATATATTCAACTTGTAATATTTTTAACAGAAAAAAGACATCGTTGAAAGTGTTCACTATTTACAGACTGGTAAAGTGAACATAATTAAGAAAAAAATAAAGCTCTTTCACACATCTATTAATCCTATATAGGGCTTCCTATATCTCCCTATCGTCGTCTCTTACGCTGCGTCTGTCACCATGAAGCCGTCGATATCACGAGTGTACGCGGACTACAACCAGACGATGCCCGAGTCATACTGGGATTATGACAACGTCACGATCCTATGGGGTAACCTGCAGAACTACGAGATTATTCGCAAGATCGGCAGGGGAAAGTACTCTGAGGCCTTTGAAGGGATTAATCTCGTCAACAACGGGAAATGCGTCATCAAGGTGCTGAAGCCGGTGAAGAAGAAGAAGATAAAGAGAGAAATCAAGATTCTGCAAAACCTGACTGGCGGAATCAACGTGGTCAAGCTTTTGGACGTGGTCAGAGATCCCCTGTCCAAAACACCGTCGCTTATCTTTGAGTACGTCAACAACACCGATTTCAGAATTTTGTATCCTAAACTGTCGGATTACGATATTCGCTTCTATATATTTCAGCTTCTCAAAGCACTTGACTACTGTCACTCAAAGGGCATTATGCATCGAGACGTCAAACCCCACAACGTCATGATTGACCATGAAAAGCGAACCCTGCGTCTCATCGACTGGGGTCTTGCTGAATTCTACCACCCTGGTACCGAATACAATGTGCGAGTAGCGTCACGGTGCTTTAAGGGCCCCGAGCTGCTGGTAGACCTCCAGATGTACGACTACTCGCTTGACATGTGGTCGCTGGGCGCCATGTTGGCTTCCATGATCTTCAAGAAAGATCCATTTTTCCATGGCAACTCAAACACTGATCAGCTGGTGAAAATAGCCAAGGTCCTGGGTACCGATGAACTGTTGGAGTATCTTCGCAAGTACGAATTGACTCTAGACAGCCAGTACGATAAGATCTTAGGATCATACCCACGAAAGCCCTGGAAGAGATTCATAAATGCTGACAATCAGCATCTCGTTACACCCGAGGCTATTGATTACATCGACCGAATATTACGGTATGATCATCAAGAACGGCTCACTGCTAAGGAATCCATGAGCCACCCTTACTTTGATCCTGTCCGACAGAAGGAAGGTGCCCATTAGATGTAGAGGTCGTCTGCTATGACCCTGTTTTTTCCAAACTTTGTTCCCACCCTCTGGCATAACTTAGTATGTAATGTTCACGTTAGTTTTGTTTGTGTGTTTTGTACCATCGTTAATAGTCTGTCACTCATAAATCTTCAAATATATTTGCAATTATTGGTGAAAAGGTGTCTTTACTGTAGTATTATTAGACATCACCGTTGTAGGGGCCGACCATTATAATAATAAATCATATCTATTCATTCATTCTCATTTATCATACTAACATTACGTTTCACATCACATTTTCGTCACCGTCGTTGCCATTGCCATCTTTCATACATTCAACTTTCAATTCTCCCGACTTAAGCTTCCCCGATAACTCCGACAAAGCGACCAACATGGTACTCAAATCTGCCACATAAGGATTTCCCTCGTTGAGAACCGTTCCAATCATGGTCCGAACATATAATGTAGTCAATGCATTTTCAATTCGTGTCACAATATGCTCAAAGAACAAAACATAATCATAATCTGTATTCGGAATCACCGCAGTGATATTTTGAGAGGTTTTCCGGTTGTAGTCCGTCACTTGAGGAATAGTATCTGACATCCCCATATTCATTTGTGAACAAATCTTTTCCAGCCGATTGGAAATCCATCGCAACTGCGTAAGGTGGTCGAGAGTAAGATCGCCTATTCGTCGCGCTTGCTGTCCCACTTGAAGTGACACTGACTTGTTTCGCTCCTTCTGCTGTTTAGCATGGCTCTGAGCTTGCGCAATTTGCTGCTGTTGTTGTATTTGCTCGTCTCTATCCTTTTGATGATAAGCGATTCGACCTTTCAAGCTGTTGGGATAGATTACCGAAATGAATTCTGGGTTTTCTAGTCCCTTCAACTTCAGCTCTCCCAAGTCTCGTACCTCATATCCCAAATTCACGAGAACTTTGATATCTCGATCAACAGAAGTACCCATGATTTCGTCTCCGTACGCCTCAGCCAACGAGCAGTCTCCCTTGGCAAACTTGGAGTGGCACTCCCTAAGACGTTTAATCTCTGCCAGAAAATCGGTTGATAAGCTAATCTGACCTCCGTCAGCAACAGCACTTATTCGGGCAGTTCGATTCACCATAGGTCCAAAGTAGTCCATTCGTTTCGTAATGACGTCTGTCTCAAACACTGGTGATCCCCAGTTTATACCCATTCGCACCGACAATCCTCGGAATAATATTTCTCCACTCTCGTCCAAAATTGGGTACCCCTGTTCAGACTCAACAATCTCGGCAGGCCAGTCAGCAACAAGAAGCTGTGTCTGCACACTGAAACACCACAAAAGAGCCGAAGTTGGAGTCGGAAAGGATACAATAAAAGCATCACCTTCAGTCTTCACCTCATATCCTCCCATAATACGAATGTGGCGTCTCATTATAGAGTTGTGAGTCTTAATAGCAGAACGCATTGCAACAGGATAGGTTTCCCACAGTAAAGTGGAATTCTTGATATCAGTAAACACCATAGCCACTTCACCGACAGGCGGTTCAACTTCTTCTCCAAGTCTGGCCAAAGTCGAGTCTTCTGGCAACAGAGATCTGTCACGTCTTTTCTTGAGTAACGTCGGAAACAATTCTTCTTCCACTCCGGGAATCGCACCAAGAATCGCACCTCTTAAGCCGCCCTTATACTTTGGTTTCTTCCTGAATCCACCGACAGCAATCACCATAACCATGATTTTATCATTACAGCCATATGCCATGGCAAAATCTCGTAACTTTTGAGCGGCTAACATAGGGTCATCGATTTCTGTTCGAGCGAGATCAACTGCAACCTCAGACGAGACATACTCCCATAACTGTTTACTAGCCAAGATGAGGAAATCATCGGCATCAGTTAAATCATACTCTGATATCGAGGGTGCAGCATGGATGTGAGGAATCAAATTGTAGAACCCAATGGCACGGCTGACATCCAGCACATTGTCAAGCTTACCGGTACTGGAAACCACTCCCGCACCACCTCGAATACGCGCCAGTTCCTCCTGGGTCGTCGGATCGTGCTTCTTCGTGACAACCTGGTACTGTCCGTTACCCTTTGCCAAAACCGCCATAGTATCACCGACATTAGCCACATACATCTTGGTTTCATTGATGTAGACGATAGTAGCACAGGAGCCAGTCATGCGATCATGGGCATTCAAACTAGCAGCAGTTGAACTTCGGTGCGCAATGAAAGTGTGAGGAATTTCCTCGCTCGGAAGCATGGTTGTGTTGCCGATCTCCTTGTTGGTGTAAAGGAAAGCTCTCCGTAGCGCGTCAGACATCGTGTCGCCCTCACGCATTTTGCGGATTTCATCAGTAAAGATGTTGCCAAATGTCTCTTGAATCAATTTGGACACTTTGTTGCCTCCATCCATATTTTCATTCCTGCCGTCAAACAATCCCACCACCGCTTCTTTCTCATTACCTCTAAACCTCTCAATCACCATGTCCATCATCGAAAGATTATTGTGATCACCCAAGCTATCTGCCATGCCGTATCGCATAGATAAGACCTCTGAACCATAAGTTCTTACACGGCAGTTTTCAGTCTGGTCTGGCACAGAAGGAGTGGTCAACGTTACGTCCATAAGACCTAGTATCCTCAACTCTGATAAAACGGTGAAATCGCTCAGATTCCTATGAACATCACCTCGTACCGCTTGCGAGCCCTGGCTGTATACGTTTTTAATTTCAAGCCGTCGATTTCCCGAGAAGTTGAGGTATTTCAGCTCCAAGTTCCAGTTCCAATTCCAATCATATGGCCAATTATTAACATTATACCTTAGGTTATTTGAACCAACATCGAGAACCTGAAGATGACTTATTTTTCCCATTTCTGCTGGCAAAGAGTGCAGCTTATTGGCGTTCACATAAAAAGTACGCAGAGCCTGAATACTTTCAAAATCGTCAGCCGGAAGACTACTCAAAGTGTTGCCTGATAAATACAGGTCCCGCAAACGACTTAGACGACTCAAGGCGCCATACGGAATATCCATGAGCAAGTTATATGAAATATTCAACACCTGTAACTCCGAAAGTAATGAAATCTCCTGGAAACAGTCGTCATTAAGGCTGTTATCAGCAATGATCAGAACCAATAAACTTTGTGCCAGTGACTGTCTACCCCTTGGTGACGAAGAAATACTATCCTTATGCGAAATACTATCTTTGTGGGTATCACTGCCTGGAGGTGAAGATGCCAGAGGAAACATTGAGCCCCTTCGTGACGACAAGTCTTTGGGTGAGAGAGCTGAAGAGGTGATGGAGTATGCAGATGGTCTCCTATCATTCAGCGATCTGATCTCATAATTCGAGTCGATGCTTTCCGACGGTATCGCCGTCATCTTGTAAGCACTGTCAGAGCTTATGCTGGAAACGTGGAAGTTAGGTTTTGGAAACGATTCGAGCAAGTTTGACGATACGTTAAGAACTGCGAGAGATGACAAGTTCCAGATCTCTTCTGGCAAGGACTTGAGATTATTGCTGTGCAAATTGAGCGCCTGTAAACTCTTCAGGTTACCAATACCAGGCGGGAGACTTGCAAGCTCGTTGGCAACCACACTCAGCGACACCAACCGTTTCAGGGAACCAATATTTGGAGGTAGCGTGGTTAAATGATTCTTGTCTAGGACCAGCCTCTCCACATTCAGGATGCGTTCGATAAATTGCTCATTCAAGTTCGTGAGCTTTGCTTTTGAAAGATTGAGTATAGTCAAGTTTGGGTGGATTTCTTCAAAACTGAACTTGGTGACCGGGTTTCGATCGAAATAAAACAGTTTTAGCTTAAGAAACGACTTCTCACAGTTGTTTACCGAATTCTTTGAGCAGTACAGAATTTCGAGATTCGGTAGTTGACTGAGAATATCAATGTTCTGCAAGCTGTTGTATCGGACGTCTAGCTCTGTTAAAGCAACGAGGTCCTTGAAAGATGCTGGTAATGTTTTTGTTAAATAGTTGTTTGTAATGGAAAGCTTTTCCAAGTTCTTCAGGTCACCAATGGTTTCTGGTAATGCCGTGATTCGGTTAAACGAAAGATCAAGCTCCTTAAGTGCGATTATCGTACAGAGAGTTGAGTTAAGCTCCGTAAGGTTATTCGATGACAGGTTGAGCACGGTCAAAGATTTGAGTTGGGCAACTCCATCGGGTAGACTGTTTAGCCGATTCCCTTGCATATCCAGAAGTTTGAGGTTCGGAAAACAAGAAAAGTCAACATCGTCTAGAGACATTAAAAGGTTATTTGACAAGTCAAGGTGGGTGAGATTGACAGTGCGAGTGAGATTGACGGGAAATTGCCGACAAAAATTGTTCACGTATCTAATCTGGGTGAGACGGGAGCACGCTTGGATAAAGTCCAAGGGGATTGTCATAGACGGATTTTCCGATACATCCAACGATTCTATCTGATTTGCATGGTGATAGAAAACAATTGGAATGGTTTGCAGGTTCATGCACTTGAGATTGACATGATCAAAGTTTCTTGTCATCAGTGCCTCCTCTTCGCGTGTGAACGTTCTCAGTGCGGACCTTGAGAATTCGAATCGGCATAGATAACTTAAATCTTCTCGACCCACATCCCCTAATCTATCCTGTTCTGTGTAACCCATGAATTCTAGGAGCATCTTTTGAAATACCAGTGGCTTTTCATGTGATTTGAGGATTCTCACCAGTTTACCTGTTCGAACCGACAACTGATAGCCGTTGACGCTACTCAAGAAGAACTTTCTTCCCAGCAACTGTATCAGTTCACTCACAGTTATATCCAGTGAACAATTTAAAGTACCAAAAGTACCATCTTCCCTGAATACTCGGAAAAAGTGATTTGCTGGCTTTTTGATACCTGAATTGGGATCGAACCCGGCGCCCCAAGCAGGGACTGGCTCTTGAGCGGTGGTGGCATTCTCGACGCCCCAACTTTCAGGAGCCGTCCACCCTTGCGTAGACGAGGCAACAGAGCCCTTTCGGCTCTGAGGATCTAGTTCCGGCCTTCCGAGCGAGCTTCTTCGTTTAGCCAGAACCCCAGCAGTAGATGTAAGAGATGCGGGACGCTGTTTGACTATGCCATTCATGTGTTCCAAGTCTGTGTCTAGAGAGAATTTCTTATATCGCTCAGTCTCAGCAGCAAGTTCTTTAGGAAACGGTTCTCGCGGTTGAGAAGTCTCAGGCAAGGCTTTGAAGGAACCGGCCGATCTAGATCGATGTCGGGGGTTTCCGAGTAGGGGATTTGATTCATGCAGCCTGCCTCGTTCCTTGGCGGACGTTAACGAAGACATGCTATTCTTGTGCCATATATCCGCTGGGAAGGTACTGCTGCTTGAAACTTTGGGAGTTAAAGAGCTATCTGTGCCGGATCTTCGGGAAGCTTTGCTGAATCTATGGGAGCCTTCAGTTGGCGGATTCTGTGATTGAGTCTTGTTTTTCAAATCATTATGGGAATCGCGGCGCGCTATTAGTTTGCCTAAAAATGATCGTTTGCCCTTTTTAGGAGTGGTGGGTGGAACTTTTGTGTCAGAGGATGTTGAAGCCACTGAACCAGAACGGCTATTGGCACCACTGCTAGCGATGTCGGTGAACTGTTCTAGGGCACGAGTATTCATTTGTTCGTTGTACATGGAGTTTGCATCGAAAACTTGTTCCTTGTTAGAAATCAAAAACAGAACCAAAAAGAAAGTGAGGCAGCTTTCCTACTTACCGGTGCTGGATATGTCACTTTTGACGGGTTGTAAGGCTGGCTGTCAGATGACAAGGCAGCACTAAAGTTTGTAATTAATGACAACTCTGATGGATCCAAAGACTGTGGGAGCTGACCGTACGGCAATGGGCTGCCTGACGTGCTGTCGTTATTGGAGTCATCGTAGACTCGCGATCCCTGAGATGACCTCGTCGCCATTGAAGCATAAGATGGCCGTCGAGAGTCTGCTGTCTGAAACACCGACGACAGCGCATGAGAAGCCGTTGAAGGAGTCGTATCAGCAGTCGCCTGCGATACAGTTCTTGGCGACTCATTCTCAAAGTCAAACGACGTAGGCCGTTTAGCAGTCAGCGGCAAATTGCCGTACGACAACGCATGAACCAGTCTTGGAATAGTCGACATGCTTCGATTCTTCCCATTGTTGTTATCACTACTGTTGTTCCTGTTCTTGCCGTTGTTGTTGTTGTCCTTACTGACTTTTGCCGTGCCCGCCCCCGAGCTCGGCGATCCATTGAACATGTTTGACGATGTGGGCGACACGGGGTTATCGATCGGAACGTCCTCCAGCCCGACACGACTGCTCTGTCGTGAAATATTAAATGTGCTGTCTACTATCGAGCCTGCGCGGGTCGATCCAGGTGTACTTGGTTGCGACGACGACTGCTGCCCTCCTCCTGATATGAACGGGATGTTGAACTCGGGTCTGGTTAGCCTCCACGTTTGCACACATGTGTAGCTTTTACGTACAACTGAATCTTCTTAAACACTCTTGATTTCGAATGGGATACTTGACGCCGTGGCTCCACTTGAATGTTGGATTTGGGATCCTCATAGTCGTAGGGTTCTGGATCCATGATAAACACTTGTCCCGTAGAATGGAAAGTGTGTTATTTCGGCAACCTCTTAAGAATCCATGCAAGGGAAAAACCGAGTTGGTGGGTTGCTTTCTTTGCAATTGATGATATATGATGGATTTGAATGTATTCAACCGAACCAGATAGCTGATACAGGTCGATATCGAGCTTTGTTATATATATATATATATATATATATGGGGTAAGTGTGTACCTAAAAAAATATGTCCGTAAGTTGCGTCGGGAACAAGCGGTCACGGGGGTGGGGGGGCCGTGCACTTGGCCGTCCCTGAAGGATGTTACGATGAAACTGGCAATTCAAGTGTGTTGGCTGGTGTACAGGTCAGTTAATGAATATGAATAAGAATATAGATATGAATAAGGATATGATTATTAGCGAGGTGTTGTTATATGTAATTATTTAAATGCCCCTATTATTATAGTTTTTCTAGGCTCTCCCCCAGAGTCCATACTCCCACTGCCCCTACCCCAGAAACTCCGCACTGCGACCCCCAGATCCTTGGAAAGACCCCCAGCCGCTCCCCCGACTCTACCAGGCACTACACCATGCCTGTTTTGCCTATATATTTGCCTGACTAGCAACACTTTCCTGATCCATAATTGACTCCTATATTCCCTCCTCCTCTCCCACTCCCACCTATCAGCCCCATTATCCTCGAATTCCTAGGTAATGTGCTGTCCCACCTGGGCACCTCCCCATACTGGACTCCACTATCAACGTCTTCAGGATCTATAACCCCTAGTTCTATTTTAGTCAATATAATAGATGCCAGTCGTTCAAATGCTTCTTGAACATTGTAGCCCGTCTTTGCACTAGTGTACATCAATGGTAAATCTCCATTTTTAATACAAAACTCCACAACCTCGGCATTAGACACTATCTGGCTGGGATCCACGTCTGGCTTCAAGTCCATTTTGTTGGCAATTACCACAATAGACACCGTGGGTGTAGTCAATGCTCTCAAGTCTGCTAGAAACTCCGTAAGTTGCTCAAATGTGTCCCTGGTCGTAATGTCATATACTAGAAGCACTCCCGCAGACCCCCTGTAGTAACCTCTCGTGAGACTTCTGAACCTTTCCTGGCCCGCTGTGTCCCATAGTTGTAACTTGATGTTTCGTTTATTGGCTCCCTCGCCTACTTTTATGATTTTGGATGAAAACTCCACTCCTATGGTCTGAGACATCATGACTCGCCAATCTCCTTTGACAAACCGATGGAGGAGACAGGACTTGCCAGTGCCTGAACTGCCCAGCAGAATGATTTTCGCTAGATAGTCATATAAAGAGTCCAACTCCTGGTCCATGAGAATGGAATCCGTGGCAGAAGATTTAGAAGAAATGGACAGCGCTCTGCGTCGCATGGTGAATCAGATGGATTGATGTGAGCTTGAAATGCCAATAACAAAACAATATAAAGAGAGTGTATAGGATGTGTGCTGTATGCTATGATGCTATAATGATAAAACCTGACAATTTAATTTACAAAACAAAAGAGGTGCACAGTTGTGTATAGTGTGATAATATGCTGTCTATGCCTGTGCTGATTATATGAATGCTATTTGTGAGTTGTATGGGTTGTACGCATGAATATATGGGGGAGAAATCCACCGTAGGGGTACGGGAGTACGTGGGGAGTCAGTCAAGAAGCTGTGGATGGAGTGGCAGTAGACATACTACCAATTGATACCCGTAGATAGGAAAAAGTAGATTGGAGAGTTGAAGGAATACATGTAAATACTCCTCTGACTATGACACTATTTTATGCGAGCCAGACTCATTGGAGATGTGTCTTTCTCAGTCTAACTCCGATTAGGGCCGCGGATCATCGGTTAGCGATCTGCATGCAACTTAATTTTGAAATGTACAACGAGATAGCACCATAGAATCTTGACAAATATGTAGAAATTTGTACATTTTACACATCAGACACCTTTGCGTTCTCAGACACATCATCGTAGACATCAAACCTCCTCTGAACCGTCACTGGAATAGAACTTCGAATCTGCTGAACGACTTCTGGCTCCAACGTAGCATACACAATCTCTTCAGCGTCTCCTGCCTCTGCAACTAGTTCTCCCGTCGGACTTACTACCTGGGAATGCCCATATGCATGATAACCGGACAGTAAATCTCTTGCCGGCGAACAACTCAGCACATAGAGCTGATTGTCGACCGCTCTTGCTCGAGCCAGCAGCAACCAATGCATTGGCCCTGTGGTTGTATTAAATGCTCCGGGATAAATCATAGCAAACGCACCTTTACGAGCAGCAATGGCTGCCAATTCTGGGAACCGAACATCATAACAGATAGCTAAACCAACCGTGCCATATCCTGCAATATCAAACACGGTGGCCTTGTCTCCTCCAGACAAGACCTCACTCTCTTTAAACCGAATCTTGCCCGGAACATCTATATCAAATAAATGGACTTTCCTATGCTTGGCGATAATCTCGCCCAGCGGATTAAATGACACGCTAGTGTTGTAGTACTTTCCGTCCTGAGACTTTTCAGGAATGGAGCCACCGATCACAAATGCATTAGTTTCTCGAGCTAGCTGGCTTAAGAATTGAGTTGTTTCACCGTTGGGGATGAGTTCGGCGTACTGAGGGAATGCTGTCACTGCATATGGGGAATTGAAACATTCTGGCAGCACTACGAGCTTGGCCCCGGCATGCACAGCTTCATTGACCTTGGCTTTGACTTTGGCCAGGTTGACGGCCTTATCAGCCCCGGCTGCGAACTGCACCAGGGCGACCTTGAGGGGTCGAGACAACGACATATAATCACTCAGACAAAAACCGATCCTCTATCACAGTAGTATAGTACGGCTTATACTATACTATTCTATTCAGAATCTATCAAATTATACTACTATAATCAAACTTACAAGATCCACTTTAAATCTGGGCCCTAAATTGTGTAATTAAAACAAAACACCTATGCTTTGTTTCCAATTTATTAGAGCTTTTTGACTCAACGCTTTTAATAATAATATATCAGAAACGCACAGGCTGTACCGCTGTAGTGTAGTTAGTTTACGTACTGTACTGCACTGGAACCAATAAAACTGCGGAATGTAACTACGACAAATTTTAGTGTTAACTAAATTAAGTTACGCTTTGCCAAACAGCGTTAAGGATTAACCTGATAGACACAGATTATCTGCAGCCCGATTACTGCGATTGCTGCAGCCAATTACCGGCACCAGAAAATGATTACCCCGTTTATACCCGGGAACTACTGTAAACTAACTTAACCCCTCACTAGGTTAGTTTTTTTTTTTTAACCTTACCTGGGTCTGTACTATCGAAGCGCTGTCTGATCTCTGTTTGGCATTTTCGGGTCACCTGACATTTTCCTATCAGCACCCAGGGTTTTCTTAATTTTGTGCCCCTTTTGACGACACCAGTTTCACAGGCATTTTCAGGTGGTTGTTTGCTTAGCTTTTGTAACGTTTTTTTGGGAGTTGTTTTTTATTAGTTTGTATATTGATTAATTTTGGAACAAGGTTATTTGGTGGTTTTGCTATTCTTTTACACCCCCTCAGAACCGACCCCCCTTGGTATTTAACAGCCATCCCGCAAGTAACTTGCCACGATTAAACAGCACACAAGACGCACCTTATCCCCTTGCACAGTCTTATAACGACGATAACTCTGTCAGACAGGTATGAGCACTACCGGCTCCACTCGAAGATTTGTCGAGGGAATGAAAAACCTGGGCAGAAACTTGCCTGGGATCAATTCAAAGCCAATCACTGATGATCTGGACTTGGACGATGCGATAAAGCTCGAATATGATGACCCACACGTCCAGCTACGCACTGACCTGTTTGACGGTCATCCGAACCCAGACTTTGATCTGAGCGAACACATCTACATGGAATTACTCGATGAGAGTCCGCCGTCGAGCGTTTCGGACGATCATATGGATCTGGGATTGAGGACGTTTTCATCAGATTCCAGTGGCCGGTCACAGCAACTAAGACAGGTGCCACCGTCACTTAACGGGTCCGGAATGAGTTCCAGCCCGACATCTACTCTCAACAATGAACAGTTTAAATTCGGCCGACAGTCAAACGAAATGGAGCGACATGTGATCCCGTATGACGAATCATTCGACCCGGCGAAATTCGTGCAAACAGCTGATCTCAAATACTCAATGACAGTCAGCGATGTGCCAACCAGGTCTCGAGTAGAGACCCAAATCAAGGTGGTCCTTCATGTATACCCTCCGCCACCGCAGAAATATGTCCACCTCCCGGCTGATACGATTTCGAAACCGAAACTACAACTAAGTGATCCGTTTACTCCGACTCCGGCAACTCTGGATCTCGACGCAGTGGTTCTGTGTGATGGCAACCAGAAAGAATTCGCCAACATGTGCTCAGGCTGCATTAATAGAGAGAGAAAGCGAGCATCGCGGAAAAAGGTCAGACTACCGGTTGAAGAGGCGCACTGGAGTGACAAGAAAGACAAACGAGTCATTGTGTTCAACTGCAAAGAGGTTATGGACTTTGGCCCTATAGTCGAGATCGATGTTGACGGAAAAAGAGTTCAAGCTAGACAAATATCCCTTCCCATGCGTCTGGCATGCTACTGTCGACATCACAACGAAAAAGTCGGGTTCAAGACATTTTTCACCATCAAGGATCACACCGGTGCCGTGATAGCACGAGCAAATACTGGACCCGTTATGATCACTGATGATCACAAAGCTGGCCCCGTAATGCCCTCTTCACAGGCGCAAATGAATCCTCACCGGCACATCAGTAATGGCATGGCGACAGTGCCTCATTCAGAAGTCTCTCTCACAAGCCCGAGAACGTCGATTTCAGGAGACACTTCATCACTATCAGAATCGGATGGTTTCAATCCTCGTAAGCGAAAGATGCTCGACGACTCTTCGTCGTTTTCAACCCCGATTACTACAGGCACAACCAACTCTCCAACTTCGAGAACTCCTTCAGACTTCGTAGATGGCGCATATGGTGTTTTGTCTCCTCCTGGTTCGTCTGAGTCGAGTACTGCAGCGGCGTCTCCAAAGTCTGAATTTGGCGGTGGTGGTAATGTTGCAGATGCTAGTGGCAGTTCGTCTCGCAAAATGCTTCCGGAATTTGAGAACGGCGTTTTGACTCCTCCTCAGCAGGTCACTGACAGCTGGATCTCTCGATTCACCAACTTTGAAGGACCTGTTCCCGTCATCAAGAAAGTCATTCCTGGTTCTGGCTCTATTCGAGGCGGAATTGAGGTTACGATTCTAGGGACTGGGTTTGTCAGTGGATTAGTGGCAAAATTCGGCGACAACAAGTCAATAGCGACTCATTGTTGGAACGGAACCACTATCGTTGCCCATCTTCCTCCGGCTCAAATTGCTGGAGTGGTCGACGTCTCATTTGAAGGATGGGCCATGTCAGACTCTCAGCCATTTAGGTACTATGACGACACTGATAAACAGCTCATTGAACTGGCATTGCAAGTGGTTGGTCTGAAAATGAACGGACGACTTGAGGATGCCAGGGAGATTGCCAGACGGATTATTGGTGATGGCGGTACATTGCCTGATTCGTTACGTATGCAGATGGGTTCTGCTGGTTCACGGTCCAATGGCACATCGCGAAAGGAGCTGGAGAATTTAGTCCTGAAAGCTGTGGATCTAGTTCTTATAGCGAACTCTGGGTTTGCAAATGATTTCGACCACTGCAATGCTGAAGGACAGACGATGCTGCACTTGGCTGCTATCATGGGTATGACCAATTTGGTAAATAAACTGGTCTTCCATGGCGCTTTCATCGATGCTCAGGATGATAATGGATTCACATCATTGCATTTTGCTGCTATGCATGATCATCCGGCATTGGTGAAGATTTTGTTGGATCACGACGCAGACCCGTTTTTAAGAACTTGTCACGGTCAACAAGTCATTGACTTGGCCCACGGCGATCTTAAAGAGTACTTGTCGGACGAGTACCTCAGTGATATGATGTCAGTTATGTCTGTTGAAACCGTCAGCAGTCCTGCTCGGTCAGTGGCCCACTCACGATCGCAATCTCGTTCGCATTCCCGAAGACCTAGTGTGGTGCCTATGCATGAGCCAAGAGCTAGAACTCTTGCTGGCATGATTGCTGAATTCCGTGATAATGCTCGACATAGTGCCAATGAGTTTTTGCGGGCCCGTGGTGCCTTCAATGATGACGCAAACTTCTGGAACTACTTCCGACCGCATATACCGGCACAGGGCGATTCAGAAGCTCCTCCCAGTTATGAGGAGATTTTCCCTCAAGGTGCTAGTACAGCGGTGGACTACAGCGGCTCTGTTGTCGATGATACCAAACCGGCGACGACTCGAGCGGTTTCTGTGGAGGAAGAGGAGGAGGAGGAGGAGACCGTAGCAACCACAGCCGCTACAGAAGAAGACAGGGAGGAAGTTGTGATTCAGGCATGGAAGGAAAAGCGAAAGCAACTTAACAATGACAAGATGCTGTTTTTCTTTTGGCTGCCAGTTTTCATCTTCTTGTTGGTATGGATGTCATTTAAAACCGTCAGTTATATGAACTCTGTGGATCTAGGGGCCACTGTCAAAGAGCGGGTGGAGTTAATAGGAAAGAGTATTATTCGGTTGGGGGTTTCGCCACGTACGGGCAATGCCAATGCACAGACTGTATAATGAGATATGTAATGTTTATGAGGAATGAATATAGGGAATGGATATGAGTATGATTACAAAACAAGAGATTGCGTTTATGCACACAGTAAGTATATTGCACAAGAGTCTATCAGATTTTTATTGAGTCTAGCTGAGATAGCGAGCTTCAGACTTGAATTTAGCAGGTTGCCCTGAAATAATGTCCTTTGATTGTATGATTTGAAGTTCCAGATGCTTGACATCGTCGGGATTTCCCCGTTCGCCGGTCAGTTGAATACCCAGCGATATAGCATGTTCTTGGGTTCGCTTGAGCACTCCGTCCATGATTGATAGTGTGTCGTGGAGTGCAAACTCAAGAGGTAGTTTACTGCTATCTCTTGGCGGTTGCACCACTGTGTAGTAATGAAACTTCTCAAGAAGCAGGGCCGAAAACAGGTCACCGGTTCCAGTAAAATGCATATCATAGGCTGGATACTCGAAGTAAAACATATCAAACTTTTTATCGAAAGATGTCGCTCCAACTGTTACCAGATTATCGCCGTGTTTGATCGATGTGATCACCACATTGGGCACTTTATACTCTTCAAAAAGCTTGGCGATAACGTGCTGAGCGTCGGCGTGACAGTTAGCACTGCCGATGCTTTTCCCAGTCAGAATCTCTGCCTCGAATTGATTTGGAGTTATCAAGGTGACCGCCCCAGAGTCCAAGATATCTTTATACGCAGGGATGACCTCTTCGGCAACGTATAAATGGCCGTCGTCGCCCATGACAGGATCCAACAGCCAGATCGCTTTAGGGAACCGTTTCTTGAGATCCTGACCAATCTCACCTACCGTTCGGACTCCCTCAGCACTGGGCACGTATCCGGTGAGAACACCATCATACTCGAATCCTACTTCTTTCAGACCGCTGTATATAGTGCTGAGTTCGTCCCCAGTGGTTCGGGTGCCCTTAAAAAGGCCATATCCCGTATGATTGGAGAACTGGACAGTGTTCAGAGCGTCCACGTCCCAGCCTTGAAGCTGTAATGGAAAAGTTGCAGCCTTGTTACCCACGTAACCATGGACCACGTGGGACTGAACTGACAGGACCTTTTTCATGTTCGAACAGCCAGCGAGAGTGAGTGTAGGAAGATCAGCCTTTAATTAGCGGATTATTCTTATTTCACTGCAGTTGATGACAGAAAACAGCCGCCCCACATAACAACCACACACCACACGGCCCACGAATTTACCACATTGAAACATCATCAACTGTTAACCTGATCTGTCAAATAAATATATATATATTTTAAATTTCCCCGGGTAAAGGCAAATAATTGAGTGAGACTCGATTCAAAACTTTAATATCCGGTTTATATATATTGATAATTAGAGCAGTAACAACTAGTTCAAAACCACCATGACGGCAGACAACGTCTTAAACGTAGGATATCCGGTGTTTGCTTCGAGGTTCCTCACCGATGACACGTTAATAGTCGGAGGAGGAGGAGGAGAGGGCAAAAACGGAGTTCAGAACAAGTTTGTAGGTTGGGCGCAATATAATCGAGTAGACCAGAAAAAAACTATTTGCTAACCAGACGGTCATTGATGTGAAAAAGCACAAAAAGGCGGAAAAAGTCGAGCCGTCAATAAAACGGGAAATAGATCTGGCCATCAATGAAGACAATCCGACCAGTTTTGATATTTACGACCACTCCATATATGCCGGTGTCAACCGAGGCTCGGCCGCTATAGAAAAGGGACTAAACGATCATTTGCGAGTTATCCCACTGACGTTGAAATCGCCGGGCAAATCTCCTGCAAAGTTAGTAACACTAATGTAGTTGATTCCCTTTGACTTATGCTAACTAGGAGGAAAAATGGAACTTCTTACGATATCTTTAAAAGCACAGATCCAGACGAATACCAGAAATGCACTGCGGTGGGAAGTAATACGAAGCTTTTGGCGCTGAGTTCAAGTGCCAAGCCGAAGGGCCTACGAGTGCTGGGGCTGAACAACATGAAAGAACTGTATGCCAAACCAGATATAGCAGTCCAGGATGTTTCATTCTCCTTGGACGGCCAATTGCTTGGATTCACCACTAGAGAACATCTTTATATATTAGAAGCCAAAACTGGGAAAGAGTTGGCCAAAGTTCCACCGGCTCAAAGCGACTACACTTTCAGCAAGATCCGGTTTTCTGAAGACGACATTCTCACTCTGCTGCATGAAGTCCCTCCAAGAGGATCTCGGTCTAAAAAAGCAGTCCATGTGGCGGCATATACCATTGAAGGGAAACTGAAATCAATTCGAAGAGTGCCCAAACTGGTATCTGCGTCCGCCATGGACTCAAGCGAGGACTACACCGTGGTAGCCGGGTCTGATCTTTCATTAACGGTGCTTTCTAACCGAAATCTAAATGTATTGATCAGATTGAACGACGTACATGGGTTTTCAATCACCAGTATCAGCATCAACAAGGGTCAAACCAAGGTTGCCAGTACTTCTGTCGCTAATACAGTGCATTTATTTGAGATCCCAGAAGACGATGAGTTCTACCGCGGCACACATTCACTGATCTGGGCGTTGCTGAGTGTTGTTTTGATTCTTGTTCTCATGATTATCGTGCTATATTTTGGGTTGCATCAGATGTCGTCAGACTTTTTCCATTCCCGAATGAATGAGTTCAAGAGTTTGATTGAGACCGACCTTGTCACCGATAAGGTTGCAGATGTGACAGGAAAGATGGTCGATGTAAAGGAGAAGGTGGCTGACATCACCGACAAGGTCGCCTCCCTGATAAGACAGGCTACTGAGGTTGTAGAACGCGACGCAGGTATCACTGGGTCTGTCAGTCACCTGCCTGTGGCAACTGCACTTGAGTCGATTGAAAGTAGAATTTCGGAGCACTTGGATCTGTAGCGGTTATCTGTAGTTGGAAGTAGTGAAGAATATGAACAGAGCATGATGAACACTTATGTCAGTACTAGCTCGTAGTGTTGACGTCTCCCGCCTTTTTTTTCAATCTTGATTGCCGGGCAGCCGCTATAAGATCTTGAAAATTGGTAGAATGTGCAGTATTCCACTCTTTCGCATCTATCTTTTTAATGTCCGTTGAAGCTGAGGAAGCCGACTCAGTCGCCGCTGTGCGTTCCCATTCACTTAGTTCATCTAACAACTCTCTCTTTGACTTTGGATGCTTCGAATCCACATTAGCGTTCCAAATGTTGATCCACTCTTTGTGCCGTTTCTCAAGACTCTGCTTGTCTCCCTTGGATGGTACGCCCATATCGCGCACTACTTCTCGCAATCTTCGTTCAGTCATTAGCGAATAAGCTACAGATGGCAGTTTTTGGGGACTCTCAGTCCTAGGCGGCGGAGGAGGAGTATGCAAGAATTCTCCAGTGCCAGATATCTGCCCTCCCCGTCTGTGGCTCAAATTCGAGTTTCGGGCCAAACACCCTGCTATATGCTTTCCTTCAATGTCTTTAATTTTCATGTACTCATTACACACCGGGCATCGTCCGTATCTGGTGGTTGAGTTCAGACTCGAGTTTGTTTCTAAACCTTCAGTTACGGCTGCATCTACTGGAGCATTCCCCCGTAGTCTCTTCAAAGGTCGTTCCGGACCTTCTTCTTGGGATATCGCAGACATCTCAATAACATCATCTTCGTCACTATTCTCAGTTACAGTTGCTGTTTGAGTGCTGCCGGCTTTTATTGCGTTTTCTTGAGGGACTTCTTCCTTTGATCCCTCCCGAGCGAGCCCCAGCAACGCCTCCCTTGACTGTTTATACAGTTCCACGGTCTCTTCTATCGCCGCATTCTTTCTCAAAGAGCTCAGCTGGATCTGTTTCCGACAGGACGGGCATCGGTTGTCCAGGTCTAATTGCCTCCTAATGCATAAGGAACAAAATGTATGGAAGCACGACGATATCATGGGCGCAGTGAAGAACTCTTTGCATATATGACATCTTAAGGACTCTTCCAGTGCACTTAAGAACGGAGCCTTGGTGCCCTTCCAATCAGACGGATCAGTAACCTGGGGATCCATATGGCGGGAAAAAGACGTCTCCAAGTTTTTTTCGTGGACGTGACGCGATTTGTAAGTGCCTTGATCCAGCACACTAGACCATGTGGCATCTAACAACTTATATAAGTTTCAGAAATGATCTGCATAGATTGCATAATCTAATGCAAGATCAACTTCTGAAGGACGTCAAGCTGCTCTCTAGCTGATTCCAGTCTGATATTATAGGCATAGACGGTATATCACTATGATATAAAAGCTCCGATCGCAGTACATTGCGAAACTTTTTATAACTTTTATAAATATTGTAGGTATAAATACAGTAACATTATGTTTAGATAAATAGTCTCAGCACCAAGTAAGTAACGGGGGCTTGCTCGTAACTGTTTGAAGTCTCTCAACGATAACTTTCTTCGATGCATAAGAACCCTCAGCATATGAAAATCCAGTATCATCATTGGTCTCACTGCGTACATCGTCGACCTCATGGGCACTACCGTTTTGATTTTGGCCGTTCTGAGCTTGAATGCTCTGACCAATCTGGCTGTTCTGACCCTGACTGATCTGACTGCCTTGACTACTCTGTCTGCTCAGCGTAGCCTCTGGACTCGATGCTACCAGATCCTGCCACATACTTCGGCTGCCACTCCCTTGAAGCCCTCTATACTTTGCTTCCAGGGTCAATGAACTTCCCCGCGGTCGTGTCTTGATTTGTTTCGGCGAAGTGGTCGGACGATCATAATATGGCTGGAGCAATGGTGTCTCTATAGCATGTGCAACAGCAATAGTAGGCATTGTCACAGGAACTTCGGACTCGTCATTCCATACCAAAACTCGAGTCCTTCTGGCCAGCTCCAAAGGTCCCTGGTTGCTCGATTTCAGGGTCTCCACAACATTAAAGGCTTGGCCCTTTAGAACTGCCCACTGTCGCTTCCACAACCGCTCATTGAACTCTGTATCACGCTTGAACATCTCCTTCATCTGTACAGCTGTATCTTGCCACCAACTGGAAGAACACAACAAAGGCAGAAAGTGGTCTTTTGTCCTCTGCGAAAAAGGTTGTCCTATTATAGCCAGCGGTAAGAACAACCAACCAAATGGGTATGACCGCCACTCATCTGGATGCTTCCAAGGAAATGACAGCCCAGAGTCTATAGCCCCTATGCGTAGCCTCGGAACCTTTCTATGAAACTGACCATCCCCAAACGGGTCTCCTCCTTCTATAACCTCCCATTCTAGTTTAATCATCCAATTGTCTAACCCTCGGTCAGTGTTTCTCATTATATAGTCCAAAATAACCAGCTTCTCTAGTTCCTCTCGAAATTGTCGTAGCACTTGCGGAGTCCATCTGAACTCCATCTCTTCCGATCCCAAATCAATTTCGTCCGCTCCATTTGAATTAGGCGTCGACCAACCTTGAGCCGACGATATGTAATCAGTCCAGCGACGCGTGTCTGGCAGAGGATACTTTTGAAAAAACACATTAGCTTGTTCATAGCCATGCAGAAACAACTGGAAACTGCCCACTTTTGATGGCAAGGAGCGTCCGTTACTGAACCGTTGTCGGTCAAAGTAGTTATAGTAGAATTGCGGCGAAGACAGAAACACTGTATCGGTAAAAGGAACAATACATGTCATCAGCTGTCTATCCAAAGTAGAAGCTGCCGCTTCACAGATATACCCGTTGTTTGGAATCAGACAACTTCTTCCAAAGAAACACGGAAACAGCGTCCGGTGTATCCATTTTGTCCATTTAGGAGATAAAGGACCATAAGGCTCCTCGTCTTTGGGTTTGAAGACACCAACTACTTTACCAGACGTGTTGTACACAAAATAACTACCCGAACTTCCTTGGCTGATTCGTTTGGGCTCGATGCCTCGGTTAATCGCAACCAGCACCGACTCGACTATGCGATTGAATTGTCCCTGTGTGACAGGCCCTCGGTCCAGTAAACCGGACAAGGGTACCATGAAACGTTTAGTATGCTCAGGAGCTTTGAAGACAGAGTAGTAGATCTCCTGTGGTTCATCATCTCCTGCTACCGAGCTTCTCCGCCGTAGCCGGTAATACGATTCGGCGATGTTTTGGGTCCACCGACCGACACTTTCCGAGAAAGAAGATCTCTTTCGATCGATATTTGGTCTACGACCTCCATTGGTAGTAGTACTAGGGACTAGCAATGGCCCGGTAGCTGGATAATCAGGGAAGGCGATGCTGGCTGAATCCGGTGCTCTTTCAATCACTCGACTCCCGGCAGACAGCAGTGTGCTTTGCTGATCAAAGTCCAACTCACCCTCCTCTTCATCTAATTGGAGCAACTCCTGGTAGCCCGTTCTGACTCCCGACATTTGGTGATGAACTAGAGTGGAGGTCAAAATGTCAAATGTTGATCAGTGGGGTATACTTAAATAAGACGTTGAACACCATCAAATAATTACGGGATGTCTTCTTATAATATGTGTAAAAGGTACACGGAATAATTACGAGACTGCATAAAAACGAAAGTTGATCTATATCCCAGACCGGCTATCCGAAATGCCGAGATGATTTAGTTCCGATGATTTTGGAGAAACTTCTATTATAAATTAGTTAATAATTAAACTCCATAGATGTCTCCATTAATATGGTCTTCACGAACACCTTTTACGTATGTGTTGGTTCTCTTTGCTGAGGTTACCTGCACAATGTGACAATGTTCTCACGTAGGTTGAACGAAGAGGCTAAGCAGCTGGGATTTATTTCTATAGAAAGATATCGGAATATGATTGCAACTTGGCGACCCAATGAGGGAGGCAGCCACGTACTGCAACTTCGGTTGGCTCACAGGGGCACTGCTAAGTAGAACTCAAAGAGACGGAGATGAAGAGTGCTTGTAGAGAAGCGATCTCTGGAGCTGTCATTGGGATAACATTTTACCCTTCACAAATCTCATGGAACAGCAAGAGCGTCCTACAATTTCAATGTTGGAAAACTGGGATTCCAACTGATGTTTAGGTCAACAGCTTGAATTTCGAGACTGCAGAGTAGTGAAAGGACTCCGAACTGTCAACTATAGCTTGATAAAACAAGTGGAGAGGCAGACGTTTGTTATAGCTTCTACTGCGAGAGCGGACTGAGTACCCATTCTCATGCTTTGGGTTGGAGTTTCGCACTCAATGAGAAGGCTCTTGGAAAACGATATGAAATGGAGTTACATTGTGGCAGGAACTTGGAAAACCAAGCCTGGACGCACAACTTCTTGAAATAATAATTTGTTCGAACTGGGTCTCGTAGCCCACACTTGGAAGTTTACGTGTGAGATGACTCGACACAACTTTGTCAATTCTTTTAAAAGTCGGAATGATCATGAGCGATCGACAATCTACATGCATAAGATTGCCTTATCAGTATAGTAAAGATTATCTTGCAAGAACGAGGAAATGAACGACTATAGTCAAAAGGAAGTTAGTTTGTGTATAGCCAGTGTTTATAGCACTGAACCGCAATAGTTCTGTGAGACTCTTACTAGATGCACTCACTTACATCGCTAACAGGGGGGTTCTCCCTCATGTTCGCGGTAGCATTATTGAGACTGTCGACTGCGTGACTGTTAAACAACAGAACCCATTTCTAAAAGTACATGTATGCAAATATCTACATAAGGTTATGTTCCGTATGCAAGTGTTGTCGAGTCCTGGCTAAAAATGAAGCCTGCTGTGATGACAGCAAGGGTCTTTGGGCCAAGAAGTAGATAGTCTTTGTAGTCGTTAGTCGTTCAATGGGGTTGGAGATGCGGAGAGGTCGGATGATGCGAAGAGGTCGGATGATAGTATCAAATGGGGAGTATCCAATGGGATAAATGTGGTTCGATGTGTAGCGATGTGTAGCGATGTGAACACGATGTGCACACGGGCATTCAGCAACTACAGACCTTGCGATCTGTAGTTGGCGGTGTCTAAAACACCCCGAGGTAGCTCACCTCACCCCAAAACTTGGTCAAAAACGACTGAATAGTGCCCCACTTCTTCCACATAATAAATAAAAGACACAGAGTCTGGAAAACAGCTGAAAACGAAATCGCAGCTGTCACGACAGTGCCATACACAGCCACCAGAGCGATTCCAGCCGTTCTGGTTACCCACCAGTCCTTCTCACAGCCCAGCTCAGAAACAAGCACCAGTATGAACTTCTCAACCAAGCCAGATTCTGATTCCAGATGCTTGGAGATTATTTCAGGAAGCTCCAAAATATGGAATGTGAGCAAAGTCAGCAGATATGTGGCTAGGAATATGGCTCCGAAATGAACAATGTTCGGGGGAACTCGTTGGCCGATCCGAGTTATGCTGAGGATTGACGGCATGCTAATATATAATGTTGAATAGACGGTGAGTGGGTCGTTTGTTGAAGTAACTAGATAAAATCTGTTTTAAATCCGTATAAATCAATAGTTGTCCAATAGCAAAGTCCTTGTTGCCGAGCTAGACCTTAGGTTGTTATAATAAGCCACCAAGCAAGCAATTTATGTCACTTTGGCGTGGAGGACTGGATCCGGGGGTTTATGCAAATTTCTGAGCTAGATTTCGGGATACCTTTAAGATAATAGTGAGATCAAAGAAATAGCCAGGTAGAGGTGAAAGTGCAGAGACACACCCAGGAGTATAAATACGACGAATTATGGCTGGGAAAAAGTCAATGTAGCCGTTGGACTTAAACATGTGGGACACTAACCTTATTGGCGGTGCTACCGCAGATCATCCCGAATAGGGGCTAATTGGCTGCAGGTAGTATGCATGCTATTGAAGCCGAACAGAGTGGGAGGTACTCGGTAGAGCGGGGTAAAGTACAAAGCTGAGAGTTGTTTATGAGTGAAAAGCCGTGATACGGTACAATGGTAGAATATTAGCCAAGCGAGGTGTGCTGAATGATCAGTGTAAGGCATATGTGATAAAATTGGTATTTGACGATTTGCGATGATGCTGTTGAGGAAACGTAAATTCACAGTACTAAGAAATAAGCTATAGGTACATTTATGCACCAATATAATGTGAATCCTACTTTTCCACGTGGAGTTGAGCATAAATATAAAGTATGGCTGAGACTGGTAAATGACAGGATTTGAAACAATTGGTCTAGTAGTTGGTTTTCAATGAGTTCGATTGGCCAGAAATCATGAAGAGCGAAATGCTCCTCAAAGCAGAGCTACACAGTTTGATAATCACAGGCTGTATGTATCTGTTGAGTTTATTGCAGCCAGACTGACGTGCATGAGTTACAAGTAAGTTACATGTGCCATTTACATGTACGCCAACTTAGGGGGCGGATTGAAATACGCCCGACGGGGAGCTGAGGCTGTGCCGCAGATGGCTAAATAACAGAACAAAACTGGGGTGCAACATCTGCTGGTGTTGAGAATTTTATCTGCGGGCTCCAGACTGTGGTTTCGGTAGACTGTGATTTCGGCAGACCGTTAATTTCAGCATACAGAGTAAACATAGTTCGCCTTCAATTTGCATCTCCGGAACCGTCATCACAATATTGTCGAAAGTCCGTTCCAGACTACCATGAGTCAATCCACGGATATGCACGCTAGTCGTTAATCGGTCCCCACCAGTTTGCGTCTTTGCGTCCACACCAAAGAGTGAGGTGAGCAGTAAATGTTTGTACTACCGGAACTCAGCACCCCTACCCTACTTCATCAAATCTCAAGTCTCTCATTGGTGAAATTTCAACCATCAACCAGAGAAATCAATCATGTCGGGTGGTCCAGTTCCAGTGCATAAGGTGAGTAGTTGTATTAATTTTCAAAATTATTGTGTTGTCAGAGACACTTCTAACAAGAAATATACCGCTGCCTCCAAGGGCATTTGGGAGTTTCTCCGACGAATTCTGGTCGTTGTAAGTAATAACAATTATTATATCCATTTTCGGCGTTGGTCCTCGCGCTAACTAGGCCCCCAATCGATCTACGGGTAATCCTCTCGTCCCGTTCAACCGAGTCCCCGCTCCCGGATCGCGACCAGAAGCTAAATCATACACAGAGCCAATGACTCTGCCAACATCAGATATTGCTGACAACCCATACTACAAGCGGGACCACCGACGAAACTATCCTAAGACTGCATCTTTTGATCAATCAACTATAGCCGGACTGCTGTCCTATGGATCAGCTGCTAATCCTCGAATTGCCGATGGCGAAAAAGGGAAAGAAGCTCTTGCCGTTGTCTCCAATGGACAGTTGTCGTTACCCGAAGTCTTGTCCTCTACTCCTAAAGATATTGTTGCGGGAGATGCTCTAGATAAAAACGGGTTGCCACCAATGCCCCCTTCGCTGTATCCTAAGACTTATCGAATCATTTCGGGCAGAGAGAGTGGAATGTTTGATGACAGTTATCCCGTACGAACTTTTACCTAGTTAACAAAACGAAGAAAGCAATCTGTCCGATTCGACGTAGTCAGATCTATATATACGTCATAATAAAACACTTGTGCATGTAAGATTTGGTGACTGGAAAGGAGTTTACAGTATACTTGTATGATGATGCTTGTATTGGCACCTTGTATAATGCGTAGAACTACCACTGCCATGTAGAACACGTCTACGAATTTGATAATGCAAAGTAAGAGTGACGAATTTGATACTGCAAAGCAAGAGGGACGACTTTGATAGTGCGAAGCAAGAGTGACAGTGTATTACAGTCCATTATCTATAGCCATTACATGTCTTCGTGAATCATATCTTCCTGTACAGTCTATAGTCTTTTACAAATCCTCGTGAATGATAGGCTTCTGAATCAAACCATCTACAGGACCCTTCTTCACCATGTTGGTGATGATCTCATATGCAACCTGAGCTCCCGCCAAAGCAGTAATCTCAGCATGGTCAAATGAAGGCGAAACTTCCACCACATCACCTCCTACAACATTCAAGCCTTCCAGACCTCGGATCACTTGAATCAATTCTCGCGTCTGCCATCCTCCAACTTCAGGAGTACCAGTTCCAGGAGCCATGGAAGGATCAATTACATCGATATCCACAGAAATATATACAGGAGCATTGGAAGGCACTCGCTCCAGGATTTCAGCAGTGACACCTTCAATACCCTTGTAGATAATGTCATCCGAGGAAATACGAGAAAACCCTTGTTTCGAGTCTTCTTCGTAATCTTCCCAGTCAGTACCAGACAATCGGGTTCGAAGACCAGCATGGATACATGTATCATTAGTCAAAAGTCCCTCTTTGTAAGCCATCCAGAACATGCTGCCGTGAGTGAACTCACCAGATCCAGGTTCAGCTTCCCAAGTTGAAGGATACTTGGAAGGCAACCAGGTATCCAAATGGGCATCAAAGTGAATCACGGTAATGGGACCATAGATTGAATGCAAAGCTCGAAGAGCAGGAAGAACAATCGAGTGATCTCCACCAAGGGAAACCAGCCGAGGGGGCAGAGCTCCGTGACTCTTTGACGACCGCGTGAGCAGCTCAGTGTATCCCTGAGTCATCTGTCTCAAGGCGAGTTTGTTGTCAATGGGAGTGACGGGAATATCGTTGCAGTCCACGATAGTAGCCCAGTTCTGATAAGGATTGATTCCAGCCCGGGTGTTGAAGCCTCGAAGAGATGTCTGTCTCATGGAGGCAGCTCGAATGGCTCGAGGACCGAATCTGGCACCAGGTCGGTAAGACACTGCCGTGTCGAACGGAACCCCAATGATACCAATGTCAAACTGCTCTTCCGGGTGGACGAGACATTTGACACTGGGGAGATGGGCAAAAGTAGAGATTCCGCTGAACGGCCAGTCAGTGCCCCATTTCTCTTCCAGGGTAGGCTCTGCAGCAAGAACAGCAGATGCGGATGCGAGTAATGCAAAGGGAATAGCGAACTTCATAGTAGACACTTAGAAAACTTCAAAAATATACTTTGGCTCTTTGGTAGGCCATTTTTCCGTTCATTTATATTAAAAAGATACCCGATGGTCTTCATGCAAAATAGCCGCGAATCTGTGCATAAACGAAGATAGGAAACTAGAAGCGAGGTGAAATTTCACAAATCTGCAACGGCAACTTTCCCCAGAATGTTTAATTAATGGGGGATCATTTGGGATGGGGCTTTTTGCGGCTTTTATGCGGCTTTTATGCGGCTGCAACCTCATCCAAGAAGACATCGAAAGAAACGAATCCTGTAACTTATATGTACCATCAAATGGTTGACTTGAAATGGACCTGAGATGCCCACTTTATAGCTGTAATTACATTAGCTGTCTTAAAGTTGCTTCAGTGTATGGGCATGGCTATAAGTGATGTCATTTAATACCCACTTCTCAGGTACTTTTATGTTGACTTACTCTGCTTATGTCAAGCAGGATAAAACAGAAATGCAAATGGTTCCAAGCCCCTATGCGTGTGAAGCGGAATACTATACCGTTTTGCCTTTGTAATTCATCAGCGCGTGTTGGCCGTATTATCCTGTAGTTGCAGCTATACATATTCCCTCGTTAGTTAGCTATAGCACGTACATTAGCGATAATTATCAGTGTGCTGACACGAAGATCTGTCGATGTATCGATAATGCAGAGGCCTTCTCAGGAATAGTGCAACATGCGTGCTTCTTTTCTTCTGAGGCATAGTCGGTTTCATTTGAGATTCATTTTATCATCCTGTTTTCACTTTCACCACACGACCATAGTCTACCTCAAAATGGCTAACGGAACTGAAGCTATTCAAGAACCGAATGGGGCGGAGTACGTCATTCTCTTTGAAAGTTTTGATCAAGTGAAAGACATCATCAAAGAACGGCTGCTGGAATTGATGGACTGGGATACTTACCTACACTTTTTGCTGTTCAAGTCAGTCACGCCGGAAGTATTTGAGAGTCTTCGAGCTCGCAGAGCAGAATTTGATTGTAAAGTAACCTTTTTCTACCTATCGACCGGAATCGTGAGGATCAAGCTTATACCTCCGGATCTCCAAAAAGCTCTTGATTATTTCCAGTCTAGACTGATGGCTGGTGAGGAATTTTGCGCGCAGCCTTCAACAGCAGGTACCGGAATCATGTATTACAATGATACCATGTATTACAATGATACCATGTATTACAATGATACTGGAACTGGTAGAGAAGCAGATGGTGGAATGGTTGATGCCGTCAAGCGAAAACAAGGGGATTGGCCAGATGCGCCCTTGGAGATAGGGTATACTGACTGCGAGATTATTGTCAATGGCGAGATGCAATGGTGGTTTGATCATCCTGAGCGTGAAGTCCTTACCGTCACAACCATACTGGTGGATCGTTTTAACGAAATCATGATATACAGCAGCTGGCAACCTGGACTGGTCAAGTCCCGCGATATTGGCGCTATAACCGAGCTACAAGGCCGACAAGATAAAAGACTCTGACAAGTTGAAGTTTTGACTGTTTTATGATTACTCTTCTATATTCAGTTTGTAAACTTAAAGCTCTCTGAAGTTTCTTCGTTTCGAAGTATCTGCAACTTCCCCTGAGTTGTTTAATCCTTGGGGCTTTTAATCTTGCTCCTCGACAACTTTGACCAACTCGTTCTCATGATGCTTAAACGTAGTTTGAAGAACATGCTTCATTAGATAAACACGGGAGGCCTGAATACAGCCCATATCTTGAAAACATACTCGGTCAGAGATCCAAGTTCATGAGATATGTAGACGTATGATCCCAGATAAGTGATGAGTCCAGGGGCGAAAAGATATAGCAGGACAACTTGCTGGTAAAAAGCTTAAGAATCTTCAAAAGGTTTCTCACTGAATAGCCTACTCGGAGTTCGTAATTCATGCATACGTACGGACTCTCAGGCATTGATGGACAAGCTATGGATGGGTGAAGCTAAAATCAGTTTTTCAAATGATTGAGAGTCTCATGCATGCATGCTGTGTGTACGACGGTACAGCAAGATGTCTGACCATAACTCCCTGATGCCCCGGCTCATTGAACATCTCTTAAAAATGCCCCGAAGTTTGAGTGAGCAGTCTGCTGCTTAACATATCAAAAGAACAGAAGTAGCAAACTGGACGCTCAACAGAAAGACACAAAACCTAATCGAGCTTGCGATACTAATCTACCAGAGAAGCCACCACGGCACACAACGTTGCACAGTTCTGTATCTCTCTGCCAATGCCACGAAGATGCCGCGGTTCTGGCACTGAGCCGAAGCTGTGCGGGGAGAGATGATCCGATCGTCGAAAATGATTGCATCATTGTGCTATCGGGACCGAAAAAAGAGAAGCAAGACGGAAAAAGTAAACTAACCGAAAGTTTGGCATATACAGACTATAACGGTTATCCCCACATGTTACAGATAGAAATGAGCAGTTCTTTGGAGTTTGTATGTGACAGTTAACATTGTATCGGAACCTGAATATATGACATGACTACATTCCGAGTGTCTGACTACCTAGGACAAAGTAGTGGGCCCTCGGTGAAATGACTGCCAGACTTTCGCCGTGTACCAAGCTTTTGGAACGGATTAACTTAACGTCTTAGATCGGCTTTGCAGCTGGACAATTACTTGAATACGAACCGTGAGGAGAAAGAAAGCATTGTGCAGAGATAGATGCACGGATCTATGCACGGCAGTGGCACGAACGATGGCATCGGTGATTATGGTACTGACCACTTGTTCTGGCCGTAATAATTCTAGTCCAGCAGTCCACAATTGATCAAACGTTTCAGTTAACCATTGAGTAGCTTTGATTTGAATTTGGAGCCAGTTGAAAACGCGAGACCGTTAATGTCAATTGGCAGCCGCAGAGAATATTTCATGCGGGGAAATTGACCTGCATTGGCCCTGCATTAGCCTGCACTTCCAGTTCTGGGTCGTGGTGGTGCTGTTGGTGAAGATGATCATCATCTATTGGAGTCAAGGTGGACTCTACTCATCTGGGAGGTAACTACATCAGTAGTCAGTGTTGTATCTGGCTCGACTCACTTCAGAGCTTTTCTGTTTGCGACTTGTGTTTTGATAGCCATTCACCCGTTGCTGTTCACTGAAGTCGTGATTCAGATGGAGTTGAAGTTTTACACACTTCCTCTCTCAGTGGACTTCTCTGAAGCGAATTCAATCCGCCCGAATACCTGCACGTATGTCCCAATTAAACACAGGATCATACCTCTTTGACCTGCTCTCATTCTTGCGTTTTACTGCAGCATTCATGATTTGAAACCCCTCCTATATGAGCCGCAAGCGGGGAAAGATCACCGCAATATATCGATTGAGTGAATGCTGGATGAGTGTCGAACAGCATCCGAAAGAATATAAATTCTTCAATTATTCCCGTTCGGAGTGATGTAGCTCACTACTGTTTCTTTCCACGGCTCCTAACTATGGGTTTCCTGAGAACCTCGGCTGCGGCAGTAGCAGTGACCGCACAACTTCTTTCTCCTTGCTCTGCCGCTACCTGTGAGACCACTACTGTCTCCAATACGGCTCCTTCAAGCAGCAGCCTTGCTTTGCAGTCCTATTCCTACTGTGGAGGCTTTCTCTCTGCTTCTGCCTACATCTACAACACTGACTATGACAAAATTGTCACTCTGTACTGGACCAACAATCTGGGACAGAGTACTCCCTTGGATGAAGGTGAGATGGGCTACATAGAGTCAATTGCCAACAACTGGGAGATCTGGTCCATGAACATTTCTTTAGTCCCTGAGGGAGTCACTACTCTGCTCAATTTGACCTACCAAGCGACCGATGTAGGTCAGACTTACTCTCAACAGCTGGACCTTACCGTTGTGGCTTCTGGTGACCCAGTACCCACAGAGCAGATCCCACCTGTCTACACTCCTTACGCTAGTCCTAGTGGCTTTTCCGATGACATTTCCTCATGGGTCGCTGCTGAGAATTCCACCTCGAGCGAAACTAGTATTTCTCTGCAACGAATGCTAATGAATATTGATCTTGCTGATGCCTTTCCAGGAACTGTGATTGCCGCTCAGTCTTACACCAATCCTGATTACGCATACAATTGGGTCAGAGATGCTTCTTTGACCATGAATGTCATTGAGACGTTGTACGAAGCGGCTTCTGACAGCTGCACCAAGGACTACTATGAGAATCTTCTGTTTCAGTACGCCAACGCTGCTGTTGAGCAGCAATTGGATAATGATCTTTTGACCTATCTGGGTGAGCCCAAGTTCTATCTGAATAACACAGTCTTTACTGGTCCCTGGGGAAGACCTCAAAATGACGGACCTGCAACTCGAGCTATTACGCTCATGGAGTTTGCGAAAGCATATATAGCTGCTGGTGGTTCGGTAGACACTGTGAAAGAGAAGCTTTGGGACTCAGACGCCTATCCTGATGCCGCTCCTATCATTCGTGACCTGATGTATGTTGCTGCGAACTGGTCGAGCCCCTCCTTTGACTTGTGGGAAGAGGAAGAGTCAGACCACTTCTACACAAGAATGGTTCAGCGAAAGTCTCTAGTATTGGGTGCCCAGTTTGCTACTTCATTGGGCTATTCCAGTATCTCCGATACACTCCAAAGTGCCGTTGATTCCTTGACACCTACTCTTTCTCAGTTTTGGGACGAAGATAGACAACTTATCTTGTATGAGTACGGTCCAGTGCTCAAAAACAAGTACAGCTATAAAGATGTGGCTATGATCTTAGGTATCATTCATGGGTATGCTGGCGATGGAGTGATGTCTTTCACTGATGATCAAGTCCTTGTTAGTGTCTATCAAGTTGCCCTGTCATTCTTGGATGTTTTCGCAATCTCCAATGTCACTGCGGACTCTTCAGGTGAGCCGTTGGGTAATCCTGTGGGTCGTTATCCTGAAGATACCTATGATGGAACTGCCACAACTAGTGCAGGCAATCCGTGGTACCTTTGTACAGCAGCAGTGGCAGAGTTTCTGTATAGTGCTGCCGCTGAGTTCAAGAACAGTGACAAAATCCAGATTACCAACACATCTCTGCCATTCTGGAACTACTATGCTTCTGCTTATAAACTCTCTGGTAGTCAGACTATTACGCGTTCTGAACCGCAATTCAACGGCCTTATTTCCGCTCTCACAGGCTGGGGAGATGCTTATATGAGAACCATCAAGTACTATACACCTTCAAACGGGCATTTGACGGAGGAGTTTAATCGAGATACCGGCATTCCCGAGGGAGCAGAGGATTTGACATGGAGCTATGCTGCCCTTCTTACTGCCGCTTTCTCCAGAGAATCTTTGAAGGACGGCAATAACAGCTATGTTGTTGCCCTGGCTGATCTTGGTTATGGAGTCAATGAGACGATGTCTTGCGATTATAGTCATAATCGTAAGCCTTATCACGGGGGCAACCCTCATCATTAGTGTAGGTTTTGTACTGTAGCAAAATATAGAGCGAATTGTTAGTCGCAGGAGTCTGTTAGACAGATTTACAGATCTCTGAATACACGGTCACAGTAAATTTAGGGCTCGGGAAGGTACATATTTAATGCGGGTGCATGCAGGGGTCGACCAGAGTCACGTGAAGATTGTAGATCAGGCAAAACGTTAAACGGATAAACCTCAAACTTTACCCGTAAACCATACCTTAGCAAACTATCGAATTGAGCTGAAAAAGGAGTATAAGATAGCTGCAATCATTAAAATTGTTTATATATGCTTTTATAAGTGCATAACGGTTCGGTGGGATCAAGATTTTGGCGTGGTGATATTTATTGGGTTGGATTCAATGAGGCACGTGAAGAACAAACGTCACGATGAGATAAGCTCCTGCTGACGGAACATGCTACTAGCAAATCTGCTAGTAAATCCTACCAAGGGGCCATCGAATTGATATGATCATACTCAGTGCACGGCCACATTGAGTCCAGATGCATATCCGCTAAACCATGCAAGATGTATTATGAATTCGGACGCAGATCTCTTGATATAAGGCTAGTGCCTTGGCTCTTTTGAGAATCAGGCATGTCGTGAAACTGCATATTCTGTATATAGATCGCTCACGGTTGAGCTGTGCGACTTCCCATTGCTTTTTCTCCTGTTGACATAAAAATGGCTCTGACAAATCCTTCCCGCTTCTTCTTTCTTCCACATCACTTCAGAGTTTGCGGTTGAGCGAAACTTGAAATTGACTTCTTTCTTGACGAGTACTGCTGTATTGTCTTTTATTTGCGCCAATTGCGAAATTCTATCTGCAAGACCCCACATCACATTCACTCTACTCTAATCAGTCAGTTTGCGACTGATTGAGAACATATCATCTATTCTTTAAAATTCTTTTTTCAAATGACCAATGCAAATCAAGTCGCCCATGAAGGGACAGCCATGACCGCATTAGCAGAGAACCGGCTCGTTGCTTTTGAGAGCTTTGATCAAGTGAAACTGCTTGTTGATGAGCGTTCCTCAGAACTGGCCCACCCTATGGTTTCCAACAACTACTTGTGGTTCAAGTCTGTCACTCCTGAAGATTTGCAGACTCTTCGAAACCGAAGATCTGAGTTTAAATGCAAAACAACATGCTTTTATTACCAGTCAGAACTAAAGTTTGTGAGGATCAAGCTTTTCCCTCCAGGTCTTGACAAAGCAGCTGCTGGCCTAGAGGCTATGATCAGAAATAAAACCGACAACCAGGGTGTTGACCGCGCTGAGTCGGCTCCAGCAGGGAATGGAGCAATGTATTATACGAAGGATGGATCTGGCCGAGAAGCAGACGGAGGGTTCATTAATCTTCTGTTGCGAAAGGAAGGAGAGTGGCCGCAGTTTGTAATCGAAGCCGGGTATGTTGAGTGCAAAGCCACCGTGTACCATGACGTGCAATGGTGGCTACAACACTCGCGAGGCACCGTCAATATTGTCCTGGTGGTTTTTGTTGATCGTGTTAATGGAGAGCTGGCAATTGAGCAGTGGAAAGCCGGGTCGGTGAAACCGCAACGGAGTTCGGTGACGGTACCGCGTGTTGAGAGATAAGGAATTTTTTTTATCATTGTTATATTATAATTTTATGTAGGTTTAGTTTATTAAAAAATTGAGGGTTATCGAGTTGATTGCATACACCAGCCGATAAGCGAACATCAAACCTGCGCATCATGTCAGGGGTACAGCGGCGATCTGCCGTCCGAGACCCCGCAATTTTATTAATTTGATTCTTCGCAAAGCAGTTTAGCTTTATTGGTTTTCTAAATTACAGTCTGCGATATTTTCGACAGGCATATCAAAGTGGTTTGACTAAGATATAGGGACATAGAGGATACTGCTTGGTGCAAAATCGACCAAGTCTGTTGTACAAGCGATTTGTTTCCTGGGTAATAATCTTCTGCCCTGTGCCTTCTATTGCACATCATGAGAATTAAACTTTATTTGCAAGTGTATCTTCTCCGCTTTTTCCAGCGGATCAATAGCTGGATAGAGCAGTTCTTCATCTCTCCACGAGTTTTCAGCCCCGCATTCACCGTTACTATCCCCGCTCAGCTATCAAAGCGCCAAGGCAACTTGTCTCTGTATTTCTACCTTCCTCCAAGGTACACGCGGTCTCGCCTAGCCAGTTCTTCCAAGAAAGACTTCCCCCTCATTGTCAACTTTCACGGCGGTGGCTTCATAATTGGCCATGCCACAGATGATTCACGCTGGGCCACCGCGCTTCTCAGCAACGTTGACGCTGTATTTGTGTCTGTAGGATATCGCAAGGGGCCAGAGCACTCACAGCCGACCGCCGTCGAGGATTGTGTTGATGTGCTGCGCTGGCTGTGGGCCAATTCTGATGAGTATGGGTTTGATCCCTCACGCACAGTCTTGACAGGGTTTTCCGCGGGAGGTAACTTGTGCTTCACGACACCGCTCAGACACTACAGGGAGTTGAAAGCACAGGACCGCGAGTCAACTGAAGAAAAAAAGGGCAGACTTACTGGCATCGTCGCTTTCTACCCTTCTGTAGATCAGAGCATCTCCCGCCAGCAGAAAGCGGACTCGAATCCCATTTCAAAGACAAAAGGAGTTGAGCCTAAGTGGCTCCATCGTATGATCGACGAGTCCTATTACCAAGATTTGCCTCCTGAAGGACGAGCTTCTCTGAACTGCTCACCTGCACTCGCTCCCAAAGAGAACTTGAGACAAGATTTGCCGGAAAGGCTTGCAATTTTCACTTGCGAATGGGATAAGCTACTTGTTGAAGGCGAGAACTTTCGGAAGGAGCTCAATGCTCTGGGCAAGATTGTAGGGGGCCGAATGATTGCTACCGTGGGACATGCATTCGACAAGAAGTTTGGAAATCATCAGGAGGAGCGAGACATAATGTATCGTGAGGCAGTTGAGCAGATCAAGACGATGGTGGCATGAGCTGCACCTCTGGTAGAGCCTCTGGTCTACTCGATACGCCGATTGTGCAGTTCGAGACACATGGCGAGTATGAAGAAATGAGGGATGTAAAGCGTTGATGATCTATAGTTCTTTTGAATTCATTAGTAGAAGCTTTATATCCGACAGCTATTCTTCAAATTAGAACTTTTCAGTTTCGAAATCTGAGAGCGAGCCATCCCAACATCCTATAGACCGCTATGATAGCAATCAGGATGCCGACATTGGTGGTTTCAATACCCCCAAGAAAATGTTCGTACTGTAGTGATCATGTTGGTTGACTTTGGAGGAAAACCGATTCGGGGTCAGAAATGGGAATATGTAGGGAATGGTCCTATTGAAATAAGAATTTAGAGGTTTGAGCTGTGGTTAACTGCTTTGAATATGTTCAAATGTTCTGTTCGAATTGATCTCTTCTGTGAGAAAGAGTGTGGTTGAGTGGTCTTTTTCTTTTATCTAATTTTTATAATATAAGATATTAATTGATTAAAACGGGTTGAAAACCGAATATCTCAAGTCGAGTTCCAAAGTGATATCTCAGCAGAATCCTCATTTCTCTTGAGTTGATTATACATCGAGATCTACTTTATTTCCGGGGGACAATGTGTCCCCTTTGCTTGATAGCATATATAGGATACATCACCTGCATATATCTATTGCATCATGATGACCATAGATCTATGTGAATGAATGAGATGACCCAGATTAGCTAAAAGTTTAACCTTTTCAAATCATCCAACTTTGGATTGATCGATTCGGAAGAAGATACAGGCAGTGGCGATCATGCAGGGGAAAATGCAGATCTGTGAGATTTGGATTTATTAACAATGTCAGGAACGAGATTCTCTAGTTGACCGAGCTTCATAGAGAACGGAAGTGTCATATCTGCTGGTACTTTTGTTAAGATATTGCGAGGAAGAAGTTTGTGTCATATTTTGAGACCGAATACTTCTTGGACATCGACTGGTTTAGGAGTTTTCAAATGTACATCCTTTTACTGGAGGCTAGTAATAAACTTACAAGTATAGCATGGAGCAGCCTACTATAACAACCATCGCAGGTCCAGCTGGTTTCACTTTGTCAGCCGAGAATTCACTTCCTCTTATCCTAAGCCAGATATCTCTCAAACAACCAAGTTGCCTAACAAACTCTGAAACAAACCAATCAATCTCTCACGACCTGCTCAACTGTCATATATAAAAAAATTTCCGAATTAACAGTACTATATAAATTTTATCCCCTTCAACCATTGGCCCCTATGATCATCTATCTTGTTATGATCGATCGACACACTCGCCTTATCTCAATTCTGGGTTCGGGTTCGCCAAATGCCGTCTATTACAAACCCCATTTTCCTCCCCGTTTTCAACTTTCCTTTCCTCTCAATATTATCATGAAACTAGCCGTTTTACTCCTGGCCACTGGAGCCCTTGCACTCCCTTTTGACTTTCATTCCTTGCTAGATCAAGCCCAACATGTTCTGGATACTGGCGATTCAGACTCAAAGCCAATCATTGATACTGCCTCTTTGCAGTCGTATATAAGCAAAAAGGGACTTGGTCATCGGGCTGAGAAGCTGTATGAAATTGCTGAACAGAGTATCGGCGAATATGGTCATCCGACAAGGGTGATTGGCAGCCCTGGTCACAACGGTACTATCGAATACATCAAGGAAACTTTGGAGGGCTTGGACGGCTACTATGACGTCACTCTTCAGCCGTTTTCTGCCGTTTCTGGTAGTGTCCATTCAGCAGAACTGATTCTGGATGGAGAGGTGCAACATAATATATCTGCTATGAGATTGACTCCTAGTACCCCCGACGCTAAAGCGGTCGAAGGGTTCTTGACTCTTGCAGGAAATGACGGCTGCCTTCCATCGGATTATTACGGGGTCTCTGGATCTATCGTGGTGGTCAAACGAGGAACTTGTCCGTTTGGAGACAAGAGTGAGCAGGCTGGTGCAGCAGGTGCTCTCGGAGTATTGATTTACAACGATGAGCCTTCGGACGGTGTTCTTCGAGGAACTCTGGGCTTCCCTCTGGAACATCAAGTAGCCACAGTTGGTGTGGATAATTCCCTGGGTAAGCAGTTGGTTGAAGCTATCAATGCCGAGCTGAAGGTCAAGGCATCGCTGAAAATAGATGCCAATGTGGATATTGTTGACACTTGGAACGTCATTGCCGAGACTACCCAAGGTGACAAGGATAACGTGGTTGTGCTGGGTGCTCATTCTGATTCGGTCGCTGACGGTCCGGGTATCAATGACGACGGAAGTGGAACGAACTCTCTATTGGAAGTGGCAGTCGCGCTGTCTAACTTCAAGGTTAACAACGCTGTGCGATTTGCATGGTGGTCTGCTGAAGAAGAGGGTCTGCTGGGTTCCGATTACTATGCAAACAGTCTTCGACCCAAAGAAAACAGCAAAATCCGAGTGTTTATGGATTACGACATGATGGCTTCACCCAATTTTGCATACCAGATTTATGATGCTAACAACAATGACCACCCCAATGGTTCTGATGAACTTAAACAACTGTACATTGACTTTTACGAATCGGTCGGTGTAAATTATTCCTTTGTGCCATTTGACGGTCGAAGTGACTACGACGGATTCCTGAAACATGGCGTTCCCTCCGGTGGAGTTGCCACTGGAGCAGAAGGAATCAAAACTACCAACGAGGTGGACTTGTTTGGAGGTAAGCAGGGCATTCAGTATGATCCGTGCTACCATGAGTTGTGTGACAATCTAGACAATCTCGCTTACGATGCTTGGGTCATCAATACTAAGCTTATTGCTCACTCAGTGGCTACTTATGCCAAGTCCTGGGAAGGGTTCCCTGACCGTGAGGTCAAAATGCACGAGGCTGCTGATATTTCGGAATATTCTGACATTGCTGAGAGATCTAGCATCTTTTTTAGATATCATGGTCCTGATCTTGTCTTGTAAAGTCAATTAATAGGGGAAACTGGTCTGATCGACACTCTTGTAAAGAGAGATCCCCCTATTTCCTATTTAGGAATTATCAGATCCAGATAATCAATAAATTAATTTTAAAAAGCTGAATACCTGTCTGCTTGAAACCAGTGGCTCCACTCGCCCTTCCAACTTTATCTATTTATATCACAACAGCAAGAGATTGATACGTTTCTCATACGTATCTTCAAACGCATAATTTTTTTTTGGCTGTTGTACTTTCTCATGCACGCAGCAGAACTAGTAGTTGGCTTGGTGGCTCTGCTGCCGAGTCTGTTCCCCATATTGGTCCAGTTGGACAATGGTAAAAGACTTAAAATTGGATCTGGCTACTACATCGTATGGGCTTTGTGGACGATCTCCGGGTTCATGATTGGAGCTTACTTTGCTGCTCAGAAACAGGTTCATGTTATGATAGTTTTCCAGCATCACGTTTTTGCTGTGCTGTCCATGGCCGCCTGGCTGCAAGAGCAGTATAATTCTCAGGTACCGGTGAAAAAGACCATGTGGTATGTTCCGCCATTGCTGTGTGGTCTTGCTGGGTTAATATCCGAATTATTTTTGTTGGCCATTATCCAGACTCAAAGTAAAGAGTCTGCACAAGTGGTTTGCATCACTGTTGGGATAATGGGGGCTGTGTTGTTTGTCCTAGGACTGGCTACGGTTCCATGGACTACTGCTACGAACATGGATGGTCCTGCTGGAGGATTTGAGCCTCTGTCTTTGGCTATCCAAGGAGTAGGTTGGACATGCACATTGGTGATGGTCTCACTGTTCTATCCTGTCATCGATATTGTAGCCTGTGCGATTTTCCTTACACTGATAACGTTTGAGTTTGGATATTTAGGACTCAGGGCTATTATGAGGATGTTCAAAAAGAGAATTCCTCTGTATGATGCAGTTCCGCTCCAGGACCTGAGGGCAGACTAAGAATTTGCGAGGAGAGCGGCTAAAGAATGTGGTACGGCGATTCTACTTGATAACTTCAGGAGATGAACACATTTATCATAATAATAGTAGTTGCATGATTACAAAGGATTTGGTATAGACCAAGATAGAAAGAGAGACTAGTGGGCTCTCACACTCAGGAGTAAAGGCATATGATTGTTGGTATTCTACAGTTGAACTACGTAGCTTACTTACAAATACACAACTGGAGAATGACATTATATTTTCAGTAACAAATATCACACTTGAAACTTCCTACAATAAAATTACCTTAAATTTAATGTTGTGTTACCTCTGAAAAATCACAAAAAATCACGTTCACTCATTGACCGCCTTACGGGGCCCCTGACTAAGCTCCCCACATATAAATATAGTACCGTGTCCGATATTTTTCAAACCCGAGGACGACGACCGAAGAATGAGCGAAAAAAAGTCCAAAGCTGGCCAAGTGTTGGCGAGGGTGAGTAGCCGGTCGATTAAAATAATTGAATTCTTTAATTAACCAGATAAATGGAAGCTGGGTTTCCCACGCTCACAGTTTTTTTATAGCTTGTAAGTAGGCCGAAGATGCAAGAAAGACTGCGGACCTAATTAGACCCGTAACAGAGTTCGTGAAATTTTCCTAACCAGGCGCGTTTCTCGGAGCTTTAATCGTTGGAAGTTGCTTGCATTACCATAAAATTGTTCAAAATGAACACTACGGATACCCCGACGAATGGTTTCCCTCAGTCTCGGCTACGATAGGCGACCGATATCCCGAACGATCGGTGTTTCAAGTGTTTATCGCGCTTACGTCGGGCCCGAGGTTTGTTCTTGTTTTCCTGACTTACTTGTTGACTTATAGACCTGGCGCAATTGCTCCGAAGCTTCTGCTGGCCACTGGTATTCTGCGAACATTGACGTGCGGAGGCTGGACTTATGTCACTTCCACTGACGATCACGACTGGCACGACATCTTTATGATTTCGTATATCGTGTTTACTTTGCCGTGGACGGCTGGGCGAATCCTGACGACCCCGGCTAACACCAAGGCCCTATTTTACAGACGATTGTTTGCGTATTCCTTCTTTGGTACCATGATCCCATTGGTGTATTGGTTCATCCAGCACAAGGTGCACCGAATTGCTGGCGCTTACACTGTCTACTCATTCTTTGAGTGGAGTCTGATTTTGCTGGATGTGTTGTTTGATGCAGTCACCGTGCTCGACTTCCAGCATCTCGAGATCCAAATCGTCGACACTAAGGGAATGGCACCGTACGCCCTAGCCTCCCAAGTGCCTACGTCTTCTCGTAAACATCATGGATTCGGCTGGTTCCAGTTTGGTGTCGAGATCATCAATGGGTTCATTTTCTGGTCAGTAGTTACATCGCTCCCATTGCTGGTGTGGTATTTCCCCTTGTGGTACATGGGCATCAGTGGATATGAGGCGTTTGTGGCATCCGTGGCAACCCCTGTCTTGCTGTTCATCCCCTTTTTACGAGGTCTGTTCGCTTACGTTCCACAGATTCCTCTTCTCGGTGTGACTATTGGTGTGGCAGCTTACTTGGCCCCCAGTCCTGTCACCCGACTTGCACTGGTTGGAGCTGGTAGTGGCTTTGCTACTATATCACTTGCTATGCAATTCTGGGGCATTTCAAGTCGACCAATGGCCGGTGTTCACCGAGCTTCGGCATTCTCATTAGGATTGCTCCTCTCTTCAATTGCCAAGCTCTCTCTTTACACTAACAATCCTATTTGGCCCATCATGCACGAGGAGAACGGCGGCTGGAATAAGACCGGATTATGTGTGGCTGTTGCTGCTGCTCTATTAGGGTCTCGGTTGCAGTACAAGAGCAACCAGCCTACCAAGGTCGCTGGTAAGGGCGAGTCTGCTATCAACACCGGTATCGGTCTTGGTGGTCTCTTGTTTGCCTTGCATACTTTACTCTGCGATTCGTCTACTCTTACTCTCTGGGTTTGGGACGGATACCCAGTCAATGGACCTCTTCCAATCCCCCATGGATTCCTTACCATTGCTGCTATGGCTCTGGGTATCTATATTGGAGTTACTAAACGATCTGTAATTGGTGGTTATCTTCCTTGGATTGTATCAAATGTGGGTGCTTTCCTTCTCTACTCTTTCCACGGATGGACTGGATACATTGGTGGGCTTATTCTGGCTGTATATCTTATGTCGATTGTTCCAGTATTCTTGGAATCGGCTGGTAGACACCATCCTGCAAAGACGTTTGGTCTGGGCTGCTTTGTTCTTGTGCTGTTTTATCTTGCACACGTGTGGATTGTAGCCTATGCTTTTGTCCCCGGTGGATTTCTCCTGCGAGAGAGAACTAATGTTGTATTGGCTGCGCAACAGATTGCTATCTTTTTGGGTGTGAATGCCAACCAGAAGATCAAGATTTCTCCTGTCAACAATCCTGTCAACTTGAACACTAACGCCCTTTCATTGGCTCGAAGGGTGAAGTCCCAGGTCACTTTGGCATTGGTTATTCTATTGACTTTGTCTGCAGCTATTACCTACAAGAGATTTGATCGAGAGGAACCCAAGCCATACCACCCTGAATCCAAAGTCATGACTGCAGGAATCTGGACTATTCACTTTGGTCTTGACAATGACATGTGGGCTAGTGAAGGAAGAATGCGAGATGTCATTAACGAGCTTGAGCTTGACGTCGTCGGTCTGTTAGAATCCGATACCCAGCGAGCTATCATGGGTCATCGAGATTTGACACAGCAGATTGCCGAGGAACTGGGATATTATGCCGACTTTGGACCCGGTCCTAACAAGCATACCTGGGGAGCAGCTCTACTTTCCAAGTTCCCTATCTTGAACTCTACTCATCATCTTTTGCCCTCGCCTGTAGGTGAACTGGCACCTGCTATCCATGCTACTTTGGATTTCCATGGAAAGGAGGTCGACGTGGTAGTGTTCCATAGTGGACAGGAGGAAGATCCAGAAGATAGACGGCTGCAGTCGTTATATCTGGCTGACTTGATGGGAAGCAGTGACCGACCAATGATCTTGTTGAGTTATCTCGTCACAAAGCCATTGGAAGGTAATTACAATACCTACGTGAGTGAGACCTCTGGAATGAAAGATATTGATCCAACGGACTGGGACCGTTGGTGCGAGTATATTTTGTTCAAGAATATCAAGAGAACTGGGTATGCCCGAGTGTCTCGTTCGACAATTACCGACACTGAGATCCAGGTTGGCAAGTTTGTACTTGATGGAGAGTCTACGTATGACAGAGTTGACGAAGCAGCTGTCCCAGAGGGATTGCGATTCCCGGCTCTATTCCGAGGTGATGGTGTTCGAGGACATCGATATCATGTGTTTGATGAGCCAAGATATTTTGCCTAGTGTACTGTACTATAATCATAGGGATATATACCTAGATGTACTTAGATATAAAATCTATAGAGTGCCGTTTGTTCGGATGACAGTCCTCGTCCTGCACTCCTATATAATTTGTATTAATTAACATAAAGACGATAGGGTTTACTTGTACATAAGTAAATCGCTCGATGGAATGTTTTCCTTAAACTTTCAAATTCACTTTAATGAAGGCCAATTTCTCACTAGACTCTTGAATAACCGCCTTGGCAGTCTTTCCAATGCTATGACCAGTTCCTTTAAATACCTTTAGAATAATTGGCTTGGCACTATTCTTGTTTTGGTGGAACATTTCTGCCGAGAACTTGAGTGAATGGGCCGGCACCACTCGATCATCGTGGTCTGCAGTAGTTATCATGATAGCTGGATACTTCCGCTGTCTGACATTTGCATATGGGGATAATTCCAACAATATATCGAAATCCTCCTTTTTGGAGGGGTCCCCATACTCACCTTTCCATAGCCTTCCGAACGTAAACTGATCGAATCTAGGTAGGTCATGTATACCAACCTCTGTAATGACACATCCAAACAGCTCTGGGTTCTGCATTGTAACAGCAGACGTTAGCAAACCACCATTACTCATTCCATTTATGACAATCATCTCGGGAGACGGAGTCAACCCAGAAGATACAATACACCTTGCAGCCTGTTTGAAATCGTCCCAAGCAACTTGTCTCTTGGTGCCTCTAGCGGCCTCCCACCATTCTAGTCCGTATTCAGATCCTCCTCGAATCCCTGCTACACACACAATACCACCGAAATCTCTCATAAAAGCGGTCCACAACGGATCATATCTCGGCTGCTGAGCCCATGCAAAGCCGCCATAAGCGAAGAGAAGCACCGGAGGGTTTTCTATGCGCCTAGCGTCTTTGAAGTATGACACGAACATACCAATTTTCGCTCCGTCAACACCCTTGTAATACACGCGGTCGCAGACAAATTCAGAATTGTTCACATTCATCAATTCTTGGGTACGAATCGGGTCCATTTTGACAAGAGAAGGCGTAATTCTAAAGACGGATAGCGGAGTGCTGAAGTTCTCCAGCTCAGCAAAAGCGTATTCGCTGGAATGACTGCCCCACAATGTCAATATTGACGAGTTGGATGGACCCTCTATGTTTTTGAGACTATTGTCATTAGAATCCCAAACAAAGAGCGTATCAGCAACTTCATGCATGTACAGCAAGAGCAGCTTTCCCGGTCCAGCAGGACTGGCCGCTTTCAAAACGTCGTCTTTCTGTTCGGCAACCACTACTTCAAAGCCAGAATTTAAAGACCAAGATACCACACAGAATTTTGGACTGTTTCTATTGGATAGGAAATAGAACCTATCACCAATCTGACACAAATAAGTATAGGCAAACTTGAAAGATTCATCAATTGGATGAAGTTTGATCTTGCCTGCCTTTACTTTTTCAATTTCAGCCCAGTAGATAGCCATCTGCGGATCGGTCGACTCTCCATACGAAAAAATGAGATACTTCCCATCATCAGTGACGTACTCACCAAAGGGGATGAGAGATGGATTTCCTGCATCTTTGCCAGACCATACATATACATCTTCTGACTGCTCGGTGTGGAGTCTGTGATAGCATACAAGCTGAGACTTGTAGGGCCCGTCCGTGTCTCGATCATCCGACGGCATCATGTGGTAAAAGAACCCCTCACCATCGTATGTAAATGGATATCTGAATGTGAATTTCACATTTTGCAAATTTTCGGGAAGAAACTTATTCTCCTCCGAATCATAGATCCTTATAGTCTGCCAGTCAGATCCACTTTTTTGAACTCCACCCACCCAGTAGCGTCCAGACGGATCGCATTCCCAAAAGTCTACACTAGCGCCTTTCCCAAAGATTGAGACATCAAGCACTTTCTGAGGAGTGTTAGTATCGTATGCAGTTGAGCGAACAAAAGAAATTGTTTCTTTGTCGTCACCATCAAAGTGCTGCTCTTTCCACCAATAGTACTGGCCATACAGCCTTGGAGCAGAAAACACGTCTCCAGGATAATAGCTTGCGACACTCTCAGAGATTCCTTTCACAATGTGGCTGGGTAGATGACTGTCAGAGTACACGTCGTTGTCTTTGATATATTTCGCGATTTCGTCTTCGTGTGCGGTTTCATCTTCCATCCATCGATAAGGATCCTTTATGACATGGCCATGTCTCTCTTCAGAGAAGCCGGATCGTCTCGCTTGTGGTACATTTGATTTGGAAAAAAATCTTTTGAGCCACTGCATCTTTCAAAGTTCGAAATTTCGGGGAGAAACATGGAAGAGGGAATGTGTAGTTTTAGCCCTTTATAACTCTGGAAAATGAGTTTCATCTGATAACCCCAAAATGGTTTAGGTGCATGCAAGATAGAGATTGATAGCGGCTACCAGCGATTTAGCTGCATGCAAAGTAGACCATTTGACAGCGGCTCCGAGGCAAATAATACGGAGCGCAGGGGGGAAATACCACTCAGCCTAATCGTGATCTTTAATGAGACATATTAGTTTGCAGACATTAAAAAATAAATATAGCTATGCATAGTGTATACCGTTATATGAATTCTGACAGATGAGCTCTTGCACTTAGTGGTTCCACTTTCCGTACAATCTCGCCTAGGCTCACACGAGTAACACAAAAGCATTAAGGTTTTTCATTGCAGGGATCCAGCTGCCTAAACAGGAGCCATCATACAAAGTTTCCCCATGTAAATCACGTAGTTCCCATGTTCGTTCAATCAATCTCTTGGTCTGGTGGATGTTTCCATACAGCGGATTCATACCGTCCTTGCTGAACAAAGATAAAAAATATTCCCTATGTTTGGGTTGAGCTATGCATCCCAGGACACATATTGGAAAAACAAGTCCACGGTGGTACGTTCCAGGAATTTTGTCCAACAGCACCACTGCTCTGTCGACTGCATCGACTACTTCCTTGATATTACTCGAGAAGCCAGAGACAATCCCATGTAAGCACACGAGCAGAGCTGATGAAAATACCATAGTCGTATTGCGTATCAGGTCTTGCGAAAGATTATCCTGTAATGGTTCAGTTAGGGTATGGTTCAGCCTTGCTTTGATCACTGACGCTTTCGAGACCAGCTCAAACATAGACAGCTGGCCCTGAGAGTTTTGTTCATTTTTCCATGAAAAGAGTTTTGCGATTTCATTCAATTGTACCAACACTTCAACTTTACAACCCATTAGTTCCTCCAGTGGTAGTATAGCATACGGTTCGGCAAGTAGCTTATCCAAAATAGGACTCAAGCGGCAAGGCACACCTGTACTGGCGCAAGAGAGTATATCCATCCATACGACCGCCGAGATCAGAAACTGCTCTGCTTGGGTCTCCAGTCGCTTTTCACCGGACTCTGTAATAAGTGACACCAGTGTAGCTGCCGCCGTTAAATGATGCTGCCAGTTCTGTAGTCCACCCTGGAACAGATCAAAGGAGGTTAGCAGGAGCGTCGCAGCTAAACTCTGTACAGTGCCGTGCGCTGGATCTGTACTTATTGAGCTCCGCAGTTCTTGGAGTGTGAGTTGAAGGTGCAGTCGGATAACCTCATTGAGTTCTTGGTTCTGAATTGCCTTGTGCATAGCTGCAATTGAAAGCACCGAGTGGTACAACGCTCGTGACTGCGAGAGCAGAGTCAGTATCCAAGAGTTGGAGCCCTTATAATACTGCCACTGGAGAGGGAACACGTTGAGTAAGTAGTGCAATAAAAGCTCTCCCTCATGTTCTTTTGACGGATTTTCGCCGGAAACATTATGGACAGCCGTAGTAGTAGTGGCAGCAGTGACCAGGTCAAAAGAGGGATTTCTTCCTTGGATATGACTAGGTATTTGTACATCTTCTGGAGGTTGTTCAGCCGACTCTTCTACTTCAGAAGACAGCCGTTCGGACCGCTCTTCAGGATTCTGTTCTGTCAATCCGCGCCTTTGCAGCAACCTCTGGTCAATCACTACTTGCTGTTCCGCCAATAAGTCCTTCTTTTTCTTTAAGTTGGATCTTCGATTGAGCCAGTCAGGCTTTTCCCCATATGCATGGCAGGTTATGCCCGATTTTAGACATCTTTCGCAGGGAGGTCCAGTTTCGTCACATTTCTTCTTTCTTATTTTGCAAGTCCAACACCCTTTTTTACTTCGTTTGGCCACCGTTTCACCAGCCATGGTCGTAAACGGAAGTCGATATTGAAGATGTTGGTAGCCGACATTGGCGGGAGCCGCAGTTTTTATACGGGTCGCTTAAAACTGATAAGATAAGATAAAGTGGGGAACAGCATTTTTTCACGCGAAAGCCGACCTAGAACTGCGTACGTACACAGACACGTACATGAAATAGATTCAATTCAATTTATCTGTCCCGTGTCATCTCTCCCGTGTTATCTTTTCTGTGTCATCTATGCAATATCTTTAGTATATCTTTACTCTTTATCTTTCTACTTATCTACCCTCTTCGGCGAAAACAAATATGCTACAATACGAACAGACGCCGGAAAATACGGTTCGGGTGTACAAAAAACGGGCTACGTATGACTTTGAAACCATTCATGCCATAGTAAATGATTCTCACGTAGTTCATGCTGCCTTCAATAGACCTTCCAATGGCCAGATCGAAAACATTCCCATGATAGGAGTCCTAGGCTGCTATGGGGACCCCGACCAGCCTGATCTATACCTCCATGGAAATGCGGCTTCCATGATCTGCAACGGTTCAAAAAAACAGCCATTATTAGTATGTGTCACGGCTACCCAGGTTGACGGCCTCGTTCTAGTGCCAACCCCGAACGGCCATTCACTCAATTACAGATCGGCTGTGATACACGGGACTGCAGAGCTGATTAACGACACGGCCGAGATAGAGTACGCCATGAAACAAGTACTGGATCATATGTTGCCTGGCAGACGGAAAGACATCAATCCCATTAGTCCGAGTGCTCTCAAATCTGTACAGGTAGTGAGAGTCCGTATCTCCTCGGCAAGTGCCAAGGTGAGAACGGGATTTGGCTCAATAGATGATTTTGGCAGCAACGAAGATGTATGGAGTGGAGTTATACCATTATACAGGCAACTGGGAAACCCGCAGTCTGCCCAAGAAAATAAGGGCAAAATGCAGGACCATATTTCAGATTTGGTCTCTCAGAAGAATAGTCAATGGCTAGAGTATTCTATGAAGGTTTCTGTAGATGATTAATTAGCCTAAAACTTTAATGACTGGATACTTTTGTGAAGACGACAGTTTGTATCTGTTCTCTCCAGCCACATCTGCCATCATCGTCTGCCGTTTCACAATGCGTCTCAACCTATTACCGTCTTCCTATTATTCAACTCTTTTCTTTTCTCGGCGCATGATTGTCTAAAGATTAGCCGTTTTGGGATTACCCCACACCTTTTGGGCTCGGCTACTACCTTTGACATACAGCCTGATAAGACTGTAGCATCACAACCGCGTATCTCATTGAATACCATGGTCTATGCACCGTCGGCTACAGCTAGCAGTAGCTTGAGATTGATCTTGAGCTGGTCGTTCCCGGTGCAGCAACATTTGACCACTCTTATCAGTTGAAAAGAGGAGAAGGAACTTGTATATATATGTGTAGATTTCAATAGGCAAAAATCGTCAAGGTTTCAAAATGAAAGAAGAACACATTGTCGAAACTCAAGACGCCGAGGAAGAGGAAAACCTCAAGGACGTCTCACTCGTCCCAGATGAACTGGCCGTTGTGCCTGTCACAGACGATCCGTCTACTCCTGTAAATACTTTCAGAGCATGGTCCATTGGACTGCTGTTTTGTATTGTGGGGAGTGGAGTCAACACCTTTTTTGGATCTCGTCAGCCAGGTATCTATGTTTCACCTTTTGTGGCACAGTTCCTGGCTTATCCTCTGGGGAAGTTGATGGAGAGACTGCCGAAATGGAAGATTTTCGGCTGTTCTATCAATCCTGGTCCGTTCAACAAAAAGGAACACTATCTTATTACTATTATGGCCAATGTTTCATTCCCTGGACCAACTTTAGTAGAATTTTTTATAACTCAACAGGCCAAACCCTTTTATAATGACAAGTCTATGAGTTCTGCTGGTTTCGAGATCCTACTTGTCATCTCAACCCAGTTAATTGGTTACGGACTTGCTGGTCTCGGCAGAGAATTCCTAGTTTACCCCAAAGACGTCATCTGGCCTACCAATTTGGCTTCTATTGCAATGGTGAATGCTTTGCATCATGAGTCTAATGAGGTTGCTAACAAATGGCGCATCAGTCAAGCTAAATTCTTCATGATATTCCTGACCGCTTCCTTCTTTTATCTTTGGCTCACCGGTTATTTAGCAACCTTTTTGACTTATTTTAACTGGATGACTTGGATAGCGCCAACAAACGTAAAGCTGGCTGCTATCACAGGATCCGTAACCGGACTTGGTCTCAACTTTCTACCCACATTCGACTGGACCTTCAGCAATGCTGCCGGTCTTCAACCTCTCATTACTCCTTATTGGGCTACTGTGCACATGGTGATCGGTGGCTTGTTTCAGGTGTTTGTAATTTTAGGCTGCTGGTTCACCAACACCTGGTATTCAGCCTACCTTCCTATTAACAGTGCCTCGCCATTTGATAATACTGGAGCCTTGTACAACGTCTCAAGGGTTTTGGGGCCAGATAACAAGCTAGATGAGGAGGCTTATCTGAACTACTCCCCAGTCTATTTTTCGGCAGGCTTGACGCTCCTATACGGTGCTTATTTCGCGGGCTACACTGCGTCTTTAACTCACTGCATTCTATTCTACGGAAGTAGTGTGTGGGTAGGAATGAAAAATTGGGTTAAAAGAGCAAGACACCAAGAAATTGAAGATGAAGATATTCATGGAGTTCTAATGAGAAAATACAAAGAGGCACCGTTTTGGTGGTATACAGTTCTCTTGGTTCTCGCTTTGGTATTTGGTATTGCTTGCAATGAAAGGTGGCACTCCGGAATGCCGGTATGGGGTATCTTTCTCTGCATTATAATGTCTGCTATTTTCTTGGTTCCTCTAGGTATGATTCGAGGTAAGTCGAATCTACTTTTAGAGTTAGTAGTGATTGCTCAAGTGATACCCGGATTTGCTCTTGAGGGCCAACCTTATGCCAATATGATCTGGAAAGTCTATGGCTGGATGTCGTTGGACCAAGCTCTCAGTTTCACTCAAGATTTAAAGTTGGGCCATTACACCAAACTCCCCCCTCGAACTCTGTTTGCTGCCCAGGTCACTTCTTGTATACTTTCGTCCCTAGTTGGTCTCGGAGTTGTTTCATTCCAATTGTCGAATATCAAGGAGTTCTGCGACCCTCATCAATCCTCTTTGTTGACTTGTCCCTATGAGCAAACCTTTTTCTCTGCTTCTGTGCTTTGGGGCTTGATTGGACCTCGGCGTCTCTATGAGACAGGTCGCCTGTATCACAATGTGATGTACTATTTTTTGGCTGGTGCATTTGCTCCTCTGGTACCCTGGCTCATATCCAAAAAGTGGCCCAAGTCCATCTTTGGCCAAATGAATATTCCAGTTTTCATTGGTGGAATGTTGTTCTTTGCACCTTGGAATTTTGCCTTTCTATGGACTAATGCTGTTCTCGGATTTATTTTTCAATTTCAGATCAAGAGGCGATTCCGAGCTTGGTGGATAAAGTACAATTATGTTCTAAGTATTGCTTTGACTACTGGCGCATCGCTGTCGGCAATCATCATATTCTTTGCTACAGGCTACCATGTCGTATCTGTGAAATGGTGGGGAAACACAGTATCTTTTGCTGGATGTGATGGAGCTGGCTGCCCGTTGAAGACTCTTGTTCCAGGGACTACTTTTGGTCCCAGACCTTCTTAAGTGCGTTAGTCATTAAATAAATTATTTACGAAGCGATTGTTTACTTTGACAGTGAAAATCATTTAAGAATTTTGTATTGAAATGGACAAAATGTTTGGAATATTCTCCTCTAAAACGAAAAAAGAATAATTGTATTTTAAGGATGCAGAAGTCGGCGCATTGTTTATATAATTTTAAACTGCTAATTGATAATTTCCCAGTTCAGCAAATCAACGACTTTGTATAATACCTGTATCAAAGACTCTTCCTGCAAGCGTCTTCCAACTAATTGTAGGTTGACAGGGGCATTTTTATAAGTCTCTGGACTGTAATTTTCATGGTATTCTCTCTCAGTCGGGTTCCTGTATTCAATCTCGTTTTCAACGACGTCTGAATCTTCAACTTTTGTCACGGGGAATACAACTGCTGGCAAATCAAGGTAATTCCAATAGCTAGTGTAACTCCAATAATGAGCGTGACCATGTGGCGGAGCAGCACTAGGATGTAGAGGACATAGAATAGCGTCAGGTACACGGTTTTGACCCGGAGATACAGATTCATTCCAAATTTTATTGTGCTTGTTTTGCACTTCACCTCGGGCTATGTTTATTTCCCAAGACTCTTCCAAAGATAATCTTGTACCTCCGTAGTTTTCCAGAAGCCATTTAAGTGCCGGGACGGGAGGATCAAAGTCTAGAGGGCAGCTCTTCTTGTATTCCTCGCCGCCATCCTGCAGGTATGTTTTCATTGTCCTTTTGTATACTTGTTCAACATCAGGCATTGTCCATTCAATGACTTCGTGGCCTGCTCGAAAAAGCCCCTCTTCGACAATCTTTAAGGCTTTGATAATTGGCTGCTGGGGCCGGACGACACCATCATCCCTCACTATCGCTATAACCAATTTCTCCGGCGCTTCGACATCTCTCCATGGCATTGGTGGAATAGTTTGTTCGACCAGCCAAGGCTCGTTGGCAAGAGCAGCTTTGCAGAATAACTCCAGGTCCTCGGCGGACCGCGCCAACGGCCCAACGCACCCAATTATATTCTCCATTCCATCATGATTTCCTCGCAAACCCGAGTGGGGAAAGCGACCAACTGACCCCTTCAGACCATAAACTCCGTTGAAGCCTGCTGGAGCTCTGATCGACCCGCCGATGTCGGTTCCAATGCCAATAGTAGAACCGTTGCTCCCCACCAGAGCACCTTCACCACCACTGCTTCCACCGCTCGTGAGATTCTGATTAAATGCATTACTTGTTCGGCCATACAAGTTGGACTCTGTTTCGAGTGCCAACAGTGACTGGGGATCAGTCGTCTTGCAGATAATAATTGCTCCTGCCTTCCGCATTTGTTGGACAATCAGTGCATCTTTGTCAGACTTTTCTTTGGCCCAGTTTATATATCCACATGACGAAATTGTGTCCTTGACATAAATGTGCTCCTTGACACTGATAGGAAGTCCGTGGAGGATGCCATAGGGCTTCTTATGTTCTTGGTAGTATTCGTCTAGTTCCTTTGCTCGCTGAAGCGCCTGCTCTTCGAATACTTCAGTCAGACAGTTCGTGATCTGGTGGGCATTTTTGGCCTGTTTGAGGAATGCTCCAACCACCTGGAGAGAGGTAATTTTCCCACAGGTTATGGCTTTAACGAGCTGAGTAGCAGGTTTTTTCACCAAAGCTGCTTCCAGCTCTGAGAGTTGTTCAACAGAGTCAATGGTCATGAATGGAGACTTGGGATGTAAAAGCTTAATGCCATTTGGCTTTATATCTTGGAAAGATAGCGGCTACTTTGAGAAAGTCAGTTCCAAGCGGGTGAGTGAAATCAATGCATGCACAAATCGTTGTTCCATGGATCTTCTCACACGATTGAAACGTAGGTATTTTCGTTTGCATATGGCGGCTACCTGATCGACGCTTTGAGTGGAAATGATCGGCAGATCGACTTTCTGAGGGCGATCAACTTTAATTCAAAAGCAATGCGTTCTACGTACCGGAGTAACATGTGGTTCTCACATCCCGATGTTGACTCTACAAGTGGGAGCTAGTCCACTTACCGTTTGTCTTGCAGATATATCCGTGCTTTACCATTCTTAGTGCATGCTGTTACCGCCTACAGATTTCACTTGGGTACAAAGTCTACCCGAGCAAGGGACTCTCTGAAGGCTCATGACACCACAAACACTGCACTGTAACACTTATCAATATAGGAGTACTGCCGAGTCAACTCGGCAAAACACAATATCATTGGCGTAGAATAAGAATCGAGCCCGGTTTTCAGATTTTCGTGATGCATATCTTCCCAGAATATGGCGCAAGTACCTTCTGGCGGGAATCGTATATTCTCTAGAGGTGTATGGGGGCCATAGTAGACACCCAATGAGTCAATCAAAGAGACGAAATTATGGGGAGACTACTTGATCCATCACGGTTAACAAATCCATTCTCCACGTCAACCCGAATCATTATTTATGAAATAATATACTTTTGGACATGGCCATCGCATAGCCATTTGATAATGTCAAACACAAACTTCTGGGCTGGGGCTGCGTAACAGTCTAATACTCAATTGTGTCGTCACTGCAACGGCAATGCACTCTTTCAACTTGGCTTTACCCGGTCTATAGGACAATTTAATATCGAACATTGGGGTAAACTGACTGACAAAGTGGAATTGTGGTTGGACAGCGCAAAGCTGACTGCAAATTCCTTCGTAGTCTGGTCATTCTGGTTCATGTTCATGATGCAGCTCGAAAAAATAATTTCCAGTCTAAACGAGTCAGTTTTAAGAAACCAGTTTTAAGAAACAGGACTCTAGAAATACCAGCGCAGTTAACAAGATTAACCTGAAACCAAGGAAGAAGCATCAATAGAGTTATTATTCACTTCAAGAATGCATTTGCTGGTGCATCCAATATATTATTACTCGCCACACCTAACATTCTAGTGAGGTGAATGGTGAGCGACTGGTGAGCGACTGGTGAAGGACTGGTGAGGTGACCCTACTTTGTCTCGTATCGTGCAGCACTGACGCACGCCAATCTGCCGTCTTCCCAGCTGATTAGCCCCACCCCATTCACACAGCCTTGGGACACCATTATTTTATTATTTAGCGTGCTTCCCCTGGTTTCAGAGTTACGCAATAAAAAATAATAACCTTGCAACCAATCAACAAGATATATATCCTTGACGATTTTCTTCTCTAGCAAACATATATATCGGGAAAGAGGAAAATTTTTCTTCTTTCTTTCTTTTAAAGGAGAGGCTTTTTCTCCGTGATTAAGAGATTGAAAAACAAAGTGTCAATTTTTTGTTGAATCACTCGGGGCCCCCAACATGGTCAAATTATGGAATCCACTATTGGCGGCATGTGCGGTAATACTTATAGGAGGATTGCAAGCCAAACCATCGTTGGAACATCTGGAAAACTGTAATTTGCTGGACTCCAAAAGCAGTGGCTCCATAGCCGAAAGCGCGCAGTGTGCTCCGATCCCCGTTGAGACTCAGGACGCAGCTTTTGGTGATAGGAAGAATTGGATAGGCCGATTAGTGGCGGGACTGCAGATCCCGCTGTTTGGAGACGACGAGGACGAAAAGGAAGAGCTGGACAGTGATGAAAAATACAACAGCAACAGTGTGAATACGCTGCAGTTTGAAGACGAGATAGTGCTGCGGTTCGTGGTGGTGTCGGGTAAAGAGCGGGCGGCTCTGTTGGGAGCTGCCGAGACATTATTGTTGGATGTATGGAACATGGATGGAGCGAATATTGACGTGAGAATCCATAGGAAAAGAGTGAAAGACTTGCTGAAGATTCTGCCAAAGCCGCTGAGAAACTCTGAGAGAAGAGAATTGTTGATTGCTGACTTGCAGCAGGTTGTAGTTTCCAGTTATCCGATGGTTTCGTATGGAGCGAGCAACGTGCAGCTGGGAAAGTCCTTCTTCAAAGACTATAGGAACCTGGCAGCCATTGAGGGTTTTCTGGAGCTTTTGGTTAAAAAGTACGATAATGTAAAGATCAAGTCTGTGGGACACACTTTCCAAGGAAGGGAGATCAAGAGTGTGGTGATTAAAGGAACTAAAAGTACAACCGGCGAAAAGACCGGCAAAGTTGGCAAAATCCCTACAATCATGGTTGTGAGTGGGGTACAAGCAAGGGATTGGATAGCAGTGTCGTCTACTCTGTATTCTCTTCTCCAGGTCGCCAGAAACGCACCAACCGAACTGGACTACATTTTTATTCCGGTGATGAATCCAGATGGATATGTTCACACCTGGGAATATGATCGGCTTTGGAGGAAAAATAGGCAGCCAACTGGTGTCCCTATGTGCTCAGGTATTGACATTGACCATTCGTTCCTTCAAGACTGGCAGTCAGGTTCAAGGACTCCATGCTCCGAATACTATGGAGGAAAGCAGCCTCTCGAGGCATTGGAAGCATTAGCTTTCTCTCAGTACATCAATGAGACGGTGGAATTACATGATCTGGTGGGATTCATTCAACTACAATCTTATTCGAGCCAGATCGTGTACGCCGACTCCCAGAGCTTAGAGTTTCTGAGACGATGGGTGCCTGCTGGGTCAGACTACTCTGTACTCTCACTCAGCGAGGCACAGGGCCACATTGAAGGCAGCTTATTAGAAACCATGGCTCAATCCCATGGTATCAGTGCTGTTCAGATCAAGCTTCCCATTGATTATCAGGGAATACTAGTGCCCAGAACGTACATCAACACTGTGGGGGAATCAGTTTACAAGGTAGTATCACGAGTCGGAAGGGATGATGGGACTCTGTGAGTGTCTTGAGCATTTCCGGGAGATGTTTGGCCTTCCGAACCGAGATCACGTATTTGGGAGGACTAGTATCACGGGGTCGTGAGGATGATTTGGAGTCTGGGATAAAATTCGCATACTCCAGTGAGATGTAGCAACTCCAATTCAGCTCTGACCGTTCCTCCCCACAATTCTAAAAAAAGCGTCAAGAAGATGAAGCTAAATTAGTACACTTTAGGTTTTGTACACACATATTGCATTCGGTGGACAAATAGAAGTTCAGAAATAGAAAGGAGTCAAATCTGACTGTACAACTTGGTCACCTGGATGATCTGAGTCATGGAAACCCAAAATAGAGTATTTTCAAAGCCAATTAGATGTCACGGCCCTTCGTATCGCGATCTCGTATACGTGAAAAACGGCCCGGGCATCGTTGATAATGTGCGGCGATTCTAGCCCGAGGAACATGACATATTGTGATCGACGCTCGATTCATAATATCGAGTAACCCGAGTAAAACGTTTTTATAACAGTTGATCGAGGCTCACCTATATATATAACGAGGCACCCAGAGTGTTGAATCACTACCATCTTCGCTAAACGTGATGACGTTTGATATCGACGATTACCTGAACCATATAGTTCCAGCCCCGCGACTGAACCGACTTCCGTTTTGGATAAGTCGCTTCCTGGGCTATCGACCCAAGGACTTTAAGCCAAATAAAAACCAGTGGCTGAACCTTCTTTCCGTGTTTCTAAGCACATTTACGGGTTTAATCGTAGTGCTGATCACGTTCAATTATTCTAAACATTTCATTGACCGAGGAGTCCCTGTGATCATCCCGAGTCTGGGAGCGAGCTCAATCTTGCTCTATAATTCTATGGGAGCTCCTCTGGCCCAGCCGAGAAATTTCATTGGTGGTACGTTTGTGTCATCGCTGATTGGAATCATTATCATGAGATTGTTCATGACTCATCCGTCAAAGGAAGAGTTTTTGTGGCTCGGAGCTGCTTTAGCAACTGCCTGTTCCTCGGTGCTTATGTCCCTTTTGGATTGCGTTCATCCTCCTGCTGGAGCTGCTGCTCTGTTACCGCTGGTGGATGCTCAGGTTCGAGCACTTAGCTGGTACTATCTGCCGGTGCAATTGATCTCCATGGGAGAAATGCTCTTTGTGGCTTTGCTTTTTAACAATATAATTTTGAGATATCCTATGTATTGGTGGACAGCTAAGCCTTTGGAAAAGGTACACCATCAGCCTGCTGTGGTAGATGAGGAGAAACTAGCGGGAGGGAAAGCTCAGGCTTCTACTGTTCCACTTGAGGGAGTCAAGGACCCCAATTTTTCTATAAAAATCGCCCCAGATGCAGTTTCGCTACCCTCCAATGTTGAATTTGATGAGGAGACTAACGTTCTGATACGGTCACTTCAAGTTAGATTACAAGGATTGGAGTACCAGTACCAGCATGCCAATGGCAATAACTGTGACGACGAGTCCAGCCTGGTGAGGACACTTGATGCTCGATTACGAGGCTTGCAGGAACAGGAGGCAGGTGATGCGAGAGAAGAGACTGCTATTCAAGAAACATCAAATCCTTGAGATGTGACAATGTTCGCGCTTAATACGCCGCTCAATAAGCCACTTAATATGCCAACGGGCAGGTGATTGCTCTATGAATTGGCAAAATCGAAAATTACATGAAATACATGATATACGAGGCACGATAAACGAGATAACTATTGAAAATTAATATGCCTAGCTGGCAGCAATAAACATGAAGAAGAACATTCGACAAATCAATAGACATCTAACGATAAATGAAGATATGAGATATGATAACAATGTCAGCGTTAAGAAATAAAATATAGCATACAGTGTATAGTCTACTAATTTTAAAATACAAAAAAACGGTACGTCCGCAAAATCAGGCTTACGTTGTTCATAGTAGCTATTGGTTAGTTTTTCAGTTTGTTTGTTTCGATTCGTTTATTTCGCGCATACACACGATACTATTAACTATTACACATTAAGTTTTAATAAATTAAATATGTCTCGGGGGATGTCCATTCAGAGACGTAACATAGTTTGGCCTGCCAGGGATATATGCCGAAGTAGGCATCATTAACGTGGCCGTAGTGCCAACATATCCATCAGTCGGTAGGCTATGGTTTCTTTTCATGTGGTGCAGCGAATGAAAATTCGCAGGTGGTGTGGAGGTGGGCCGAGATATGGGATTCGCGTACATAGGGAAGTAGTACGAACTACCTGCCTGGGCAGTGGGAAGGGGAGGAGTAGGATGGGTAGGCGGGGGAGGAGGTCCAAGTGCATATGTAGGAGGAGAAGGAATTGCTTGTATTGCGGACGCACCAGACATACCTGCTGGTGGAGGGGGAGGGGGTGGAGGGTGAGGCAGCTCGTGTGAATTTAATGCAGATGGTCCCGGGTGATGAGCGTAGACCTGGGCGTAGTGAGGATGATCACCAGGGTGTTCACTGTGATGACCGTATCGAAGTTGTGTAACTTCTTGTTCAAGAAGGAGGATGTACTCGACCGCTTTTTTAAGGATCATAGCTTTTGAATCTTGAGATCCTTTGCAAGCGGGAACAGAGTTCTTCAAAAGCTGGAACCCACCATTGATATTTTCTCTTCGTCGCTGTTCACTTAGAATATGGGCGTGTCTCCGGCTAGTGCTCGACGTACTACTAATTGTAGTAGGAGCTAAAAGCGGGATGGAAGGTCCTGGGGTTGATGCTCGAGAGTCCCCAGCTGAAGTGATGCCTCCCTGACTTGGCGAATGTTTGGCTGATTCAGGGTACTCGTCAATTGAGGTTGCAGCAGAGTGCACCGAATAAGTGTCTGCTGCGGTTATTGGCCTGGCTAAATCACGCAGGTTATCAACAGACATTTTCTTCAGAGGCCGCCGGACGGTTTCTTGGTCAGGCGAAGTTTTTCGTTTCAGATTCGGCACACTCGCATGGTGCACTAAGCTGTGGTGGTGGCCCAACCCGTGGATGCCCAGGGGTGACGGTTCCGGGGACAGTAATGTTCTTGAGAACGGCCGAGACGTGATTGCAGCCAGGTGCTCCTTGTCAATGCCAAGACCTCTTGTCGGCTGGACAGCGATGACCCCTGAGTTCACAGCGACTATCGGATTGTTATTATTATTGTAGTTGTGGTCGTGGTACCCGCCGCCGTCGTTCTCCAAGTGCTGCGGATCCGACTTGGAATCCGGGGAAGTAGGGGTTGGAGGTTCATCGAGTTTCCGTTTAGGAATTGACGGGTGGTGATGATCCGGATTACTGTTATTATGGTCAGACGTATCTTCTTCGTCTTTCGGGCTTGGGTTTCGAATTGCTTGCTGGTGATCTCTTGACTTTTGAGTAGCAGTGGTGGTGATCGGCTGAGACCCAGACACAATATCTTTCAAATCCATTGTCAAAATAAAAGAAAGTAAGAAATAAATAAGGAAAGTGTTGAATTAATAAGAGTTCGTTTGTGAATTATGATTTCTTTGTTGCAAAAGGAGTGTGTTAATCCAATTCATAAATGGTGACTGGTGTTGCCGGGTTTTATGGCATGAGCTCGTCACTCGGGGATGAAAGATGAAAAAGAGTGTGTAGGCGGAGGAGGAAGCCGGGGGAGGTGTTGGTAGTCGTTCCGTTTATATATGTATACAAAAAACTCCAATTTAGACTTCCAATTGCAATGAGAACTAGTCCGTAAATATAAATTGCGTACCGTCTTTGTGAAAATCAAAAATCGCACGCACCTGCTTTAAGGGGTGAGGAGAAAGGCGGATTGGGCTTTTGGAAAACGTTATTTTAGCACGGACCTCGGGGGTACTTGCGAAAGTTACCAAGAAAAAAAACACCAGAGAGGTCACAAGGTATGAAAACACACACAAAAGAAAAAAACCTTAAAACAAAAATAGACAGACCGCAATAATCAAATAAATCAACGAAAAAAGATTTTTATGCGTCAATCTTATTATATTTTTTTTTTCTTTCAAAAGTCGCAAACAGCAGCGTGCAAGTCCGCAGTAAGAATAGGTACACTCACGCAGAAGGGTTAGGAACCGTCGTCGTCCAGGTTTATTTCCAGGAACGAGAAAAGCCAGAACAGAACGGTTATATTCGGAAAAGGGTTCACACTTGTGATCAAAGATTAGAGATTAGACAGTTGTGTGAGAAAGGAAGAAAAAAGTAACTGGCGTTAAGGTTATTGTATTTGTGAAACAACTGAATGCGTGCAAAGCCGAGAGATACGGTTGATTGAATGCACTGCTGAGATTGTTTGATATGTTTGAGGTCACAAGCACAAAATATAAACACAACCAGAAGTATAATCTATGTCGTTGTATGGTTTGATATGTTTTAAAATAAAAAATGGTTGAGTATCAGAGTCACAAGTTTTCGATTGTTTTCTTTTGCCGATAGCAGCACAGTGAGCACACTCCTTACCCCTGATTTACACTCCAATCAGATAGAGCGAAGAAATCAAGAAAAAGCAAAACTAAATTGTTCGGCGATCTCTGTTAACTGTCACGGTACGCCGTGTATATGTGTGAGAGTTAAAAAGCACTAAGCGGGCGGAAGAGGAGCGAGGCGAGACACACGCTAGGCTAGTACAGCTGACTAGTGGGCTAGATATATTTAGAAGTAGAGTGTTTATCCTGTAGGAGAGTTCTTTTTAGTCTCGAGTTTGTAAATAAACCTTGCATACAAGTTACACAATATCCTGATCCAAGGGGGATGTTACAAACCAGGATATCCAATCTTCTACTACTTCTAACCACGTCGTCCACAAAAATCTCTTGCCACGTAATAACAAAGCAGATACAACAAGGCAGATTATATAGAGAACCTTGTCATCTGGCACTTACGACAGGTAAAAACCAAACCCACTGTACAATGACATGCAATGCACATGCATGCAATACGTAGACGCAATAAGTAGACCCAGCTAATCCCAGTTCGGTGCAAAAGTAGCCCTTTCGGGCAAATTCAAGCCGATCAAGGAGTGTTAGGGAAAAGGGGTAGAATTAAACTTTGCCCGTATATGGCAAGGATCGTACAGATCGTCGGCAGAGAATCCTGCAAGCTTAACTGATGACTATGTATAGATCGGTGAAGAACAGCCTTCTTACTACAGTACAGTGTATCTGTCTTGTGGCAGTTCCGTTCAAGCGATATATATGAACTCTCCCTAATTACCTTAGAATATCCGATTACCACTGTCACGGCTTCGACCAAGAGCAAACCATCATCTTCACAAACAGGTCGTTGCATACTGGTGGTGGGTCCACTGTCCCATCGAGCGAACCAAGAATAGCCTTTAGATAGACACCGAAGGTATGAACCGAGAACTAAGAGAAAACGTCATTATCCCAAGACAGTCACTAGCGTGTGTCGACAGTAGTACATATGTAGTACTGTCTAGTGTGTCGTGTACGATAATCCTGGTATTTCTTTGTTGTAGCTTGATCAAGTTTCCCTTGCAGTTTAAAGTCTAGATCTCATTCCATTTAGAACTGCATATCGATCGTCAACCCAACTAAGCAGCTTCAACGTCTGATTTACCTAATATTATTTAATATTAGTAACCGGCGTAAGCAGGTCGTGTTAGGGGCATATTCCGTGCATTCAATACGATCTTTCTCTGCCCCTGATATTCTGATAGAAATCCGACATTTGACAGCGAAAACATGTTAGCTGAACTGCTGAACTGCTCAACAAAGCAATTATTATTACATCACCTCGGTCAGTGCCAGCCGTCTGGCACGATGGATTCATCCATCATGTAAAAAGCAGGGGCGTCAAATGTAAAGTGTAAGCTCGGTACGCTGTATTCTCTCTGTCGTTAAAACTGTAAATCTTCAAAAAGGTTAGTTTAACATGTCTCTGCTGACGACCTGTGATAACGCGTGGGAGTACCAGGGTACACAATGTGCCCATCAAGTCTCATGCAGCAAAGAGTAAATATGGGCCGTGAAAAGTCTGTGTGCGGATCCCAGTGGATACTCGTTTAAAATTCTTTCATGTCGGCATATGTTTTTGAGTTTTGATTTCTGTCTTCAAGTTTTACTTTTGTTCAGAGGGACCTTCCATTATTAGATCGATAGATATCAGTGGGTCACTGAGAATCGAAAAAAAAGGCATTACATCCAACAATACACATTGAGGATGTTGAGTCGACGTTCCGGAGTCAGTCTCGTAGAAACTTCTGTATCGTAAGACAACCACTTCAGATTCAATTGGTACATTCACTTGGTACATTCATTTGATACATTCAGTTGATACTTTCACTAAGCTGCACATTACTTCTCAGAATAGCTCTGAATATTGAGTGTCCAGCCACCCTGCTCGGCCGGCCCTTGCCGCTGTACCTTCGGTGATCTATGCTGCCAATGCGTACCCCTGATTGCGCAAGCGGGCCATGTATTGGGCATGCGGTGGACCGGGTTCGAGCGAAAGAAAGTACTCCTGTACATAACGAATAAGCGCTGCAAGCTCAGTGTGCAACAGAGTGGCGGTGTCCAGAGCAGTAGTGCGCATAACACTTGTCTGAGATTTTACTGCAAAAGCTGAAGGTCGAGGAGTTGGAGAAGACTCAACTTGGGACATTAGCTTTTCACCATTGCAAACAAAGTAAGTATAGTTCCTCGAGCTCGACAATCAGCCATCAATCACCCAATTACATAATATTACTATACAAATATACTTGACATTAACGATCTTGTGTCTAAAAATACCTTCGGGCTGTGCCATACACTTGTCACCCCACGATCGTACAGTTTACGGTGGTGGTCGCGCGGTACGTTGAACCGCTGCTGTATGACTGGATTTATACGGGGTAGGTTAGACACACCAATATTTTGTTAGCCAGCGCAGCGCCTAACTAATTTGTTGAAACAGCACCCCTTACCCGCTTGTGTGCCACATTTTCCCCACATTGAGGCAAACCTGCTAAAAGTTGCCGAATGAAGAATCGGCTGACCCTGTTCCATATCCGACTAGCTTCCTATTTCCCTTTGGAATTCCTTTCTTATAATATATATTATCTTGCTTGATAACGAACTAACGTTTGAAAAACTCCTCCCCCCAGAAATTCGAGTAGGCAGTCTAGTGTTGTTTGAAGATGAAATTTCTATCTCTGACTTCTGTGGTTCTCAGTGTCTTGGCAATTTCCACCTCAGTAGTGGCGGACGCAGGACGAACCGGTGGTCGGGATGGACTATCTAAATACATTGTTGTATTTGAAAAGGGGCTTGAGACGCCAGACAGGATTGTAAAAGCTGCCGAGGAGCGACTCAAAGCTATTGGGGCGTACATTACTTATGAGTACAGTACAGTCTTGAAGGGATTTGCAGTTACTGCGCCTGCTGATGTAATGACTACTTTTGCTGTTGAGGATAATAACGACGAGTATCCATTCATCGTGGAGACTGATAAACAAGTTTGTAAGTAAAAGAGAATGGGATTTTAAGCGTGAAGCTGGAACCGTTGCAGTTCTCCCGCGGAGCTCAGGCCGCTGCCATAGTCACCGCTGTCATTACAAATCATGGGCAAACGTTTGATCGACCGTCTGCCTTTATGATTTATTCGATGATGGCGATATCGATCGTGGTAGCGCGACCGTTGGTGTGTGTGTATGAGCTACCGATGGATTATTATTTTTTACTGTAGTGACTTTTTACTAACAAGCGATAAATGATCGAAATTAGCATTGCTATTGACAGTTTTTTATTTATACATATATTTATGATTATTGCAAATGAAGTAGAAAAGAAGTAGTTAATTGATTATAGCGGATATATCAGAGAATTGTAGTTTGATTTGAACTAGTTTGACTAAATTTGTAAGTGCCTGCCTATTACAGTGAAAGAGTATTACTGCCTGTTGGAGACACGATAGATTACGAGATCTGAGGCTGAACAGCTCTTGGCAGACTTTGAATTGATCTCATATATTTTACATCTCTATATTACATGACTCTGTACTCTGATTCTGTACTCTGTGGATCACCTTTCCAAATTAATAGACGTACCAAACTTTCCATACAAATGCTTCTTCAACTCCTCCATACTCGAATGTATTTTCGAAATTTCCTGTTCAGTATGTTCTAGTCCCTCATCTGTGTCTTTGACATCCTGCTCCAGTTTCTCCAGTACCTCTGGCTGACTCAAATACACAAAGGCATCTCCAATCTTGTACTGCACTTTTTCCTCCTCGTCCACCAGTTCTAGTTCCATGCTTACATCGTCTAAATACTCTTTTTCTGCTTGCTGTTTCTTCAACGTTTCCTCCAATACACTCAATCGAGCGTTGAGTTTGGAAAACTTATTGATTCGTTCTTGATCCTCCCATAACACTTCTATGTCGGCTTTTTGGCCTTCTGGTAGCTCGTTAGAGGTGTGCTCACGCCCAGTGCTGCTTCTCATTGCTTACCATTTGCATTTTATCTGATTCTATAAACTGTATTTCTCACTAGATTATGTGTGTTATTATTCTATATTCAATTGAAATATTATTTTAAGATAATATGTACAGTTTTTGGTTATGTCACACTCGAGATTGTAAATATATCAACCGTGGTTGTTGGTTTGGGAGGTTATAATTTCATAATTTCTTGTGATGTTCACTTTCTGTGATGTTCGCTTCCACTTCCCATGAACTTTCCGTTGAATTTTTGTTTTTTCGCGGTCTCCTATGGCAGGCGTCAAACCTTGGAAAACTGCATTTGACCTGGCTTTGAAGCAATGTCAATCACCGAAAATTGCATTGGCCGTCAGTGGAGGCCCGGATTCAATGGCTTTAGCTTGGTTGGCAAGCCGGTGGACGTCGACCAAGCTGATGAACGACCGCGGTGTCGAAACAGCTCCCCCACATTTGTTCTGTTTCACGGTTGACCACAATGCTCGGCCAGAGAGCTCAGCAGAAGCTCATACAGTTGGCACCTGGCTCAAACAGATTGATCCGCACATTCACCACAAAATACTCACTGTCCAATGGCCTCGTGGTAATCTTCCGCAGTCTCAATTCGAACTGCAAGCTAGAACCGCGAGACGGCAGCTGTTAGTACAAGCATGTCGTGATATGGGTATCACTTATTTATTGACTGGTCATACACTCGATGACCAACTGGAAACGTTTATCATGCGCCTTACAAAAGGCTCTTCGCTCTTTGGTCTGTCTGGCATGGAGCCTGTGTCTGTCGCTGACACTCCTAATCCCCGGCAGGCACCAGTCTATATGGTAAAACCACTTTTGCAGTACTATAAACGAGAACTTATTGATATTTGTAAAGTGAACGGGGTCCGTTGGGTCGAGGATCCTACAAATCTGGACGCGACATTTACAGTTCGGAACTCAATTAGAGCTTTGCTAGCTGACGAGTCTAAACTGCCTGTGGCTCTGCGTCCTGAAAGTTTACGGGATACAATTCACACATTGTGTGAAAGGAGAATGGCAATAGAGCAGCAAGCCGCCAAGGTCATTCGTGAAATGAAGACAGAGGGATACATTGTGGTCAATCGTTCTTTAGGTACAGCTGAACTTCACGGATATTCTGGGTTCGACAAAGTCTGTGACACGGCAAAACTACTGGTGGTTGGCCACGTCCTGCAACAGATTGCACCAGTCGATGTATTTTCCTATACACGGTCTACTCTCCACAAATTAGTGAAGCGGATGGCTACAGTCCAAAAGCTAGAGTTGACCCAGAATCAAACGTTGACGTGGGACTATTTGCATACGAGAATAGATGTGACTCCGCTGCTCTCTCCTTCTGAAGGTGTGGTTTGTTACAAGTACAAGTTTTACAGACAGCGGCCCTTCAGTTATGAAAAGACAGAAATCAGGATTGAATGCACCACGGCATGGTCTAATTGGAAGCTATATGACAATCGTTTTTGGATTCGAGTCAGAAAAACACCTTCGAAGGAGGACACCTCAGGTCCCTTGACCGTCATCTGCAAACTGCCATACAAACCATCTACCGAGAAAAAGCTAGTTACAAAGGCTCTGGGGACCGAGAAGAAGATTCGCTGGCCGTCTGCGAGAGTCCTCTATGGCCAACCGTATCTATACATTGATGGAGGCTCCACTACGAGTCCAATCGGCTTCCCAACCCTCCAGCTGATCAACCGGCATTGTGGGGTTGAAGTAGAGTGTCAGTTGAAACAGGTGTAGAGAAACCAGGCATAGAGAAAAGTGAGTCATGGTTGTACTCATGCTCTACATGTATTATTTATTGTATTTATATCAACTGTCATAGCTGTAGCTGTATACTATCCTCTCCTCGCTCTCTCTCACGGCACTCCAGCTCGTCCGGTTAGGGTTGGGTGACAAATTTATAAAATCAGTCATCGCCGAAACTTTTGCTTATACTCCAGCGACAATTAAAAATTGGACTTGGATCCGGTTTGTTTCGTTGTCCGTTTGTTTTGAAAAATGAATTTCTCGAAAGCTGAGGAAGAGGTCCTCGCTTATTGGAATGAAATTGACGCCTTCCAGACGTCGTTGAAGCTTTCTGAAGGGAAACCCCATTTCACGTTTTACGATGGTCCGCCTTTCGCTACAGGAACTCCCCATTATGGCCACATGCTGGCTTCAACGATCAAAGATATCGTGCCCAGATACGCACATATGACTGGCCATTACGTCGAACGACGATTTGGTTGGGACACCCATGGATTGCCAGTGGAGCACGAGATCGACAAGAAACTGGGAATCACTGGCAAAGAAGATGTCATGCAAATGGGCATTGCCAAGTATAACGCAGAGTGCCGGGCTATCGTTATGCGATATGCTGACCAATGGAAGCGAGACATTGGCCGTCTGGGTCGATGGATCGATTTCGAGAACGACTACAAGACCTTGTACCCGACTTTCATGGAGAGTGTGTGGTGGGTGTTTAGTCAGCTGTATGAAAAGCAAGCCGTGTACAGAGGATACAAGGTGATGCCTTATTCTACTGGTTGCACTACTCCGTTGTCGAATTTCGAGGCTGCCCAAAACTACAAGGATGTGCTTGATCCTGCTGTGGTGGTGAGCTTCCCATTGTTGGATGATCCCAAAGTGAAACTGCTGGCTTGGACTACTACTCCTTGGACTTTACCAAGTAACGTTGGTCTGGCTGTTCACCCTGACTTTGAGTATATCAAGATCTTTGATGAAAAGTCTGGCGATTACTACATCTTGCTGGAGTCGTTACTGACCACATTGTACAAGAACCCTAAGAAGGAAAAGTTCAAGATCGTCGAGAAAATCAAGGGTACTGATTTGGCTGGTCTCAAGTACGAGCCTTTGTTCGATTACTTCTATGACGAATTCAAAGATTACGGTTTCAAGGTTCTTACTGGTGACTACGTTACCGCTGACTCCGGTACTGGTATTGTCCACCAGGCCCCTGCCTTTGGTGAGGAAGATTGGAGTGTGGCCATAGAACACGGGGTTATCGACAAATATAGAACCCCTCCTAATCCCGTCGATGACGCCGGTAGATTCACTGCTTCTGTCCCTGATTTCCAAGGTATCTATGTCAAGGAAGCTGACCGAAAGATTATCAAGCATCTTAAAGAAAAGGGCCGACTGTTAGTGGATGCCCAGCTTAACCACAGTTATCCATTCTGCTGGAGATCAGACACCCCCTTGATCTACCGAGCTGTTCCCGCTTGGTTTGTGTCTATCAAGGAAATCATCCCGCAGATGTTGGGTAACATCGAAAAGACTCACTGGGTTCCCGAAAGTATTGGAGACAACCGATTTGGTAACTGGATCAAAAATGCTCGAGATTGGAACGTGTCCCGAAACCGATATTGGGGTACACCAATCCCATTGTGGGTTAGTGACGACTATGAAGAGGTTGTGTGCATCTCGTCCATTGAGCAGCTGAGAGAGTTGTCTGGTAATAAAGATATTACCGACATCCACCGAGAGAGCATTGACCAAATCACTATCCCTTCAAAACGAGGCAAGGGAGTGTTGCGACGTGTCGAGGAAGTTTTCGATTGTTGGTTCGAATCTGGTAGTATGCCATATGCCTCAAGGCACTACCCCTTTGAGGGCAAAGACAACTTTCAGAACAGTTTCCCCGCCGACTTTATCTCTGAAGGTTTGGATCAAACTCGAGGTTGGTTTTACACCCTAACTGTCCTTGGAAACCATTTGTTTGGAGTTTCTCCGTTCAAGAACTGCATTGTCACTGGTATAGTGTTGGCCGCTGACGGAAAGAAAATGTCAAAACGACTAAAAAACTATCCCGATCCTAACTTGGTGTTGGATAAATATGGTGCAGATGCTCTTCGACTGTATTTGATTAATTCTCCAGTACTGAAAGCCGAAACTTTGAAATTCAAAGAAGAAGGTGTGAAAGAAGTCATCTCAAAGGTTTTGCTTCCCTGGTGGAATGCATACAAGTTCTGGGAGGCTCAGGTTGCTCTGTTGAAGAAAGATAATGGCATTGACTTCAAGTACAACCCGAAGAGTACCAGCACTAATGTCATGGACAAATGGATCCTTGCCAGTTTGCAGACTCTTATCGAGCATATTCACGTGGAAATGAAGGAATATAGACTGTACAACGTCGTACCCGGTTTGCTCAAGCACATTGATGATCTTACCAACTGGTACATTCGACTCAATCGAAGCCGGCTAAAGGGAGAAAACGGTCCTGAAGATACTATTGTTGCCCTCAATACTCTGTTTGAGGACTTGTATAGTTTTGCTCGAGCTATGGCCCCTTTTACGCCCTTCTTGTCGGAGACTATCTACCAAAACCTGAAGTCATCCATTCCCGAGGGAGTGCAATCGGAGACCGATGCTCGATCCGTCCACTTTTTGAGCTATCCTGAAGCTCGAAAGGAGTTGAAGGACGACGCTACTGAACGGTGTGTCGGCCGAATGCAGAGAGTCATTGAGTTGGGTCGAAACATCCGAGAGAAATTCACCATTGGACTGAAGACTCCGTTAAAGACTTTGATTGTACTACATCACAGCCATCAGTATCTCACTGACATTGAATCTTTGCGAGACTATGTTGTCGACGAGCTGAATATCAGAGATCTTATCTTGACTAGTGACGAAGAGAAATACGGAGTCGAATATCGAGCTCAAGCCGATTGGCCGGTGTTGGGTAAGAAGCTCAAGAAAGACATTGTCAAGGTCAAGAAAGCTCTTCCCCTTCTTACCAGCGAGCAAGTTCAGGACTATATCAAGCACAAGACGATTGTTGTTGAAGGAATCGAACTGGTGGAAGGTGATCTCGCTGTTATTCGAGGACTTGGGGATTCGGGAGCTGCTGCTGGACATCAGGTCAATACTGACCAAGATGTTTTGGTCATTTTGGATACCACCATACATGAGGAGCTCAAGGCTGAGGGTATCACTCGAGAATTCATCAACCGAGTTCAACGATATCGAAAGAAGCTTGGGTTGCAGGTTACTGATGATGTTCAAGTTCAGTATGAGATCAAGACGGATACAGTCAATTTGCAGAGCAGTCTAGATACTAACCAAGAACTGCTGAACAAAGCTTTGAGACGACCATTAGAAAAGTTGGCTGAGGGAGGTGAAGTCATTGGAGAAGAGCAGCAAGAAATTGGTGAGACTGAGTTTTTGCTTAGATTGTTGAAGATTAATTAAAGTATATAATATTTGTAATAAGATAGATTGACATCTACACGTTGAATGAATCTATAAACTATAGTCTATTAAATGGCGCATCTGATCATTTTGGCATATTTGTCTTGACACACTCCCGGAACGTTTGGAATTCAGTTTTGCACTGATCTTTGTTCAAAGTTTCGGCATGCAGAAGTATACAATTAGCGTATGCTGCACCCTTGTTAAATCTAGAAGGGAGAAATGGGAATGGTTAGTTACATACGGCTACTGAGCATTTTGCAGCACTAGCGCCAAGTCGATGCACGTATCTCTGGCGACTAGGAGGCATGCCCGAAAGTTCTATGTCGAGGAAGGAACAGGTATCGTTCGACGTCGACGAAGTCGTTATTTCAAGCGCCAATAAAATGTGCTGCGGCGCGCCACAGTTTATTGCGGCGTATCATTATCCATGCTCGGACGTCATTACTTACAGTAACCGGTCAGTCTATTCAACGTGGCTGGATTTGTCCGCTGACTACTTGCTACTCAGAAGAGAATGAATATATACTGTACAAAGGGAATGTAAAAGATGATAGTATAAGTTTCGTATTTCATGCATGGAAAGGCATACACGGTCTCATACCAACTTCTACGTGTCTAGCTCATCACACTTACAACCAAATAGAGATATATGTAGCCTGACGTAAAGCAGCAACAAATTATTACATTCTTCCATCCTTCATTCACGCTCTGCTACCCAGCCATCTCTCGACCAGCTGATCACCAATCAGCCCTGTCGATCGCTGCAATATTATGCAATACCGCCTTATCGCTCTCTATTCAAAAGTGTCAGAGAGGTCGTGGTCGTTGTGCAATTTACATAACAAGTACAATTCCAGTTAACAAGTCTAATCAATATAGCCACATCCCATTGACCACGCACTGCTGACACGCTCTTGGTCACCAGTACCTCCCAGATATACCCTTCTTGGTCATCGGTCATTTCGTCCTGTCACGTGAACTCCCTCTGAGATTACCCCACCTTGATAGCTGCGCTACTAAGCGGGTTATCTATCTCCCAAGCCCAGCTCCCCAGTTCGCATTTATTCTGGTAACATTTGCCACGAAAACACGTTTCTGTTATTCTCTTCAGTCCAACAACTATAAATTGGACGAAAACTTGTTTATTTGTGAGTGCTGATTCTATTTATTGAAGGTAAGTTAGATTTTGGAATGAAAGTGGCGTGGACTGTATGTAGCTTTTGTTGTTTATAGCTATTTTGTTGATAAGCAGAGCACGGAAACGTTGCTTTGCACGTAAAATGCTTTGTAAAAGGTCGTGTCAGGCGATGTAATTAATGCTGTGCCACGTCAATAGTGCTACAATTCTGCTGTCGGTATGACTCAGCAGGAGTTATTTAGTCCGTTTAAATAGTTTCTGAATCTCCAACTAACAAAGACATCATGAGATCTAAATTTAAGGACGAGCATCCTTTTGGTATGTATAGTATTAACCCATTATGAATTGTCTGCTCAGCTAACCAGAAACTAGAAAGGCTGAAGCCGATCGAATCCGTCATAAATACACGGACCGAATTCCAGTCATTTGCGAGAAGGTGGAGAAGTCGGACATTCCTGCCATCGACAAGAAGAAGTATCTAGTTCCATCTGATTTATCCGTAGGCCAACTTGTCTACGTGATTAGAAAGCGAATCAAGCTGGCCCCCGAGAAGGCCATTTTTATATTTGTTAACGATATACTTCCTCCTACTGCTGCCCTCATGAGCACAATCTATGAGGAGCATAAGGATAAGGATGGATTCTTATATGTGACTTATTCGGGAGAGAACACATTTGGAGGTGATGCTATTGAGTTTTAAGGAACGTGAGAAGTTATTAATGGTGAAATCAGTAAATATATATATTCGTTTTTAAGATTACTATTATTGTTATACACGGTTCTTTTTAGTAGGTTATTTAGGTATGGTGATATTTTGTTTTCCATACAATTGCGCTGGTCATCGTAGTTCTATAATGCTGGCATTAAACTATGAGTTCGAGTTAGTATTGTAAATATCTTGCGAACTCGGGGTGACCATGCTTCTTCCATTCTATTGTAATGCCGGTGTATGTTGGCTGTATAATCACTATATAAGTTAGTCCCATCACGTACTGTTTTACAACCGAGTTCTACAATGTGGTCAGGCTGGCGGATGTCTTAGTTTGATTACTCTACTAATTTACATTTTATCATCACTACAGATCATCTCGTCATTCTCTTGTGAGCAGTTTCCGCCAGCTGCTCCAAAACTTCCAACTCACCGCTGTTCTCACACATTCCTTGGAACACTGAATCCCTCTGTAATAGTTCATACGGCGTATCGTATTCTACCGCTTCGCCGCCGTCCATGACCAGGATTTTGTCGTAATCTGCAATTGATCGTAATCGATGAGCAATGGTCAGAATCGTAGTGTTTGAGAATTCCTCTCGAATAGTTTTCTGAATGCGAACATCAGTCTCGTAATCAATAGAGGCAGTAGCTTCATCCAGCACCAAAATGCTTGGAGATTTCAGTAAAGATCGTGCTAGACATAACAGTTGCCTTTGCCCTTGAGACAAGTTTTGTCCTCCTTCAGCAACTGGCTGAGACAAGTCCAGGAACTTGTTGCTGTTTTCACCGTCCGTAACTTCTATAACTTCATCCACCTCTGGCACCCTACCAATCAAGTGAACTCTTCTTAATGCTGTGAAGATCTCCTCATCCCTGTACTGCTCAAAAGGATCTAGATTAGACCTGATAGTTCCGGTGAATAGTGTAGGATCCTGAGGGATGATAGCCAATCTTGCTCGCAAATCTTGCAAGCCAATACTACCAATATCAATCCCATCAATCACGATGTTTCCTGAATCAGCTTCTAGAAACCTGAAAAGTGCAGTTACGATAGTTGACTTTCCAGCACCAGTTCGGCCCACAACCCCAATCTTGCTATAAGGCTCGACTTTAAAAGAAACATTCTTAATAACCAAAGGAAGGTCTGGCGCATATCTGAGACAGAGCTGGTTAAATTCAACTTGTCCCTTCTGGGGCCACTCGGCCGGCGATCGTCTCCCTTCAATCACAGCGGGAGCCTCCTTTTCAACATCCAAATACTCTCGAACACGTTCAATACAATTCATGTTCATCTCCAACAAGCTATATGCCTTCACAAAGAACAGAGTACTGTCACTGAAATTCAGAGCATAAGCTAGCGACAATCCAGCCATTCCAGCATCCAAATTCTCGATATTTAATAAGACAAAACCGGCGGCGAAGAAAGCTACCAGTGCACCCGTACTGTCAATACGAAACGCCAACCATCGGTTGCCAAGAGCTCTGTAAAAATACGGTCGGTTGTTGGCGTCAATTTTCGTCAAGTTGTCTCTAATAAACCTTCTCTCGTCATTGTACGCTCGAATTGTAGAAGTACCAGTCAATGTCTCTCCGAAATGTTGATATATTGGGGAAGTAGAAATAGAATCTAGCCGCTTAAGTTCTCGCGAGGTAGATAGGAATAGCATAGCAAAAGCATAATAGAGTCCAAAGATAAAAATTCCTGCAAAGAAAAAAGAGGGAGTAATGATGAAAATAACAACTGTGACGGACAACGATGACACACCCCAAAACAGTGTCGACCCAGTAAACCTCGGCAGCTCTTGATCAACTCCTTCGATGTCTCTAGAAAAACGGTTCATAATACGTCCCAATGGAGTCGAGTCGAAAAATCTAACCTTTGCCCGAATCACAGAGATAAGAAGTTCATTGAAAATCCTTCGCGAAGCGTGCAATGCTCCCATATAGAGGAAAACCTGTTTCCCCGCGGCCACTACCACAAAAACTAGTCCAATGGCAAGGTAGATACCCAAGTAATAAAATGTCTCCGAGTTGTCCTTCAGCGAATGTACCGGAGATACTTCAGTAAGTCCTAGAGTGATTGGAATGGAATGCGATTTAAAATCCCGTTTCACAATTAGACTTGGGATAGAAAGGAGGCTAGCTTCTCTGGATTTCATCAATGTCCATATTCTCAGCCACCAAGCTTGTATAACAAGTATACTGTGATGCCCAAGGAAAGATCCCACGACAATGAGCCAGTACGACCACGGACCAAGCGACTGTAAATAGAACAAAAATACCCTTTTGTCCACATAGCCCGTCGACCTCTGCTCATCCTGGATCAACTTACCAGGTGCCTTTTTGATTGGGCTCTCTGGTTCTAGGATTCCCTCATCACCGTTGCTCTCTAGCGGAGGATTTCCTTTCGACGACTGTAACTTAACAGCGAGCTCCCGAGCCAAGGACTGTGAGTTCTTTTGTGACATCTTCAAAAGGTTGGTCTCGGACTGGACTCGTGTTGAGGGCTGTGATGTACTTTGAGAGGCACTGTTTCTGACAAGTTCATCTTCACCGAGATCTCCGTTTTGCAACAGAGCCATCGGAGAACCGTGAGCTTTTATTCTTCCATTGTCCATTACCACAACTAAAGCAGCTTGTTTAACTGTAAGCGCAACATTGTGAGAAACCAAGATTATCGTCCGGTTTTCCGTCAGAGGGCTGCATAAGCAGTTATCATAAATCCAAACTGCCGTATGCGTGTCGACGGCACTCAGACAATCGTCCAAAAGCAGATGTCGGGCCCGCGAATAAATAGCCCGCGCCAAAGAAACCCGCTGCTTCTGCCCGCCAGAAAGAGCAACGCCCTTTTCGCCAATTTCGGTTTCGTCTCCAAAATCCAAAATTTCCAGATCACGAGTAAGAGCACACGCCTTGATGACAGCATTATATCTCTCCTCGTCAAATTCACTTGCGAAAAGAATATTGTTTCTTACAGTATCATTGAGCAACCATGCCTGTTGACTGCAGTAAGCCACAGACTCGTAGAGTCCTGTACTGGGATTAAGCCGAACATCTTCTCGACTTTTGGCTCCTGGTAGAAAAACGAAACCACTGTCTAGTTCCATTTCTCCTAGAAGAGCCATAAGTAAAGAAGTTTTACCACTTCCAGTGGGTCCGATGATTACATTAATTCTTCCATCTTCGAAGACAACGTTGAGATCTCGTAGCTTGAAATCTTTGCTAGCTTTAGCTTTGCCAGAGTTGATATTATCTCCTCCCTCTACTACTGACTTGCCCAACCACGAAAAAGATGCATTTTCAAATCCGATATGTGGAGTGGCCGTCCGACGCGATTTGGACATTGTAAGCTGGCTGTACTTTTTTGTTTCGCCTTCGTTCAAAAATTGCTGTATACGGTTAATCGAAACTTTTGCTTGCATAACGTTATTGACTGACTCCGCCAATTCGTCCATCGGATTTCTCAAAAGATTGAACAAGGATAAAGCAGTGAATGCCACAGGAGCAGTTAGTTCCCTTCCCTGAATTATGGTATAACAGCCGAACGAAGTGACAGTCAAGACTAGAGGAGAGCAATTCCATACAGCTGTGCTACAGCATATAAAGAGAAACCTCTTCCTGAGATTTTTCAACTCCTTTTCTCTAATCTTCAAAATTCCATCAATGAATTTGTCTTCCCACGCAAAATACTTGATGATGCGGATAGACTGTAACAGCTCATTGGTCTTCTGTATCCTTTGATCAGTGATCCTCATAAGCGCTGCCTGGATTTTGGCAAATTGACTTCCAAACCAATAGTTGAGGGGTATCAGCAGACTCATCGAGAATGCCCCTACCAGTCCACTCCAGCTCAGGATATTGCACAAGAAAACTACAGCGATGATTATGGTGAAGAAGGCTGAGATAATCTCATGAAGATAGCCACCTGCATCTGCCACTTGAGAAGCATCAACAGCCATAAGATTAATGATAGCACCAATATTGGCCTGGGAGGCATCTCCTTCCTTACTGGGAAGAGTATCGGCCGAGGAGGGAGCAGCAGACGTGTCTTCAGTCACTTCATCATGTGTGTTGTTTTCTTTTTGACCCAACGCACTGTCATTGCCAGCTACAGCCTTTCGTCGTAGTGCTTTAGCGTACACTTCACCAATTATAATGGCTCGCACTCTAATAGCTATGCGCCGATCAAGAAACATAGCCTGGCTTGAGCCTATAGTGATTCCAACTCCAAACACAAGAAATGCAAGAACGCATAGCCAAGCAACATGGGCAGGCATGACATCTGGATCCTGCACATACTCAAGTATTTTCTTTAATAGCAAAGTAGGTAGGAAACTGAGAATACCATACCAGAGAGCCCAGACGGTAATGACAAAGAGCTCCCATTTGAGGTAGACAGCCACACGCCAAAGAAAGGGATGGATAGATGAAACTTCTCTAAATTTTTCCAGTACCGGATAGGCATGGTCATCCTCGCGAAGATCAGGGATGTCTTCCATATTAAGGGGATTCCAGTATCCTTGCCAAATCATAGGATTCATCCAGGCGAAGGATATCAAGTCAAATAAGCTGGAGGTTGGTTCGGGCGATGGCTTGATCCCCGGGGTCATATACACTCTTACGGGATGGTCACCAGCCTTGGCGCTGAAATTTAGCAGGAACAAAGCAGTACAAATAGCAGTGTCTGCGAAATAGTAGTTTTGTGAGGCTTTTGAAAATGGGTGCAAGAAAGCAGAATTGAGTGTGATCAAGCTGAGCATGAAGGCCAACAGATAAATTGTAGTTGAATGATACCACAAGCCGCCACTAGGTGCAGTTCGCGATCTCACATGAGCCAGACGGGTGCCTACTAGTAAAAGAGCATGGAACCAGAAGACTAGCTGAACCACTGGTGTATAAGGCGAATCTTTCCATTCGTCACTGATCGCAGGAACGGTCAAAGAAGCTGCTGCTAAAGCTGTTCGGCCAGCTACCAATAGAGCTTCTACCGCTACCCGTAGCCGCTCAGAGCCCGACCTAGTACAAATGACAATCGGGTCAGCAGCGACATTTTTCGGTAGATGGTCTTCATTTTCGGAATGTACCGGATCTGATCCGGGCTGCAGAGAGCCATAGTTTTGAGTGTAGCCTTGATCCGTAGAGATGTGTGAGTCTCCAGGCAATAGCGGAGCATAGCCAGCTTCTCTACGTGAATTAAATCGTCGAATCAGGGGTGGTAAGCATTGAAAAGCTAGGAGCCCTGCCGAGATCGAGAATATTAGCGCAAAAGCATTGGACTGGACATAGCTTATTAGCGTCATAGAACTTAGAAATTGTCGAACTAGACTATACAACTTACCGATGTCTAGCGCATTGTGTCAGGTCGTCTATCCGCCAGATGGGCCAAGTGCAACCGGCCATGAGGAGTTTGTACTAGAACTTTATTTTTATTTCAGATATTCAATATGTTTAGATATCTCTATATTTGTTGTTTTCTGATCTCTTCAAAAGAATTATTAAAAGGTCGAGGTCAAGGGCACAATCAGTAGTTGTTTTCAGATCCTGCACTTTACAAGATATTATATATATGAACCTATTCTATCAGATCAGTCATACTCGAGGTTCCGTTCTAGTGGAAAATAATTTGATGCCGAACGAATGCTGATGCGACATGACTCAGCGACACTGCCAAACCCGCATATCCGCCAGAAGCTGCTCAAAATGTGGGGTCCATAGAATGCAGTAATACACACGGCGAAGAACTACACAAGAGTCACTTTAAATCCATCTAAACAATAATTACATAGCTACACACTTGAGACAATTTTTACTTAGTCACTTGTTGATTTACAACTTGGCACCAACCAACTCAGCCCACTTCTCGGTAGAGAAGGACTTGGGTCGCTCGATAGGAGCTCCGACAGCTCGGTCAATGATGAGCTGAGGCAAGACACCAATGGCTCGAGAAACACCAAACAGAACAGTGTAGTAAGATTGCTCAGTGAGTCCGTAGTACTGGAGCAAAACACCAGAGTGAGAGTCCACATTGGGCCAGGGGTTCTTGGTCTTACCGTGCTCGGTGAGGACCTTGGGAGCAACTTCGTAGATGGTGGAGACGAGGTGGAACAAATCGTAGTCAGGCATGTGCTTGAGAGCGAATTCTCGCTGGGCAGTGTATCGAGGGTCAGTCTTTCGCAAAACGGCATGTCCGTAACCAGGGACAACTCGTCCAGAGTTCAAAGTATCCCACAAGTATTTTTCAATGTCTTTGGGTCCGACGTTGGATCCAATCTTGCTCTTCATTTCCAAGATCCACTCCAAGACTTCTTGGTTGGCTCGTCCGTGGAGAGGACCAGCCAAACCATTGAGACCAGCAGCGACGGACAAGTAAGGCGAGGACAAAGCAGATCCGACCAAGTGAGTGGTGTGGGCACTGACGTTTCCACCTTCGTGGTCAGTGTGGATGGTCAAGTACAGTCGGAGCAACTCGACAAACTCCTTGTTGTCAGCGAAACCAAGCATCTTGGCAAAGTTGGCAGAGTAGTCAGCATTGCCATCAATGGAGGCGACCTTGCCATCCTTGAAGACATTTCGGTAAATTCGAGCAGCAATGGTAGGGAGCTTGGCAATGAGGTCAATAGAGTCCTCATAAGTGTATTGCCAGTACTCCTTCTTGTTGACACCTCGCTCGTAAGCCTTGGCGAAAGAAGACTCAGACTCCAAGGCAGTGACGGCAATGGACAGCTGGGCCATGGGGTGGAGAGAAGGAGGAGATCGGTCAATCAAGTCCTTGACGTGGGCAGGAATGTCAGATCGAGCAGCAAACTCAGCGGATAAAGCTCGGACCTGAGCCTCAGAGGGGACCTCACCAGTCAACAAGAGCCAGAAAAGACCTTCAGGCAGAGGCTCGTTTCCACCGGGAGCCTTGGGCAACTCCTTTTGGATCTCAGGAATGGTTCGTCCTCGGAATCGAATACCCTCCTCAGAGTCAAGCACGGAACCTTCCCAGACCAAAGCCTTGATTCCTCGCATACCACCATAAGCTTGGTCTAAAGTGACCTCGCCAACGACTTTGTTACCATAGTCTTTTCGGAGTTTCTTGATTTTCTCAATGTTTCCGGGCAAGAGTTCGGCAAATCGTTCTTTAAGGGTCTGGTTAGAATATACAGAGGTATACCATCATACGTCATAGAGAATAATTAATCCGGGCTGTATGCAATGATACTGCAGTGTGTGGGGGCCAATCACAGACAAGTTTTCTGGGCAGGCTATATGCCCGGTTCGGCTTTCTGTCTCAACGGCTCAACTTTTTTTTGTTGTGTGTCGGAGAGTACTGGGCCAAAGGTGTGGTGGTGAAATTTCGCCGAGTTTGGAAAAATATCAAAAACTGAAAAATGATCAGAAAAATTGACTGATAACAAAAAAAAAACCATAAAGTAGTAATAAAGTTTGAGAGAAAAAGTTAACCTTTAAATTTCGTATCAAAGTATCATTGTCTCCACAAAAAAAGTCAAGCAATTGTAGGCACTATACGAACTAAAAGTTCTTGATCCGGCACAGCGATTGCAGCTCTGATCTGAAGTAAATTGAACGGCAAACTGACACTCATTCAATCAATCTAGCCAGACTGCCAATTAGAAAGACATCCAATAGAATGTCAAGTACAACAAAGTAAAAAGCACAGCGAACCATGACAATAGTTGTAGTGTCGTGAACAAGACGTACAATAGTACACAGCACACCATTGAACAAACATATCTATAGCCACAGATATCCAGAGAACCCACAATTATAATCCTACAACTCTTCCAATACTTACAGGCTCAGAAGAATACTGTCGAACAGCAGATGTCATAGCTCTCACCGACAACTTCAAAGTCGAGGGTCGAACAGAACTAAAAGCAATGGCAGACATTTTTTCTCGGCGGGACAATTAAATATATATCTTTCAATTCAGGTTGCAACCACGATAATTATATTATGATTTGATGGGGGAGGAGTATTGCAAAATGGCTTGAGGAGTACTAAAGCAAGTTGCGGTAAAAGCAGGGAAACAAGAAAGAAAAAGAATTTCAATTGGTGTTCGGGCACCGGGAGTTTTTAAGGTTGTGTCCCAACTGGCTCTAATGTTAACTCGCCGCACGTGATAGAAAGGGTACCGAATTTGGCCGATGATCGTCGGGTTACGTCGGTCGCCGGGAACAATTTGAAATTGGAGGAAACCGGAAATTTCTCCGAGGTGGTATGTATTCAAGGTGACATTGAACAGAGTCTGGTTGCGGTGGTGAGCGTACATGTTAGTCGAGGTTGTTGAATATTTATTTGTGGTTGTCGATGTCGATGTACTTTGTCAATAGGTTTGTAATTTGGTAGATTTGTAAATGATATCATATGCTCCGGCTGTCCGAAAAAAATTCCGACATTGGGGTGTTAACGCATGACATGTTGAATTGCACCGTTATACGGAGGAACGGACCGGCCAATGGTCGGATGCATTTGAGAGGCTGACCGAGATGAGGCTCGGTAAGGGAGCGTGTCCAAGAAAGGTCATTCGTTGATACCTGTACGTCCTCTAATACATTGTATATCTCTTCAATACCATTATGTTCAGTACTAGCTGTCGTCCTGCGGTGGCTCCGATGGTTTTGTGAGGAGTATTTCGCGGACTCAATTTGGACCTCGGAGGCCCACGACCTCGGACCCTGGGTAAATACTTCTCCACTATACTAGTACGGTAGGCTCAGCTAAAGTCTACTGAAATTGATGGTCTGATGATGTGGGGAACAACAGTTCAATGTCGGCAACAGCTGTAGTTACTGGATCAAGAGTTTACTGCCGAAAGTTAACAATCTTAGTAAACTTGCGTTCAACCGAGCTTGTCATGCGGTCAACTGACACTCCTAATAATTTTAGAAGAATTCTACTCAAAATCATTATTCTGCCGACCATTCGGTACATTCGTAGATAATGCAACAGCTCCAAGTATGTTAAAGACGATCTGAGATGCTAGCTAATTAACTGCCATTCAAAGGATCTTTACGACACTGTAAACTTTCAGCATGCCCAACATCTCATTCATCGTATAGAGAGACCTTTACACTTTATATATAAATTTTTAATTGTCCTTGTACACAATGTACCTTGAAACTTTCCCATCAAAAAACCACACCACTAGTTCCTCATCTCGCATAACGGTCCTGCATAAAATTATACATCGTTTATGCTGGCCTACTGAGGAATCGCAGGACCGAGATTAGGGTTGAATTCCAGGTCGACTGTTTTAAACCCCTTCCTTTTTTCTTCTTTTCTGATCCAACAGGACTTGATTGAATAAGTTTAATTGTTGTTTGCCCTATTCTCACGAATTGGTTAAGTCAGTGAGCTGTTTACGCAAACCTTCTGGAGGAATTGGTTATTTAAATCAACAGCTCACACTATTAGGTTCTATATTGTTCGCTACTGAGTCTGTCTGTTAATCCTATTAATAGTTGCCAGTTTCTGCTCTTGTCATATATACAGTGTCTATTGCACAACGCACCTACTGACAATATTAGGTATGTTTTTATCATGATTTATAGTTTAGTAATTCACTACTGTTTATCTCATTAATCTGATCCAGACTTGGTTGAATAAGTTTAATTGTTATTTGCCCTATTCTTACGAATTGGTTAAGTCACTCAAACCTTCTGAAGGAATTGGTTATTCAAATCAACAGCTCACACTATTAGGTTCTATATTGTTCGCTACTGAGTCTGTCTGTTAATCCTGTTAATAGTTGCCAGTTTCTGCTCTTGTCCTATATACTGTGTCTATATACTGTGTCTATTGCACAAGCACCTACTGACAATATTAGATTAGACTAGAACACTGTCGATCTACATCCACGCTCAGACACGACCGCTGTTTAATAGGAGTCAATACATGAACCGCCGCTTTAAGAAAAGCCGCACCCCTTAAAAGTTTATGCCGATCAGTAAATATGTCGATCTCCAAGCCTCATTTTTCACGGCGCCCGCCGCACAAGCACTTTTTATAGAAGCGCTTCTTCGATGTACTGGCGTTTTAACCTCCAAACCCCGAAAACAACAATCTCTTTTTTGATCCTGGGGTTGTGATTGGTGAAACAAAACAGACAAATGGCCACCCGTCAGCCATCATCGCGAACGCATCCGACGCAGGCTGAACAACCTCAATCGTTCTATCCGAATGTTCAATCGGGCATCCCCAAAACCGCGCAGAAGCCAGGATTGAATCCGTCGATTGGCGCGCAGAAAACTGTGGTGCGAGAAATTGGAACAATTGACGTCAATGACTTCAAGAAACCTGTAGATCAGCTGGAACTGGCCGGACGATTCGTTGATTCGTACTTGGAGAAAGATCTGAAATATCCAGAATTGGATCGATTAGGAAATCGTATGTGAACCAAGAACATGAGGTTCTGTGGGTGTGCAGTTGCTGGATTGATGGCATACGCGCCGCCATTTCGTAGTGGTCTGCTTGCTTGATCGCGTACTGAGCAGTATTTGCCGTTTCTTGCTGAATTGCCGGTCGGACGTGCATGTTTTGGAGTCGCACTCAGCTACGCGGTCATCACTTTAAGCAGCATTTGACTCACCCTCTGAACCTCTGAACCTCTGACTGTGTCTGACTCTGTCTGGCTCTGTCTAGCGTTGTAACCCACTAACAAGAAGTCGTTCATCCTAGTGAATTCTATTATGCGCAAACTGTTCCGGAATTGGGAGACTTTGCGCCATTTTCTTTAAGCGCTACTTACGACATTCCTGACACCATCTTTGACGGCTATAACGGTAAGTTTAAAATCAACGAATTGATTATTACCGGAGAGCCGCGTTCCTAACTAGAAACTGAATCTTTCACCCGAATGGGCCTGCTCCCAGAGATAGACCGTGCATACATCACAGTTGACAATCGATTATACTTTTGGAATTACCGAAATGGCTCTGACTTCACCAGCTTTGAAGACCTCACCCAAACCATCGTGTCTGTCTGCCTTGTTAGACCAAAAGCCGACACATTTGTTGAGACCATCACTCACCTCCTCGTCTTAGCTACCCCAACTGACATCTATCTCCTAGCTGTCTCATATGACCCTAAGGTCGGAGACCTGCAACTATTCGATACTAGCATGGTAGTCTCCATCAAAGGTTTGGATGTTACGGAGATTGTCGGCAGCGACAAGACTGGCAGAATTTTCTTCACAGCCGACAACGATGGAATCAATGTCTGGGAACTGCAATACTCAAACGTGGAAACCTGGTTCAAATCCAAGGCCACCAAGGTCTGCCACACAAATCAAAGCATTATTGGGTCATTAGTCCCTAGTATCAGTATCCCTTATCTATCAGATGAAAAAAGCATGGTACGAGGAGTTTTGAACAGCGTGGTGGGAACAAGCAATAAAAACAAAGATGCAATTATATACATGGCTCTTGACGACAGCCGGGGATTGATTTACACACTAGACAGAGACTCCTGTATAAGGACATATCACATGGCTAAAGACGGATCGCTAAAATTTAGCTGCAAATTGACTTTGAAAGATCTTATTTCTGGCGTTCTTATGGTGTTTAGCAGCCGGCCAGTAGCAGAACGCCCCACTCGGGATGACTTCAAAGGATTGGACTTGGTATCGTTGCATACAGTGGGCACCGTTGAAAGCACTACTATCAACCTGATCGCTATCTCAACCCGTGGGCATCGTATCTACCTTCGTGGAGGTGGTTCTTCATTTAGTTTTGGTATGGACAATCCTCCTCCATCTGTACTTCAAGTCGCCAGCATCAGGTTCCCTCCTAGCTTTGATACGCAATCCCTACGCGTCGGTGTGGCCAGAACTCTTTATTCAACGTTACCTGTGTCGAAGGTGTTCGGACCTGGCCATTTTTTCTGTGCTGCACTTGACAAGGACCCCTCGACCCACAAGGAGGTCGACCGATTGTTTGTTGCGTCTCCCGACTCTGGTCAAATTATTAATCAACTGTCGGTAAATTACAATGCCCAGCCAACTCCTAAAGAAATCGGGTCTTTTGTTGACATTCAGGGCTCAATCCAGGCAATCGAGCTCATCACTAAACCTTTCAGCGCGAATAACAAGCCAGAAGGATTTGCCAACGAGTGCGCTGCTCAATATACTCTTCCCCCAATCCAAGTTGCAGTGTTGACTAATACTGGTGTTTATGTTTTCATTCGACGACTGCCGTATGAAGTACTCCAAGGACTTGTCCCTGACACCGACTCAATCTTTGGCAATCTGTATGGTAGAGCTGAAGCATGCTCCGCTGCGTTAGCTATATCTGTCATGAACACTATCCCATTCGAAACACGGGAAGATGCTGCAAAGACATTCATTGAGACGGGGCGAAAGGCTCATGTGATTGATGACGAGACCACTGCTGTTCCAACTGGGGAACCCACTGCTGTTAGACTTTCCTCTAGATTTGAAGGGTTGGCGACGTATTTGACTAGATTGGTTCGGTTGATTTGGAAGCAGCCATTGTTTAAAGCTGTTAAAATCGACAGTGAAGTCGATCCTTCGAAATCACGAATAGAATTCAAGTTCAACATTGAAAAGTCTGCTTTGCAGTCGATTCAGATGAGGTTGATTGAAATTGAAGAATTTCTCGGTCGTTATGGGGTGTTGATCGAGGGTCTCAATCTCATGTCGGATTCGCTTTCGTACATGTCTGCACTGCCCAAATCCGAAGAGATTGCCTTGCAAGGTGAACATCGAGGTTTGAATTCGCTCGAAACGTTGATCAAGTCTATGAAGCAGGGTATTTCATTTATTCAGCTTTTGTTTGAAGAGACAGCAACCGAAACAACGAATATCGAGTCCATCCTTTCGTATCTCAGTGAAGATACCCGAAAGCAAATTGCTGATTTGGATTATAAAAGCTTTTTCACAACCCAGCACGGTGTAGATTTGACGAAGGAAATTGTCACTGGACTTGTCAACAAAAACATCAACAAGAATATATCGATTGACTCCATCGCTCGGTCGTTACAACAAAGGTGCCAACGGTATTGCACCGGGAGTGATGTCCTTATTTATAAAGCTCTGGAGTCATTGCGTAAAGTTAAACTGCTAGCTCAAAGTGATCCTGAAGGCAAAGTTCGTGCTTTGTATGAAAGTGTGCGATTGTTTCAAAGTGCCAGCAAGAATTTTTCCTTTGAGTCTCTGCAAGAGGCTGTCAGTGAGCTAGTTAGTCTTCAAGGATACTCTGGTGCTATAGAGGTCGCCTTATCAGTGGCAGGAGACCTAGATCGAGGCAACCTGGCACTTGGTTATTTGGAGGATGGCAAGGCACCTGGCGATGCTAGAGAGGATATCTATAAAAAGCGGCTCCAAATTTACCAATTGATTTTTGACGTTCTAGACAAGGTCGATAAGCAAGTCGAGTATCAGGAAAATAAGCAGAGCGGCAAAGCTAACGGAGATGAGCCTATTCCACACGGACATTTACCACAAGGAGCAGAAGATTCTTCCAGATTGCGAGATCACGCTTATGGTATATGCTTCAGTAGTGATGATGAGCTGTTCCACTATTCATTCTACGACTGGTATTTTTCAAAGGGACTGGAGGACAGGTTGCTTGAGATGGATACAAAGTATATCAGATCGTATTTGATTACCAATGCCCGGAACAACATGAAGATAGCCGATCTGTTGTGGGTCTACTTTCAAAAGAATCAAGATCTTTACAACTCTGCAGACGTGCTTTACGGATTGGCAAAAAGCGACTACGAGATCAGTCTAGGCGACAGAATAGAGTACTTGTCGCGAGCAAGAGGATTTTGTAATTGCGATGCCCCTCCTAACTTGAGACAGGCCATGAATGTGTTGGGTAACAGTATTCAGGAACTTTTGGAGCTAGCCAGTATTCAGGATGATATTCTTCGAACAGTACAGCTTGATGAACGGTTTAGTGACCAGAAAAGAGAGGAAGCTGTCAGGACTCTGGATGGACGGGTGCTGAATATAAGTGATTTGTTCAATAAGTTTGCCGACCCATTGAGTTATTACGAGATTTGTCTGAACATCTTTCAAGTCACTGACTATAGGGGCGCGGAGGAAATTACGACCTGTTGGCAGAAACTTATCAACAGCACTTTTTCCAAGACCGATCTCACAAAGGACAAACCGTACGAACAAATCTCGAACGTTGTTCAGAAACTTGGCCGGCAACTCGCGTTATCTGAATTGGTTTTCCCTGTCGACTTTTTGGTCCCTTATTTGGAGACCTTCAACGTGGAGACCATCAAGGAGTCTCCTCGAGGATGGATTGTTGACACTTTTATCAATGCTGGCGTGCCATATGACGCCATGTATTCGATACTAAACGATATGATGCTACGAAAGGAGTACCCATTTAGTGAGCAGAAGAACTATGTCCGGCTGGCAAATGAGATTGTCTATTTATTAGAACGGTGGACAAGTGGTCAACTTCGAGGACATAGCCTGTCGCAAGTTATTCCTATGGAGGAACTGAACAAGTTGTGCAGCGTTGTAGGCCAAAAGGACTTTAAAATTGTTGCCCGGCGTCTGTAGAGGCAACAACACAATTGTAATAACGCACACTCTACACCTATGTAATTTTAGTTGTTATCTATTTAATCTGTAGCTTCTTTGCGTCTGATCAGAGTAATTTTCAGCAATGCTCCGTGGAATTACAACATTCCCAAAGTCGGAGCCCGGAAGGCTGGCTACATGTGGTACGGAAGTGGTAAATCAGCCCCATGAAAGTCGGTAGATTTACCCCGTAAAAACTGGTGTGTGGTCTCCTGCAGCGATTATGCAGTACGACATCTCACTAACACACTTATAAAACCAGGCCGGGTCTACCACCACGGCACTTTGTATTATAATACAACTTTTAAAGTTTTTTATTGATTGGTAATTTTTCCTTCTTTATAACCTGATATCATGGTGGAATTGAAGGAAAACTCCGTCAACTCGACGGCTAAAGAATATCCCCAATTCAATGACCAGCCTGTTTTCAAAAAGGTACAGCGGTTGTATGAGGGCCGAATCCGGCAGTTCACTGACCAAAACGGCGAGTACCGGGACCTGAATTTGCCCAAATTCTATGACCGGGAGAGATGGGACCATCGTGATAACCTTCGTTTGGAGGTTTACTCTGTGCCCAATCTGGAGCGACCTCGTTTCAAGCAGGCCATGAAACAAGCGGTCTGGAAACAAACCAGCAAGGGACAATCTTTTGGTCCTTCTTGGAGTACCCATTGGTTCAAAGTAGACATGAAGATTCCAAAGGAATGGAAGGATGCTGAACAGGTTCTGTTTGAATGGAACTGCGGGAACGAAGGAATGGTGTTTACTGAAGACGGCGAGGCTGTCGTTGGACTGAGTGGGGAACAGCGAAGAGAATGGATTGTGCCTGAGAAGTGGAGAGATAACAAATGGCATAGATTCTACGTTGAGACTAGTTGCAACCAGATGTTTGGTAATAACTCTCCTCCTGATCCTAACCGATATTTCCGGCTAGAGACTGCTGACTTGGTGGTGCCCAATTTGCAAGCACGGGCTCTGAATATCGACTTTTGGATCATTGGAGATGCTTCCCGAGAGTTCCCTGACAACACCTGGCAAAAACACAAGGCAAGAGAGATTTGCAACCGAATTGTAAACACGTTTGACATGGAGAACCCTGACGAGTCGATTGCCAAGTGTCGAGAAATCGCTAGGGAATACATTGGCAAGGTCGACAATGCGAATATTTACAGAAGTGGCAAGCGACCAGATGTCTTCGCTATTGGTAACTGCCACATTGACACTGCTTGGTTGTGGCCCTATGCTGAGACCCACCGTAAGATTGGCCGATCCTGGGCTACTCAACTCGATCTGATTGAGCGATACCCCGAGTACAATTTCACGGCTTCTCAGATGCAGCAGTTCAAATGGCTTTCTCAGGACTATCCTGATTTGTTCGAGAGAGTCAAAGAACAGACCAAGAATGGACGCTTTATCCCCATTGGAGGCTCATGGGTGGAAAATGACACAAACATGCCCAGTGGTGAAGCGCTTGCTCGTCAGTTGTTCCTGGGTCAGCGATTCCTCGAAACGCACTTTGGCAAGAGAACTCGAACCTATTGGCTTCCTGATACCTTTGGTTACTCGCCTCAAATTCCTCAAATCTGCCGTTTGGCTGATATGGACAGGTTTTTGACCCAAAAACTGTCTTGGAATAACATCAATACGTTTCCTCACACTACCTTCAACTGGGTGGCCTTGGACGGCTCTCAGGTTTTGTGTCACATGCCTCCTGACAACACTTACACTGCTGCAGCTCATTTTGGCGATGTTTCGCGATCCCTACGACAGCACAAGGATCTCGAGACTACGCAACTTGGTCTTTTGTTGTACGGCTATGGAGACGGAGGTGGTGGTCCCACTGCCGAAATGGTCGAAAAACTACGACGATGCCGTGGTTTGTCTGATACCGTGGAAGAGTTGCCTCGAGTTCAACTTAAAGTAGGCGTTGACGATTTCTACGATGTTGTCCAGGAGTCCACACACAATGGTAAGGATCTTGTCAGCTGGGTGGGCGAACTCTACTTGGAGTTCCACCGAGGAACCTACACCACCCAGGCAGCTATCAAAAAGGGCAACCGACTGTCTGAGATTTTGCTTCACGATGTGGAATATCTCGCTACCGTGGCATCTTTGCGAAATAAAGAGTACAAGTACCCTACCAAGGATATTGATGATTTGTGGGAGAACGTTTGCTTGAATCAATTCCATGATGTCCTGCCTGGGTCTGGTATTGAGATGATCTACGACGATGCCCGAGCTATTTATGACGAGATTGCTTTGAAGGGTACCATGCTCATCAAGGATGCTTTGGGCGCATTGGATGTCGTACTCCACGAGAAACCAGATCATGAGCTTGCTGCTTTGAACACTTTGCCTTGGCCACGATCAGAGATTGTGGAAGTAAAGGGTACAAAGGCCAGCGACTCGGGCAAGAAATATGTTCATTTCACCGCCGATGGAACCGGTATTGCAACCCAAACTGAAGACATTTCAACTTTGCCCCGTGTTCAGGCTAAGGAAACGAAACCTGGCGTCTACACTCTTGAAAATGGAAAGCTGCGGGTCGTTATTCATGGCGGTGCTTTGGTCAGCGTGTATGACATGGAAGAAGACCGCGAAGTGCTCGCAGAGGGCCAAAGGGGTAACCAGCTCGTAATCTTTGATGACCAGCCCACCAGTTATCCTGCATGGGACACAGAGCTGTACTCCTTGGAGACACGAAAGGAGGTCAGACCCGGCACTGTACGGATTTTGGAATCCGGACCTTTGAAAGCGTCAATTGAGGTGGAACAGCAGATCAGTTATAAGAGTTCCATCAAGACGATTATCTCATTGTATCCTTACACCAAGCCAAGTGCAGGAAACAAGCACGGCCTGCCTTCGTACATTGAATTTGAGTGTGAAGTAGACTGGCACGAGACGTACAAGTTTTTGAAGGTCGAGTTCCCTGTTGACGTCAAGAGCGACACGGCCTCTTATGAGACTCAGTTTGGGTACCACAAGCGACCAACTCACTACAACACCTCGTGGGAGGTTGCCAAGTTTGAAGTTTGTGCACATAAGTGGGCTGATTTGAGTGACTACTCGTACGGTGTTTCTGTGTTGAACAACTGCAAATATGGCTATGGTATTCATGGAAATATTATCACCTTGTCGTTGCTCAGAGCTCCTAAATCGCCTGATGCTCATGCGGATATGGGCAAGCACCATTTCAAGTATGCCATGTTGCCTCATAAGGGTGGATTGAGTGCCGATGTTGTTCGAGCGGGCTACAACTTCAATAACCCTCTGAGACCAATTTACGTGCCTACTGAGGGACCCAAAGAGACAGATGCAGATTTGGGATTGGTTCAGCTGACGGGCAGTGACAGTCTGGTAATCAGCGCAGTCAAGAGATTCGATGACGACCCTGACGTTAGCAGGGGCGAGTTACCAGTGCGAGGAAAAGAAGGCACAAAGAGTATCATTGTTCGAATTTACGACTCATTGGGAGGAAAGTCTCGAGGACATTTGGAGTGCAAGCTGCCGGTTAAACGGGTATTCAAAACCAATGTTCTTGAGGATGACCTGACTCAGCTAGATGTCCTTACTGGGGTAGAGTCCGACAGGATCCCCATTGAGCTTCGACCTTTTGAGGTGGCTACCTATCGATTGGAGATATCCGAATGATGATCGCCATTGTGTTTGGCAGTAGTGCATCTCCGATGCGGCTGTAGTATTTTTAGTGAGTACAACTTTTGATAAATAAGTGAAAGTAATAAGTATTTTCTTCTGATTGACTGTATATACGAATTGTGTGAAAGTAGAATGAGTAGAGACCAAGAATTTTTTCAACTTGCTTTGGACGAGGCAAAGAAGGGTATATTAGAGTAGTTAGTAGGGCGGAATGTCATTGTTTGGCTCTAACCAGGATACAATGAAGGAGGGATTCCAATTGGTGCAGTGCTTGTTTCCAAGGATGGTAAAATTCTTGGCCGTGGCCACAATCAGCGAATGCAGAAAGGGTCCGCTGTGTTGCACGGGGAAATGGACGCTCTGGAGAATGCTGGACGATTGCCTGGCTCAGCTTACAAAGGAGCCACTATGTATACCACTTTGAGCCCTTGTGATATGTGTACGGGAGCTTGTCTGATGTATGGAATTTCTCGAGTTGTTATGGGAGAAAACAAGACATTTAAAGGTGGAGAGGACTATCTGCGGTCGAGGGGAGTTGAAGTGATTAATTTGGACAATGAGGAGAGTTATAAGTTAATGCAGCAGTTTATTGATGAGAAGCCCAGGCAGTGGAACGAAGATATTGGAGTCTAGTGTCATAGTGAGAGGAGATTCTAGGTTAATTAAATTATATGCTGTATATACATCATTGATCTGTGGGAATAGGTGGACTTGGGGTTCGTTAGTTTAAGCAAACAGGTAAATCAGAAGGTATACTAAGGTGATCGGTATTGCTAAACCTGCCTGGACGATAACAGATAGCGGTTAGGGCTGATAAGGCACTGCAGTGGTGGAAAGGGAATAGTAATATTATCGCTTTTTGTAATGTGCAACTAAATCTTTGAAGATTTGGTAGTCCTTTGCTAATATGTCGTTTCATCAGTGCTTTTTACCGCCAGCCGCCATTGCAGACTTCAGCACTATTGAAAGTTTGCCACGGCTTTCGTACGGGCGTGTGACTGACACCAGTTCAACAAGGCATATGACCCTCTGACAGAGTGCGCGCAATAAGCTCAAGGCATATGACTATATAGTTGTTGAGTGAGCGTGTGTATGAAACAAATCGTTCGGACCTGTATAGAGATTTCAGTAGCAAATGGTACCTCGTAAGTACTGTACCTGGTAAAGCGATGAGATAGGCGCACACGCTATCCGGCGGTAGAAACGTACATTATCTGGCGGTTATGCTGTACAGTTCCTACCTATTACAACATAGATTTAACAAATAGGGACATTAAAGTAAGTTGGCCACATTTAAAAGTAACTAAAGCTACCAGTAGACTGGTAGACCAGACCGCGGAATTCTCGAGTGTCATATATTCGCAGCCCTGTGCAAGAGCCTAGGTTACAAAATCTCCCCAATCTTTCATGTGACAAAACTTGCTACACGCCACTACATTCTAGAATAAAAATATATAGCTAAGGCGCATATATCTAGTGCAAAACCATAATATTTTGTCTCCTTTTATAATATTTTCTCTTTCCGCTCTTCTATAGCCAATAGAATAAATAGAACATTCCAACTTTACTCCAGATCCACGTGACCCCACCAAAGTGAGCGATAAAACAGGCGGTTATTACGTTTGCAAGCGACATCATCGCATACATTTATTTAAAAAGGGGAAATTCCGTAAGGGAGATATAAATTAGATTGATTTATCAGCCGACGCCATTTCACAGCAAAACTCACCAAATTAAACATAAATTCTCCGGTGCAATCACAGGAAGATAACAGAAAATACTTTAATCATTAGACAATACACCATTTCGTCCAACTATTCACTTGACGGATTTTAATCTCTTGATCTGCTGGTTTTGATGTACTACTGAAACGCTTCTCAATGTGTTACATTCAAGGGTGAGAGAAACGGACAGGGTTTTTATTTTATTTTCTTTTCATTCTACTTTATTTATTTATTTTGGGCCCTGTTAAATCTTTGCATTGTTTGTTATTTAAATATCAAATCAATATGAGTAATCACAATTATGACGGGCCTTGGCACCGGGCGTTCCAATGGGCCAGGTCCCGGGAATCAAATGAGGGCAGCGGCGGGAGAAATAGTGAGGGCAATGATAGATGGAGACAGCGGGACCGGACGGGAGAGGCACAGGACGAATCAGCTGGACTACCGCAGCCTGAAACTGCAAATCAGCCGAGAGATCAGTCACGGCCGCAACCCCAAAGTGGGGCGCAGAATGCCCCGCAAGGAGGACAACCAGGGCCTGGTGGAGGTGTGCCTAGCCAACCTGAAGTCTTCTTCATCAACTACTCGTTCACTTTGCCAGGAGTGGCTGAACTGCTCTCTGGCGTAAACGGAGCAGGTTCTCCCCGGCCGGAGCAAACCGACGGAGAGAATACCGATGGACCTCGGTGGCAGGCTTTTGTGCCTAGCGGAGCATTTGTCTATCGAGCTCCCGTGGACATCAGGTTTCCGAGCGAAGCACCAAAACCACGAGCTTCACGAAGAGCAATAGAGAGTCTAAAGAGGCTGTCGTTGAAGGATTTGGCTGAGGGTGAGAGAGATTGCCCTATATGCTTTGATCCTTTTGAAGAAGCTCCAGAGAAGGAAAAGACTACTCCTGAGAAGGATAATGACAATCACAGCCACGACCAAGACCAAGACAATCATCACGACCACGACCCCCAAAATGTAGATTCCCCAGTTCCCTCTGAATTCTCAGACCCTCCTGTCAGCACCCCGAACGCCATGGACGAAGATCCGCCAGAATCAGTCCCCGACCCGAAACAAGACTCTTCATCCGATGCCTCTGAGAGTTGTCACTGTCCTGTCCAAATGCCCTGTCATCACATATTTGGGCTGAGCTGTATAAAAGAATGGCTTGGCTCGAACAACACCTGCCCTCTCTGTCGAACCGCAGTGGAAAGCCATGATGACTATCTACGAGCCACTGGGCAGCAGCCCGATTACACGCCATTTAACGGCCCGGGAGGAGGTCTGTTTGACCTAATATTCAGTTATATTCCCAACATGATGCGAACGCAAGTTGAGAGTGAACGGGAAAGACAGGCTCAGCAGCAGCAAGAACAATCATCTCAAGGGGACAACAACCAAACCAGCACCGACACCACCAGCAACAGTGGCTCTCGGCCTACTACTGCATCTTCACATCACTCCCCATCCAGTTCTGACAGCTCTCAGTCAGCCCCATCATCAGCGCGGCCAGACATCCAACGGTCCCGTTCAATGTCGTCTACCTTGCGTTCTTTCCGCAATCGAAGCGACACCTGGATGGGTTCCGATGCAGAAGGCTCACAAACGCCTTCGCCTGGATATGCCACTCCAGGTAGCGGGAATGCTACGCCTGGTACTAATGGTGTCCGTCCTGGCGGTGGCGGCGTGTTTGTATCTATTAGAAGAGAGACCCGGGATCCCCAGCGGCATCACCCTTATAGAACGAGGTCAGAGATGAGTTCCAACTCTACTTCCACACCTATCTCGCGATTTGGAGACAATCTCAGCGACGTCACTGGCCGAAGAGATTTACAATGTGCATCATTACCCCTAGCATTATGTGTTGGTCCTGGTACCAGCGACTACGAAGAAGACTACGGTCAAGACGGCAATCGGCTGGTTCGACTAGAATGTGGGCATGGCTATCACATACCATGTTTACAAATGTGTATGCGAGCCCATGGAGATAATGACATTCCCAACTTGACTGGAGATTTGGAGCATGGCGTCCACCGAAACGTGTGGTGTACTCGGTGTAGAAGGTATCGGGATATCAACTCTTAGTGTATTTTAGTATATAGATATATAGATATGAATATCAAGCATGACATGAGTTGAACTATTGGGACGAGCATACCTAGTGTGCGCTAGTTATACGAACCTTAATTAGTTAGCGTGTATACGTGAGTTTGACAGGTAGTGACGATCTTGCGAGTTGTGTTAAAGAATAACTTGAGTATTTGACTTTTTTTCATAAATCTATTGAAAATACTACAATGGCATGGTGAATAACCTTCAACTTGAAAGTACTCACACCGCGAACTGGAATAGTAACAAATAGTAGTCATGCTTCAGTATATATATGATTCAAATCTCTAATCGCCTAACTTTAATCTACACTGTAGACAATGATACAAGACCGTTAGACTCGTAATCCAATTCTTACTCATCTATCTTCACATTCCTCTCAGTTCACATTTCTCATATTCTGTCTGTCCCGAATCGGTGGGCGTTTCAGTCAAATTTCATTGTTTTGTCATGGCAGAAAAATAAATAACCAATGACAGGTGCGATCGCTTATACGAGGAATGTGTGGATTAGTTAATCACGTCGCCAAATAATCATGTAATCAATACCCTGCCCACCCTAACCATGTAAGCACATGTACTATGACAACAACAACTGTAAATAGCAGCATAAGAGAAGGATTAGCGTGGCAAGGTAGTTTGCCTACGCCGCATCCTGGTCCATCATCATCATCATCGTCACATCCATCAGTCAGCTATCCGCTTTTTCCGGTCGTCTCGATATTCGCTGCCCGCTCAATAATATTATAATCTGTGTGTTTATCATGAAGATTCCGATCATCATATTTGCTTTGCCGAGTCTTATGCAAGTTGATGCGACTTCTGTGCATTAGCCCGCTACTAGCTGCTGCAAGAGGGCAAGGGTGTTTCAGGGGAGGAAACAGATAGTTTGTTGTATCAGTCAATTGATTGAGCTGGGGAAGTAGAAAACGAGGGGACTGTGGTCATAAATGTGATACTTACAAATATTCCAAGAATTCTGTCTTTCTGTCTCCTCTTACTGCTCTTCTCTGCTTCCTTCTCTGCCGTCTTACCACCAACAAGGTTTTATGCTGCCGCCCTAACCCTCATACCCCTTAGCCTTGCAGCCAGATTTTCATTCGTCGAGGAGTACCCGGATGAGACATTTTGTAGTCAATAGAAGGAACATAAACACATAGTTCCTTATAGCAATACTGTTGGTAGTGATCTGTTTCTATATATGACGCTTATATATTGTTCATCATTCTTTTTCTTGCCCCTTTCGTCTCCTTCGTCCATTTGCTCTCTTGGGTGGTTGGTTCTCTTTCCCCTCTTCCCGGCTGGCCGGATCCGTGAGGCTTCTGCACATTTGTACAGTGCTCTGATATTCTTTTTTTTTCTTACAGTACTCTATGTTATCTCATCGGGGCTGCAAAAAGCAAACCAGGGATCTGCCAAAACAAAGACAAATTTCAAATTACTTAAGGTGTTAAAAAATAAGCGGTGCTTAGTTCGGTAAAGGCGGAATCAAGAATTCAATCACCTGCTGCTGTGTGTCGTCGTCATCCCCAATCGTATATAAGTTAGGAAGCGTCCGCAATAGTTTGAGAAAAGTTAACGATTTGTTTGTGAATTAGTTTGTAAGTACCCAGACGCGATGATTGAGCGATAACAGAAACAGGAGAGGAATTGAGATGGATAGAAGAGAAAAGGAAAGAAAGGAATATCGTAGATAAATGGAAACAAAACAAAGCTATTGGATTATAATTATTGAATGAAGGAAAACAAAGTAATTATTGTGTTGATGCCAATGATATTGTAAAACAACATCACATATCACAGCCAATTGCTCAACATTGAACAACCATGAACTCGCTCTAATCGCGGCTTAGATTGACGATAATTGATACCTTTTGTTTGTTGTTTATCTTTATTGAATTTTTGATTTTCGAAATTACTTCTACTATCGATTTACGAAATATTTTTTTTTCTTTGGTTAACTGCCCTGTATATCATCTGATGTTTTTGCTCAGCGGTAATCATTTAATTGCGCTTGCTTCTGAGTGCGCAGTACGCTGGCTTCTCCCATACAAACACACACATTGCTGTTTCCCCGCATTGTGTGCTGCGTGCGTGGGACGGGAAGTGAACTGAGGGGAGAGGATCGTTATCTCCTTGACACACACTCGGGCTATGCATACTTTAGTGTTCACTTGTCTCTACAATAACACTTGGTCATACTGCCTCTTTGTTATTTTGCTCTCGCAGTCTGCGCCCTGTTTTAGCTTCACCCTCTGAGACATCTTTATCCCTCGGAACGATGCGTATAATTGATTTGCATCGACGCTTGGATCGGCAAATGTTTATGATCCCGTACCCTGGGAGTTACCTGGATGTGAAACACGCCCAGGATGTATGGGCAGTATTATGGGCTTGTACGGTAATGAGTGGTGCTTCTGTGTGGTGTGATTGGTAGTCAGTGCAGAGCATACTACATGACATCACATTGCAGTATGTAAACAAATTGCCTGGGGATTGCACAGGGATTTAAAAGGGATTTTTAAAAATTCGCAGCTTTGGGCTTGGCCCGTGTTGGCAGCAGCTTTTTATGCCCTCGGCTGTTTCTGGGCGGGTCCCCACCACCCGTATTGGTTGATACCTAACCTTGTTTACTGTTTGTACGGGTGCGACATTTTCCCTGCATTGATCTGGTGATTGTTTATGGGGAAGATGATTTTGCATAAATCATCTGAATTGATGAAGATGCCATCATTTTGATAGAGGTTTTTTTTCTTTTATAAATCTTCTGATTTTATACCCTACTTTTTCATTTCGTCATTTTAGTTTTTCTTTTGCGGCCAAACGAATGATTTGACTTTGCCAAATTAAGTACATCCGGTTGATCGAAAACAGTATATAAAACTCTGTTTACTATATTGTTTGGTCACACTTTCTTGGCAACTTGAGAGAGTCGCCCCACTGACACTCTCTCCCAATCCAATCGTTTGTCAACAGTCCGATTGCAACCATATTTTTTTTTTGCTTGTTTGATTTCCTTCTCTTCCTCATATTCAGACAAGACAATCGGCTAACCAGAAAATCGTCAACAACATGTCTGCAGAAGCGACTTTGGATCCGTCGCGAAACCAACCTACCCAGGAGAAACCTCCTGCTCCCGGAGATGAGGACTCCGACGAGGATGATATCGATGCCTTTATCGAAGAACTCCAGTCTGATGGAGGAGACGAAGAGGACTTCTTTGAGGAAGAAGCCCATGCCGGTGCTTCAGCCAAGCCCGTCCCTGAGGCTCTCCTGCAAACCGACCCGTCGAATGGTTTGACTACCGACGAGGTTGCCCAGCGACGAAAGAAGTTTGGTCTTAACAGAATGTCTGAAGAAAAAGAGAACTTGGTTGTCAAGTTCCTCATGTTTTTCGTCGGTCCAATTCAGTTCGTCATGGAGGCTGCTGCTGTCCTGGCTGCTGGTCTTGAGGATTGGGTCGATTTCGGTGTCATCTGTGCTCTGCTCCTGCTTAATGCAAGTGTCGGTTTTATCCAAGAATTCCAAGCTGGTTCCATTGTCGAAGAACTTAAAAAGACCCTGGCTTTGCAGGCCGTTGTGCTGCGAGACGGCCATGTCGTTGAAATTGATGCTTCAGAGGTCGTTCCTGGTGATATTCTTCAGGTCGAAGAAGGTACTATTATCCCCGCTGATGGTCGACTGGTCACCCAGGACTGTTTCTTGCAAGTCGATCAGTCTGCCATCACTGGTGAGTCTCTTGCTGTCGACAAACACTGCGGAGACAACACATATGCTTCTTCCACTGTCAAGCGAGGCGAGGCTTTTATGGTTGTAACTGCCACTGGTGACAACACTTTTGTCGGTCGAGCAGCTGCTTTGGTCAACAAGGCTTCTTCTGGTACCGGTCATTTCACTGAGGTCCTGAACGGTATTGGTACTATTCTTTTGGTCTTGGTCATTGTCACTTTGTTGATGGTCTGGATTGCCTGTTTCTACCGATCTGATCCCATTGTCAAGATTCTCCGATACACCCTTGCCATTACCATTATCGGTGTTCCCGTCGGTTTGCCCGCTGTCGTCACCACCACCATGGCTGTCGGTGCCGCTTACCTTGCCAAGAAGAAGGCTATTGTTCAAAAGTTGTCTGCCATTGAATCTTTGGCCGGTGTTGAAATCCTCTGCTCCGACAAGACTGGTACTCTTACCAAGAACAAGCTGTCGCTCGCTGAACCTTACACCGTTGAAGGTGTCGATGCTGACGACCTCATGTTGACTGCTTGTTTGGCTGCCTCTCGAAAGAAGAAGGGTCTCGACGCTATCGACAAGGCTTTCTTGAAGTCCCTCAAACTCTACCCCCGAGCCAAGAGTGCTCTTACCAAATACAAGGTCCTTGAATTCCACCCCTTTGACCCTGTTTCCAAAAAAGTTGTTGCTGTCGTCGAGTCTCCCTCTGGTGAACGAATTGTCTGCGTGAAGGGTGCTCCCCTGTTTGTGTTGAAAATGGTTGAAGAAGATCATCCTATCCCCGAAGAAGTTCTGAACAATTACAAGAACAAGGTTGCTGAATTCGCTTCGCGAGGTTTCCGTTCCCTTGGTGTTGCTAGAAAGAGAGGTGAAGGACACTGGGAGATTCTCGGTATTATGCCTTGCTCTGATCCTCCACGACACGATACTGCTCGAACTGTTAACGAAGCCAAGAGTCTTGGTCTGTCCATCAAAATGTTGACTGGTGATGCCGTCGGTATCGCTCGTGAAACCTCCCGACAGCTTGGTCTCGGCACTAACATTTACAACGCCGAGCGACTTGGTCTTGGTGGCGGTGGTGAAATGAGCGGATCTGAGGTATATGATTTCGTTGAAGCTGCTGATGGATTTGCTGAAGTGTTCCCTCAACATAAGTACAATGTGGTTGAAATCTTGCAACAGCGAGGTTATTTGGTTGCCATGACTGGTGATGGTGTGAACGATGCCCCCTCTTTGAAGAAAGCCGATACTGGAATTGCTGTCGAGGGTGCCTCTGATGCTGCTCGATCGGCTGCCGATATTGTCTTCCTTGCTCCTGGTCTCTCTGCCATCATTGACGCTTTGAAAACCTCACGACAAATTTTCCACCGAATGTACTCTTACGTCGTCTATCGTATTGCTTTGTCCTTGCACTTGGAGATCTTCTTGGGTCTGTGGATTGCTATCTTGGATAACTCGCTAAACATTGAGTTGGTTGTCTTTTTGGCTATCTTTGCTGACGTTGCTACTTTGGCCATTGCCTACGATAACGCTCCTTACTCTCCTCGACCTGTCAAATGGAACTTGCCCAAACTTTGGGGAATGTCTATTTTGCTTGGAATTGTATTGGCCATTGGAACTTGGATCACCTTGACTACTATGTTCACTCACCATGGTGGTATTATCCAGAACTTTGGTGTACGAGATCCCATTCTGTTTTTGCAAATCTCCCTTTCTGAAAACTGGCTCATCTTCATCACTCGAGCCAATGGTCCATTCTGGTCATCTATCCCATCTTGGGAATTGTCTGGAGCCGTGCTGATTGTCGATATTCTTGCCACTGTTTTCTGTATTTGGGGTTGGTTTGTTGGAGGCCAGACTTCGATTGTCACTGTTGTCCGAGTGTGGATTTTCGCATTTGGTATTTTCTGCGTGTGCGGAGGATTGTACTACCTTATGCAAGATTCGGTTGCATTTGACAGATTGATGCACGGGCAAAGTATCAAGGAGAAGCCCAAGCAACGATCGTTGGAAGACTTTGTCGTTGCTATGCAACGAGTGTCTACCCAACACGAGAAATCTACCTAAAGTGAGAAAAGTGGGAAGTGTAGGGCTTCTTGATCTTTTTTCTTTTGTTATCTGATTTGAAATTTGAGTAGAAGTCTCTGTTTTGTTTAGCCTTATTGAAATACCCCTAATATACATTATTATTATTATCTTAAATCCAAAAGAGTACGTAGACATGAAAAAAGTTCTTTGAAGTGATCAAGTACCTTAGATACATCGGCCACTAGAGACTATGGAGGACTAGAGCCTTGTAACCCTCGACACTGTTCTCCAAGTCAGTGATGGTGACATGCTCGTCCTCGCCATGGGCAACGTGAATAGTGCCAGGTCCGTATAGATATCGTTTAAACTTTCCATTCAGGTTAGGAACGTCAGTTGAATAGGCAAGAATAATTGAGTCAAAGCCCTCAACCTCGTAGTCCAAATATTGAGGCTCGACTCCATAGTAGTCCTTAGTCTCCATACCGTGTTTCTCGCCAATGGAGTACAGTAGCTTGTCAACAAGGTGCTTATCCTGAGCAACTCGTACAGCAATGGTCGCCGAAGCGTCAGCGGGCAGAACGTTGGCAGCTACTCCACCACTGATTTTGCCAATGTTGATGGTGGAAGGACCCAAAACATTCGACACCGGTAACGACGAATTAAGCAATTCAGATAGAGCGCCAATTAATGTCTCAGTCGCGCTGACACCAAGCTCAGGGTACCCAGAATGAGCAGCTTTGCCGTGTGCAAAGTAGTTGACCATGACAATTCCTTTATGTCCAACGCCCAGTTTCATTTCCGTCGGCTCTCCGAAAATAACGGCATCCCAGTTCTTATAGCCAAGAGCTTTGTCGGCATGCTTCATACCAGTTCCATGGACCTCCTCGTCGACTACGAACAACAGTGCTGCGTCCCCTTCTTTGACTTTTCCATCTTTCAGCAATTCTTCTAGGGCAATGGTTTGGGCAGCAACGCAGCTTTTAGCGTCGACTGTACCACGGCCGTAGATTTTACCGCCCTTAACAGAGTATGGAATGTAAGGAGGAACAGTGTCGATATGGGAAGTCAGCAAAACTTTGGTTTCTCTGGTTTTCCCCGGATAAGCGTAGACATTGTCTCTGCCCTGGCCGATGCTGTGGATCTCCACCGTGAAATTTTTAGATTCAAGGTATTCTTTCAAGAATTGCCCGACGCTGTGTTCGTTCCCGCTGAGTGACTCAATTTCCACCAGATCCTTGTGGAGTTTCAGCAGAGGAGAGGACAGCGATTTAGTGGGTCTGAAGAAGGGGATTTGGTCGAAAAACGACGCGGTGGCTGCCGTGGCCAGGGAGGTGAGAGTGATTACCGATGTCACCTTCATTGTTTACTTTGTGGAGATAACACTTTATAATACTTGCAGTCAATTGGGATCAATTGTTTGAACAGCAAATTCCAGCCAATTGTGTATTGTGATTTAGCAAGGTGATGCGCCGTTAGCTTACGCTTAGCGTATTTAGTTCCTAATTCGTCTCGCATTTGATCGCCCGGGGCGGGATAGGTGGTGGTGGAGTTTCCCTATAAATATTACAACGTTGATTTCGATTTTCGATTCACATATATACTCTATTTATTTACCATCGCTACCATGAAAATCAAGGTGGTTATAAGCGATTGGGACGAAACAATTACTGCCCAAGATACACTAAGCTTGGTGGGTCAAACAGCGTACACTGTCAAGCCAGATTTTGAACCTCCATGGCAATACTTCGTAGACCAGTACATCAATGATTATAGTAAGTTTGTAGCGTCAAAGGGCGAACACAAAGAGAGAACTACGTTAGAAGAGGAGAAACAGTATCTTTCTGATCTCAAAGAAGTAGAACTACGGAGTGTAGCTAGAGTAGAAACATCTAATCTATTTCAAGGGGTCCCTCTTGACGCTGTAAGGGCGCAAGCCAAGGGTGTTGATATCAGACCTGGGTTCTGGGAAACGTTGGCAGCTCTACGGTCTCAAGGTATTGTATTCATAGTTGTAAGCGTGAATTGGAGCCAGGCCCTCATTGAACAGGTGTTTATCGATCACGGGTATAAGCCGGGAGAGATCAAGATATACGCTAATGAAATAGAGACAGACGACAAGGGAGTAGGAACAGGGTTATTAGGAGGCGGATACAGTCTGAGGACGGCAGTGGACAAGCTCAAGGTTGTCAAGGGAATAAAGAAGAGGTACGCAGAGATCGAGGGAGAGGACATCAATTCACGCCAAGATGGAATTGCGTATCTGGGAGACAGCTGTACCGATTTACTAGCTATTCTAGAAGCTGACGTTGGCGTGATTGTTGCCAAGAAAAAGTTACTGGAGGATTTCGAAAGGCTGGCAGTTTCCCCGGGCAAAGTGAATTTCATTGAAAAGTGGGGTGAGCTGATAGAGTTACTCGAGCCCGGAACCAAGGCTACCTCTTAATAATTATACTTGTATCACTATTGTACTATTTATTTTCTACTTCTGCATATTCCGAAAACCCCAATTGTAGTTTCGGCCCTTTCCGGCCCATTGTCGTTTGTTCCTCTCCTTTTGTAGAATTGTCTTTAGGTCTATGAGGTCTGCTTATAAGCTTGCGATATTCGGATGATCTACACAGCAAATTGCATATTTCTGAACTAGCGGCCCTTAGTACCTGCGCGCAACCATTGTGCTTGGAAGATATATAAGGAAGGTGCGTTGAGAAATAATGCAATGGTGAAAAATTACTTTATGCCGCACAATGAAGCAGAAAGTACATGGAACAGATGCGAAAGAACGTGACGAGTTTTTCGAGTCACAAGACAAGTACCTGGATGGCGAGGAGGAGAAAGATGAACAACCCGCTCCCCCAGCGAGACGAACTAGAAGTAAAGACGTAAGGACTCACGAAGCCAAAGACAATGCAAAGAACAGTAGTGCTACAAAGGAGAAAAAGACTACGACGAAAACTGGCAAATCTCATGCAAAGGAAGAGAAGCCGTCCAAGAAGCAGCAGACACACGACGAGAAAAGTGACAAGTCACAAGATGACTGGTCAAAAAATGACAATGCCCAAAAGTCCAAAAGTGACGAGTCCCAAACGGCCGGAAACGATAAATCACAAACTGATGACCATAAAAGCGGCAGGTCTCACCATGACAAACCTTCCCATAAGTCTAAAGACTCGAACGCATCTCACGACGCTGAAGATATGAAAGGAAATCTTTTCAAGGGATTGAAGTTCTGTATGTCCGTCTATTGCGTATAAATAAAAGAACCATAGTCCATCCTAACAAGTCTTTGTACCTGCAAAGGGCAACTCTATCATTAGACAGCGATCCGATCTGTTTCATCGTTATGGAGCACAGGTCTTGACTGAGTTTGACAAGTCAACTCGACAGACTTTGCTGGTTCAAAAGGGCTGGGATGGAAGAAAAGTCGCTGAATATGTGGAATTAGACACAATTCCTGTGAGTGATGTCATTATCACCTATTTGTATTGAGCTATCTCTAACTAGAAAACAATTGAGGTCATCCGAGACTCATGGCCCTCGGACTGTATTGATAAGAAAAAGTTGGTGGACAAGAATCTTCCAATCTACATTGTACCCTCTGTGCCACGAGAGGGACATGTTAAACAAGAAAGCCACGGGAAGAGCAAAGCCAATAAGGAGAGCACGCAAGGCTCTCGAGACAGTGACAAGGAAAATGGCAGTCCACCTCAAAAACGATCTTCTCCGCCAGCTCGACTGCCTAGTCCCGCCGCAAAGAAGCAGCAAACTCACTCGTTCAGTTCCAGTATGTACGGAGGAGGACGACCTCCCAAATCAGACGAGACCATTCAGAAAAATCTCGATGAGCTGGATAGACTGATGGAAGATTCCCGACTTGAAGCTCAAGCTGAACACATGATCTCCGACTATGAAGAAGGCACTGACGAAGGCTTTGAGGCTGTACCTAAAAAGTACAGAAAGGGCCCCAACTTTGATGGGTTTGCTTGTATGCAGGCAGTGGCTGGCGACGAAAACAATCCCAACCGCCACGCTATGATGCTACTGTCCATGCTTCAGAGCCACTACGAGAACTTGGGTGAACAGTTTAGGGCCATTGGTTATCGAAAGGCTATCATTGCCCTTCGCCATCAAAAGAAGATGATTCGCACGGCGAAAGATGCTATGAAGATTAATGGTATTGGTGATTCTATTGCTCATAAGATTGAAGAGGCGGTCAGTACTGGTACAATTCGCAAGCTGGAGAATGCCAAGAAGGAGGAACGGCCTCAAGTAATGGGCAAACTTCTCAATATCTACGGCGTCGGCCCTAAAATAGCTGATAAATGGTACAAACAAGGAGTGCGGTCATTGGAAGATGCTGCCAAGCGGGACGATCTTACGGGCAACCAACGAATTGGACTGGAACACTATGAAGAGTTTCTGGAGAGGATGCCAAGGGATTTGGTGACAGAGTACTATGAGAGGGCTGTTGAAACGCTCAAAAAGATTGACTCCAAGGCCGAGACCTACTGTATGGGCTCTCACCGTAGAGGGCAAATGGACTGCGGAGATATTGATATTATCTTGACAAAGAAGAATGCACACTTTTCAGAATTGCAGGAAACCATGGAAGAATGGCTCTTGGCATTGTACAAGGAAGATTTTGCGAAGCACACTTTTGGTGGTGGAACAAAGTCTGATAGCCGATGGTTAGGAGCTGTGGCTTTGGATGATGGGAAATGGAGACGACTGGATATTTTGGTGGTTCCGGAGGGAAGCCTGGGAGCGGCATTGATTTACTATACCGGGAATGATATTTTCAACAGGAGTATACGATTGCTGGCAAGTAGAAAGGGGTATCATCTCAGTGGTGATGGACTGTTTAAAGCGAAGAAGGCGGACGAGAAGAAAGCTACCGAGTTGGTCGAAGCACGAGATGAGAAGAAGATATTTGAGATTTTAGGGGTCCCTTACCGATTGCCTACGGACAGGAATATTGGCTGAAAATGCTTTAATTTGACATTGATAACCTGTATGTGTATATAACAATTATTTATTATCTATTGGATATTTTTGTGGTATAAGTTATAACTGTGACTAAAAGATGTGTCATTGTAACTGTCTGACTAAACATATGCACCTTAAATTAAATCATGAGCCTCACATGCACATGGTACATGATCGACAGTACAGTAGCGCATTATCTTTATTTAACTGAGAGCCAAGGGCCAACTGCTTCTAACATAGTGAAATGTCACCCGCTGATCCTTGCTGTTCAAATCAAGAGGATGATGGATTGTCATTTGCACTTCTTGCTGAGCAACAAATTTATGTTACTGCACACTCACCGCGTGGCTGCATTACTGCGTCTGCAACAAAATAATAACGTGCGTGTGCATACATTGGATATAACTCCAATTCCAGTTACAGATACAGGTTTCAAATGAGATATATGGACCAAACCAAATCCCCTATCAAATGTCATGCCAAGCCGAGGACATAATTATGATCCAAAGGGGCCAATATAGGAAGGTTACATAATAACAGGCACCCACAGCACAACAGGGGGACTGGGGGGCAAAAAAGAGATTGCGGTTTCTGCGGTTCGGGTAAGTCGGAGATCTTCTGGAAATAAAGCTGCTAAGTTTCAGAATAGGTTTTATAATATGCGCAAAAGGGATTGGAGCGAATCACGTTACACTTATCTATGAATACACACTGTATGTATATTTCCCGTAAGGCAGCTGCCTCCTCGACTATATACATAGTTTAAGTAACTGCTAGGTAGATTACTAGATTACTAGATTACTGCTATACAGGTGTAATTCACCAAAGCAATCCACTAAGGTTTGCCAGGGTAGATCAGAGCGAAAGCAGATCAAGGGCGAGGAACACAACCACTCAGAGAACCCACTTTGGTTGCTTAAGATCTGATTACAATAACCCCTTTTATCGGCGCTCCAGCAGCCTGCCTGTGTAGTTGCACCAAGATTTTACGTCGTTGAATTTCTGCGGTAATGCATTATCACTAATTGGTCATCTCGTATTCACCATATACTGGATACCTTGGCGGCGAGGTCAAGTCTTGAAAGTAGTATGACTACCAGAACGGAGACTACGACAATGTTGATATGGACAGTAGAAGGTCCAAACTTCTTCTTAGATTTAGCTCTACATAGTGTGTGTCTATCAGTCCGAGAGTACTACACTAATCGTTGAACCTCCCCTATTCTATACTGTTCAGATATTATATTTAATTTCTTTTCTCAATTGTATTTCGTCAACCTTAACCCTATCCGTTAATTATGTATAGTATTTGACGCACTATAGCTATGCATAGGAGGCTCAACCCGGCTCAGTCAGCCCGGGCATAAACCAAACCAAACACGCCAGGCTGGAACCCACCTAAAGGTTTGTACGGGGATTGACATGTTTTAGTTCAGACGGGTAAGGCAGCATGCAAGCACTTTAAAAGGCGATTTTTACTTAGAAATCAGCTGAAGCGCTTTTAGATAGATAGATAGATTAGTAGTGCAATTGCCTCTTAAACTTTTACTTTCCAGTACTTCTTTTTTTGATTCTTAATTCTTTTTTTTGAAAGAACCCCATTTCTATATTTCTTTTGTGTTTGTTTGTTCCTCTCTCCTTTTTCGCAATTTCCAATTTGTATTTTATTTTTGGAGGGGGAAACTTTACGGATTTCTTTTCTAAACTGCCTAGAACTGCTGTAGACCGATATATTGCAAGAAAGTAGGGAAAGAACACCTCCGAAAAGCAGGGCGGTTTAAGCTAAAGTTTATAAGGTGTTGGGTCCAATTTATATTGTATACTTTTTTACTTTTGATTTCTTTTATTATTATTATTTTTATTAACACTGTCATTATTATAATTATTATAGTTGTTAATTTATTTAACAGCCTTGGCCTTAACAGTTAGTACTTATATTGTTTTATTACCCTCGTCGTTGGATCGGAGTGGAAATAGCAGTGTATAAAGACTTGTGATAATATCTGGTAGACTGTTACTCTATTGTTGACTCTTGTATTTTTTGATTGGCCTGTTGGAAAGGGTCCATTGTACGATTTCTCTTAATCTCTTCTCTGAACGAGCAGAGAGCCTACAGCAAACCGGGCATTAGCTGGATTAACGCCATGAGCATTGCTCCGAACCAAGGAAGTTACGATGTTTATGAATTGGTGAGTACGAAGAGGGGGAAGAGTGGAAAAAACACTGTATATAATGTGCACAATACGGCGATGAATTTGGTTTGTTATAGAATTGGCTGTCCATCATTGTCTGATGGACCTAAAATCGCTGCTCCGATAAACTGATAGCGGATGCAACGGGGATTATTTGTTTTTGAATTTGACTGTATATTTGATTCTATATTTGACAGTTGACGATACTACGGCATGACCAAATCTTCTACTGTATATTGATTTTTTCGGCGTCTTTCTCTCATCTTGACAGATATTACTTCTCCTACCTATCAGAGACATGAGCTCATCACGGCCTCGGATCCTGCCTGTTCCGCGCGCGCCCAGTTTTCGTCGTCGGCATTATGGAGGTACGGGTAAGGGCCATAATTACGGGTTAGGGGTTTTGGTTTTACGGAGATAACGTGAGCTGCTTGATACCACTGTAAATGGCGCCACCAGTTGATCCACAGTGGTTTCAAATAGGAACTTGGATCAGCATTTCGAATCAGTAGCAGTCTCTGGATAATACCTTTCCGACAGTCTGATTTGACTACGGTCTTTCAATTTTAAGACTGTTACTCACCGCTGCCTTTTCTTTTGTCGTTCACCCCATAGCCTGGCTTCCTGTCTGGGTAACGATCGCCAACGCAGCGCTGCCTTTGCATGAAGAAATATGCTGCGGAGGAGGAAGAACCACATACGCTGGAGGCTCTTCTGTGTCAGAAAACCGAAGCCATTTTGAAATGATGCCAAGAAATACCACATAATACCATGAGAATCTACTTGATGGTGGTGCAGCGGTATCATCACACATTATGGCCTCGTGGCCAAACTGTCACTCGGGTGCCCGTGGAATAACCCACCAACCAATTGGAACTTTCCCGTTGCACACCTAACCCGTCAAAAATGGGTTGAAACAAGGTAGTCGTTCATATTCAGCGGGATAATGTTTGATGCGCCGTATTGTGCATATAATTATTATTTGGCGTTTTATTTTTACGTTTTTAATTTGTTTTTGACTAACTCAGGTTGGCCACAAGGATGACTTAGATAGACTGGACTATATACGACGTATTGAAACCATGCAACAAAAGTCGTCTATTGACTCGCCGGCCGACGATCAGCATCAGTATCACCACCAACAGCAATTGGTCAGTCGAATGACTAGCCACCGTCAGAGTAATCCCTCGTACGGCTCGGCAGATTTATCCTCCTTAGGCGAGCCGGTAACTCCTCCTGACGGCAGAACCTTTTCCATCGGGACTAGTAGTGGTACTGGTGGACCCGGTGGTTCTGCCACCATTGCGTCTGGCACCGGTGGTCCTACTGCGTTTACTAGCACTATGGCTGGTGGTGCTGGTGCAAACTTATACTCCAGCTCTGACTACATGCAAGGCTTTTCGCATCATCATTCTCTAAGCATGTCGTCGACACTTTCGGACAATTATCACTCTATGTACCAGGGTGCTGCCCCGTTGTCATTGCCAATTGGAATTGGTTTGACTCCCTCGACTTACCCATCTGCTCTGCCATCTCCGGCAGTCACCATTGCCAAACTGCCGACTATTAGTCCTCCGAATGACTACAAGTACACAAAGTTTAATGGAAATGGTGGTTCGTACAACCTGAGTCCAACTGCGACCGATGATCAATTGGTGAGAGACATGTCAAAGATTCACCTGGGACACAATGGCCGCTCAGACTCATTCCCTCCATCTCCTGGTTCTCGATTTTTGTTTGATAATGGCTCGAGCGAAGCTGGTGATCGAATGACTTCTTTGACTCCGCCTCCATCGGCCCACAAACGGTTGCCGTCGTACTTGCAAGCCGAGACTACTGATGACAAGTTTCCTATACTTGTACGCCGAGAAAGCAGTACAGTTCCTTCCCCAGCTGCCACTACCCCTCGTGCCTCGGTTGGCTTCGCCTCGGACACAGTGTTTGACATGCTTGACCCCAGTCCAATTCTTATAGAAAACACTGCTTGGAATAGTGGTCCGTCATCGCATTCAAATCATCAACGAGGAAGTAACGGAGGTAGCCTTGGATTGAATGCATTTTCTGGTGTGAACGTGAAAGGATATTCCAACACCCCGGGATCAAATCAAATCCCTAATAATAGTGATCTTGAGCCGTCGAGCATTTACAGTCACCACTACATTGACCAATCGAAGGCCAAGGCAGGCTCAAACTCTTATTTTGACGTTACACCTCCGAGCGCTCACTCATCTTCATCTGTAAATCGAAACTCTTACTTTGTACCATACAATCAGCCGACAGCTAATACTACTGGATTGCATCTGCGGTCTGACTCTGGAAGTCAGATTGCACCCCCTCCTCCTCCTTCCACTTCCCAGTCGGAAGACTTTGGCTCCTTGATGAACAGTACTGTATCCGGTCCCTCATCCCAAGTGTCATCGCACTTGACTGCTCAAGGAGCAACAGCACACAACGTAGCGAAAAGTGGTGGTCATCAACAACAGCAGGCAAACAATCACGTGTCGTCGTCGGCAAAGGCTGCGCGAGAGAACCACCGTCGTCAAAACTCCAGGCGTGGCAGTGAACAGGATGTTGGCCGATTTTCTCAAGCAAATTTGGAAACTCTTGCTCACGAAGTTTACTCATTGTGCAAAGATCAACATGGATGTCGCTTTTTGCAAAAGAAGCTCGAGGAAAAGAACCCGGCCTACTTGGACATCATATTCAATGAGACATGCCCACACGTTGTGGAGCTGATGACTGATCCGTTCGGTAATTATCTTTGCCAAAAGTTACTAGAACATGCTACTGATGAGCAGCGTACTGCTTTGATTCGCACAGCTGTGCCTAGCTTGGTAAAAATCGCCCTCAACCAGCATGGAACTCGAGCTCTACAGAAAATGATTGAATACGTTAGCACCCCTGAGCAAGTAGAAATGATTGTGAACGCGCTTAAAGCAAACGTCGTGAAGCTAATCAAAGATTTGAATGGAAATCACGTTGTGCAAAAGTGTTTGAACAGACTGCGCTCAGATGGGTCGCAATTTATTTTCGACGCTGTGAGCAAAAACTGTGTAATTGTTGGTACCCACCGTCATGGTTGCTGCGTTCTCCAGCGATGTATTGACCATGCTTCAGATGCCCAACGCAGACAGCTGGTCAAGGAGATTACTGCTAGTGCCTTTACTCTAGTTCAAGACCCATTTGGAAATTATGTCACCCAATACGTGTTAGATCTTGGTCTGAAGGAATTCTCTGAACCGTTGATCCGGCAGTTTGTTGGTAACGCGTGCGTGCTTTCAATGCAGAAGTTTTCTTCCAATGTGATTGAGAAGTGCTTACGGATTGCTGATCCAGAAACAGCCAATTTGCTCATTGAAGAACTTGTCGACAGCCCATATTTGGAAAAGTTACTTCGGGATTCATATGCGAATTATGTGATTCAAACTGCTCTAGACTTTGCCGAGGCTGGTACTCGACAGCGGTTGGTTGAGAACATTCGTCCGATTATCGCGTCGATTCGCTCGACCCCTTACGGTCGTCGAATCCAATCAAAGCTGAGTGCAGTAACACAGTCGCCTGGACTAAACGATACCAACAATCAACACATGGTTCCTCAACCGTACCCTGGTATGGGACTGCTTAACTGGGATTCCAATCCTTCGTCTGTATACAACAAGCTCACTTAAGCGATTGCGCAAGATACTATTACAAATCATCGTTGTTTGTTGTATGGACTTATTGGCACAGTGTAGAATGCATTGGGAGAGCAAAAAAGTTCTTATTACTGGAGTTTACTATTTTTTTATCAATTGTGGCTACGCAATGTATTTATATATCTTCTATACATATATTTCTTATGTACACATGGGATTTGTATAAGAACATTTTTGTATTCTGCACGTGCGAATCCGTTTGACTGAAAAAGTTGGATGTACACTGTAGCCACTTTAGTTTTAGATCAGATATAGTTAACAGTCACGTAAAACTATAGCTTATGCGTGCCTGAGGAGTTTAAAGAAGGAACTCATCATCACAGCAAAGCGATTTCAATCCTCAATTGGTAACATATGTGTGCAGTTGTGCATATATGCGTACAGGTACGTTCCCCGCGAGACCACCATGAGTATGGGATCTCGTTCTTTTTTGCAGATAGTCGCGTTACATAAGCAGCGCGTCAACAGCGCGCTTCGTGTTCTGTTCAACTAACCGGATAGAGAAGGTTCAAAACAAGCTATTTACAATTCAAGTAATTACATCGTCAATCATGCGGGAAACTGCAGATCGATGCATTACTTGAAGCCTGATCGATTCTTTTGTTGGTTGGTTCGGAATTTATACACACTGTTCGTCCAAACAAAACTCTTCCAAAATTCATTACATTTGTATCACTTCCCTAAGGTCAATTTTTTCTTCTTCGTTCAGCTTTTGAAACTTTCTTTATTCACTGCCAATGTTGGAACCTTTTTCACGGCAAGCTGGGCACGGCAATGCAACAGGTGGATCAGGCATAGGTAATGCACTTGGTATATTGAATAATCATCCACTGCCCCTGAAGATATCTGCGTCTCTATGCGCCAACTCTAATATACTTTTAAACTCTACCACGCTTTGCGTCACTGGAAAAATCTTGGATCCGAATGTCATAACCTCAATCTGGGAACACGCCAGGAGGAGAGCAGAGGATCAGAGGATTCTAATCGCAAACATCCACTCGGATAAAACTCTGCTTCCCGAAATTTTGGATTTGCTTCCCGGGTTTTGTGATCCGTTTATTAAGGGCACTATTGCTGGTGGTGTTGCTCTGCTGCAGTACTTTTGCCCGTCCATACAGATTGGACTGGACCCAAACGGAAGAGTATATCATGTCAAGTTCAACGCTGACGCGATTATCGACATTAAGAAAATCAAGGTTAACCCTATATTTGGTGCCTTCTACTCTAGCGTAACAGAGAGTGAGAAAGTTTATCTTTCTTGCAAAGATTGGACAGAGTATGTTTTGGCAGAAGGGAATATCAAACCTTCAGATTGGAGAAAGTCTGGTTTAGAGAGTTTGGGACTGTCCAAGAAAAACATAAGAAGCATTTTGGGTGCTATTTCTGGAATCCTTTTGCTGGGTAACAAAAATAATGAGGAAGATATCCAAGAGGGCTGCTCTCTAATTGGGCTAAATCCGGATGCATTATCAGGGCAGAATCTAGAGGACATTATCGTGGTCCTATTCAACAAGCTAGTCTCAAAGATGGTACAGGTGGTTAACGACGTTTTGGCAAACGAGTATCATCAAACATTCGATAAAGCCTTAGAAGATGTGTCAGCCGTTATCTCCATTGTTGAGATGCCCCCTGAGAGACATTGCGACATCTTCAAGGCATATTTCTCGGATGATGTTGCAGTGAATTCGGAAATGATCCAGGATGGATTACCCATCCCACGGGTGTCTAAACGAACAGCTAAGAGGCTGTCCGAAAATGAGCACGGCAGGCAAAGTTCTGAGTTAGCCACACTCTCAGTATATCTCGATTCAAAGTGTTACTCCTCGCCCTTGAGTGGAATGACTATTCCAAAGGATGCGAACGATACAGACTGGCACTTGACTTCGCGAGCATGGACTATTTTTAATTTACGCGAATCATTGGACTTTGAAAAAGACGTCAAGACGTGGTATTTGGACGAGTACGTGACTCGCGGAGAAAGCGTAGACTACACCGCAGATTTTACCCACGACGAATTTTTCGATCGGTATAATCTATTGCTCTTTGGGGTGAGCCTGGATCAGCTAGAGACATGGGCCAAACTATCAAATGGCTGGGACGAGAAAGATCTGAGGCTAGGCAATGCAAAACTCTGGCTGTCAGAACCTGCATGGAGAAAGCTAGAGTCTAAGTACGATTTGACGCAAGCTTCTATTCAGCGGAGATATCAGGGAGGTAGCAAGTATGGAGATCTCGGCGATGATACAGCGACCATAGGGAATACCTCTCGGTACCCATCAAGCGACTATGGTAATGAAACTACTACGCCGGTAGAAACAGCGGTTCTCTATGACGAAAAGCATTGGCTCCAGACTAATTTCAACAAATCTTCGAGTGAAGTCGAGGACCTTCAGCAGAATAAGACTCCGACATCCACTGGAAGAAAAGTGTGGATCCTTGTTGTTCACGTTCTCACATTCTGGAGTCCTGATTTTCTGCTTAGAATCGTCTTCAAAAAGTCAACTGAGCAGATACGAGCAGCCTGGAGAGAGAAAGTCGCAATTTGCCTTCTAATTTTCTTCGCGAATGCTAGCTTGGTATTCTATATGCTTTTTTTGGGTAAGCTGCTTTGTCCAGATTACGACAAAGTATGGAGCTTGAAAGAAGTGTCGGAACACCAGGGGGCCAACGATTACTACGCAGCAATTCACGGTAGGGTCTACGACTTCACACATTTCTATCGACAACAGCATTCAGATATATCGGGCTTACAAACCACTGGAGACGAAATGCTGGGTTTCGCTGGACAAGATCTGTCGGCGTACTTCCCAAAGCCTCTGACAGTGTCTTGCTCAAACCTTGTACAAGATCCGTCCCTTTGGCTATCACCAACACAGACCATATATGACCCTAGTGCCGTTCATTACTCAGGTACATATAAGGTTAGTGATACCAGTACAGCCTTGCATTCTTATTCTTGGTATGACGATATTTTGGATCCGTACCTTCAACAATTGTATAAGGGGGATGTGGTGACGACGATGAAAAATATCTCAAGCTCTGGGCTCGCCGGAACTAAGAATTGGGCAGTGATTAGTGGGGATCTTTACGATCTGTCGGACTACTTTAATACCTTAAACAGCCAACTGGACACCAGTGGCTACGACTTTTTGGATCCTGACGTGAAAAGTCTCTTTGAGTTACACGCAGGAGAAGATATCACAGAACTATTTTTCAATTTGGACTTGAAAAAGTCGACGTTGGAGAACAACTATCACTGTATCCAGCGGGCGTTCTATTCAGGAAAGGTGGACTTTCGAGATACCGCGAGATGCCAAGTATCAAACTACATGCTTCTCATCACAGCTATTGTGCTCTGCTTGGTGGTCATAGTAAAATTTCTCGCCTCTCTGAATTTCAGCCATGCAAAAATAGTTGCAATACAGTCAAAGTTTGTCGTCTGTCAAATTCCAGTCTATACAGAAGGAGAACAAGAAATTCGACGGGCCCTGGATTCAGTAGCAACTTCAGATTATCCTAATGATCGGAAACTATTATTCATTGTTTGCGATGGGATAGTCACAGGATCGGGCAACGATTCGTCTACTCCAGAAATAGTTCTCAAAATTCTTGGAGCAGAAAATCTTCGAGGAATGGATGATTCAGTTGCCTTTAAAAGTGTTGGGGATGGGCCACTGCAACATAATCGAGCCCAAGTTTACTCTGGTCTCTATGAAATTGAGGGCAACTTTGTTCCGTACCTGGTGGTCGTAAAGATAGGAAACCAGAACGAAGCAACAAAGCCAGGAAATAGGGGAAAGCGAGATTCGCAAGTTTTGGCCATGAGTTTTTTCAACAGAGTTCATTTTCAGAGTGCAATGAGTCCTTTGGAGTTGGAACTTTTCAATCAATTGAATAATATTATCGGCATTGATCCTGAGTTGTACGAATTTCTCTTCATGATTGATGCGGATACATCAATCTCTCCGGATTCTTTGAACAGGCTGATTTCAAACTGTGCAACTGATTTTACCATTGCAGGGTATGTTCACATTTTCAGAGTGTGTCGGATTCAACTAACCAGAACTTGTGGAGAAACAACAATAAGAAATGATAGTGACAGCATGTGGACAATGATCCAAGTATATGAATATTATATTTCGCATCATCTCTCTAAGGCTTTTGAGAGTTTATTCGGCGCAGTGACCTGTCTACCGGGGTGGTAAGTACATGATTTTTTCAAGTATTCGCGGCCAATTGTTTAACTAGTTTTTGTCTGTATCGACTAAAAAGTGATGATGGCAAACCACTGCTAATTTCAAAAGAGATAGTTCAGGCATATCGAGACATGTCGAACAATACCCTGCATGAAAAGAATCTTTTGTCTTTAGGGGAGGACAGATTTCTCACTACTCTTATGACCAAAACGTTTTACAATATGAAATTCACATTCGATGGTACAGCCAAGGCAAGCACAACCGTTCCCAGTGAGCTCGCAGTATTGGTCAGCCAGCGTCGGAGGTGGATCAATTCAACTGTCCACAATTTAATAGAGCTCTTGAAGCTGCCAAACATGTGCGGATTCTGTTTTATCGGCATGAGGTTCATTGTTTTCATAGATCTCCTAGGAACAATTCTTTTGCCATCTGTTTGCATTTATCTTGGTTATATCTTTTATGTGATCCTTTCACATAAAGGCGCATTCCCATTGATATCAGTCATTATGTTGGCGTGTGTTTACGGTTTGCAAGCAGTGGTGTTCATTCTACAGCAGGAATGGCAGCATGTCTTCTGGCTCGCGATGTACTTGTTTGCCTATCCAGTTCACTCGTTTATTCTGCCACTGTACTCATTTTGGAAACAAGATGATTTCTCATGGGGGAAAACAAGAATGGTAGTTGGAGATGAAGGAGAGAAGCGTTTGTTGGACGAGGGAGTGGTCGTCAACAGTGCGGTCGAGACCATTATTCCACTTCAGCTTTGGACTTCTTACGCTTTAGTTAATGGCCTTCCCGGAGCACACAGGGATAATGTCAAAGAAAGAGGGGTGCTTGCGTATGATGCATACAGCTTTGATGACAATGCTACGTTAGCAGGTTCCCCGAGTAATTTTGACAATGTCAAGGGTGTGTTTCCTACTATAGCTAGTGGCTCCAGTGTTCGAGAACGACTGTCTTATTATCCTCCTAGCACAGTCGAGCCGGAAAAGTTAACTGAAGGTAAGAAACGAGCATTGTCAGCTGCAGTGCGACGGGTACTTTCGGGTCTAGGAGACTTGGACACCCGAACTATGAGAGAAATTCGTGAAGCAGTGGAAGATGAGATCGGGTACATTTTAGTCGCCAACGAGCGAGCATATGTGGATGAGGAGATCGATATATTTTTGACTGAAGTGGATCATGACGACTTGAATAGTGGTGAGCAGGAAGATGAACTTCAAGTGTGATAAATATTTAATGTACAGTAATATCGACTTTAATTTTTTGCAGCTTTTGCCTTGGGACCCCAATTAGGAGCAGGATTCTCTTGAAATCGTAGTATCTTTTGCTTCCTTTGTCTTTCCAGTTCAATAGCTTCTGGGTGGTCGTCAAACGATACGGGAGTACTAGTTTCCAAGGTAGCAGCAATCTTCGATCCGGGAGAGCCTGCCTTCAGATTGCTAATGCTACCATTTTTCTCGATCTTCACCCACTCTCGAACAATATCCCAAACGACGGAGTAAGGTGCGTCTGTTTTGATACAAGCTGGTTTGGCATGAGTACCAGAAAGCTTATAGCCAGCATTGATGATGGCGGAGGCAAACTTTTTGAAAGGTGGAACAGGAGCCTTGAGGACTGAACAGATGTCCGGCAGAGAAAAGTAAAATGGCAGGTCGAGTTCGTTTTTGGCCATAGTTAGCATGCCCTCCATTCGGGGCAGAGTCCCATAAACGTCGGGGTCTAAAGTCTTGGTGATCTCCAACATTCTGGCAATAAAATCTTTGTCGTGAAGCGAATGACCCCACATGGGACCTCCAATGTGATGTGGTGAACCACAATGCTCACATTTATGAGAGACCGGAGGGCCGATGCCGTAACTATACTTTATTGAACCTCTCTCGGGCCGCCTAGTGACTCTGCCGAGGTATTGAGTAGCTAAAGAGCTACACCCAGTACAGTGGTAGGTCATTAGTGTTTTAGATGCGTTTTCCTTGACAGCGGCAGCTGAAGTCTTTAAACGAATAAAAAGTCGAACATAAAAGTCAATTGATAAACTGAGCAGTGGTTCGATAGCTTTGCCGTACTTTGCTGCACTGTTGGCTACCATATGTAGTACAAGACGAAGAGCAGACTCGTGGTTGGCATCCGAGTACAAGTTTGTTCCGCCGTAAAGCGCAAAGCACTTTTCTGGGTAGTTATTGCCAGCGAGTACTGCCAAATCAGTGCATGTGACTATGAGTAAACCTCCCTCATTGACTGCCTGAACCCCAGCGTCTATAAAGGGTGCAGCAGAGCCGTAAGGATCCAAGTCCACGACATGAGCGGGCTTTAGTTTGTGAGCATGCATGACGGCACTAGCATCTCCTTCGTTCGGCTTTACAATCTCAGTGGTTTCATTGAAGGTGGAATTTTCCTGGATGGATTTGACAGCCGACCTTGAAAAGTCATTCGCCAAAATCATTTTCACGTCGGGGATCTCTTTTGCGTATCTGATAGCTCTTAGCCCAGAAGCCGAGAGGGCTTCTATGATGCGAATGTACGGTCTCTCGGGGGTACCAGAACCAGTCTCTTCATTGCGACTAGTACCACTAGCGTCGTCATTTGGCTGTCCAGTCACTTCACTTTGAACCACGTTTGGGACTTTATCGGCGACATTGTCGTCGTGCTCGTCCTTTCCTCTCTTCCGCTTCTTGCTACTTTTATGGGTGTGTTTAAAACTCTCCCTCTCTTCTTTGTTGATCTGAGACCATGCTCGGATTCCAACCACACTTAGGTCTCTATTAAACTGCTGGATAGGATTGTAAAACACTTTATTCCCTTTTGGAAACAGAATCGTCGCTTTTCCTTCGGTCACAGTATCGAATTTTTCAGCGTCATATTTGAGATCCGGCATGGTTGATTGCCTGGTAGTGTGTAATAACCGAGACAAAAGGTGCGGAAAATTTTGTCCAGCGAGTTTGTATTTTAGCAGTGACAACTTGAGTGTTAGAGTTGTCGGGGGAAACGTTTAAGTTATTAGAGTTCGTAAATTTCGGATATCACTTCTTTGGCTAAAGTTCAATCTTGAGAGTTTTAAGTCTCTCCAATTTTTCGATTTTTCAATGCATCAGCGATCTACCGTGGATTTGCAATCTCTTATGTAATACAACCGAATGACAGCCCATGCGGCGAATCGCGACTTGACATCGCGAAGTTTGGCGGAGGATCCAACAGGAATCAGAGGGATCATTGATCATTGTGCAAACAGAAGACCTAGAGTAGATAATACTGTAAATACTTTTGATGGCGTAGACTGTACATGCACTACAATCCTTAAAATCTTCTATATTGCCATGAGTTTTGAATCAGGTCCACAGGATCTGGCTGGCAATTTACATGCCTTCGGACATAGTCCGGGTTTAGGTGGATTGTCTAGTGACGTAACCACTCCAACCGAGTCGTGGAATAATCGTTCAATCAGTGATTCAGAGGAGTGGAGAGAGAAAATTCTGAGACAAGCAGATGATGTAGAACTTGAATTAGCAGGCGATGAGCTCGACAGCTTTGATGAATACGATGCAGCTCAGCGGGAATGGGATGAGTCCCTTCATCAATTACAGATGTTGTTTGCATTAACGTTGATTCCTGTAGCAGGCAAATTCTTAGGGCGAAAATTTGCTCATTATTGTGAGTAGACTTTATTGATAAAGAAATGACGCTCAACGAGATCTAACAAGTATGGGGCCATTTTATATCATGGCGAGAAACTCGAAGAGGCGAGAAGCGTTGATAATGATCTAGACGTACAAATTATATAATTAGAATAAAGCACGTTTAGAAAAAGCAGCAATCTGTTGACATTAGACTATAATTGCACAAAAAAACATCTATTGTATATGTCCCTTACATCATACATAAAATAAATAGTCATCAAGAGAAAACAGGAGTAGTAGCGTAGCAGTGTGACAGCTACACCTGTGTACCATAATCTCACCGCTGAGAAACGGTACTCAAGTGTCAATTTTTTGGGATCGTCCCTTATACTCTGACCAGCCGAGCACCAAGTTTGGACGTCTCTTCGTAGATTAATGACCGCGATAGAGAATCAATTTCCTTCACCGTTGGGTTAACAAAATGTTTGTTGACTTTGTCATCGACTTTGCACAGCAGCTCGTAATTTTCAATTGTCAGGTTTACATGCTTGTCCAAGTTCCTTTCAATGTGTCGATAAGTTTGGATCAAACTATCGCAGAGTGAGAGAAACGTCTGATAAATGTCCGGGGTGAATGGTAAAGGGAAAATGTTAAGATGAAGGTATTCTCCAGGAACTGTGTTTGTAGGGGATGTTGGAGAAGGCCCAGATATAGATGAAGCTCTTGACTTGACAGGTTCCAGCCCTACGTCAGACTTTCGAGATCTAAACAGTTTTCTGCCTACACCAGAGATTTTGTTTCGAGAGCTTTCACCAGCGGATTTTAAACTCTCATATTCTCGGAAGAGTAGCAGAAGTTGTTTCAGGAATTCCGTCAAAGATGGTTCTTGTTTGGCGACAAGAAGAGGCAAAGAGCCACCTAAATGGAAGTAATGAGCGGAGCTGGTTAGCAGTGTACAGGAGATGAACTTCTGGTGGAAGTACTAGCTCGTAGAGACTGTTCTCAATCTTCGATTTCACGCACAACGTGAGTGATTCCATCGGCCGCCCGATCGATTCGTTCTTTTGACATATGGACATCACTGGTCAAATAACCAATCCCTGAAATCTTCAATAAGCAACATCTCAAATGTCGATTTTTCGCCTTAGTTCCTCTTGATAGCGTCCCACCGGTTCTCTTCCTCTCGTCAACTCACTTTAAAGGCTGCTGCTTGCTTGTGGCATCCCACATATTCTCAAACAGATTGCGGTTTAAATGAACAGTATTCAACCATCGAATTTTACTTCCGTGGCTTGTTAGAATGTCCCTTGCACCGTCAGTTGCCTCCTTACACGTTTTGTAAATATTCCAAAGAAGCGACCCGCTTATCTACTAATTGCTGGAGTTGAGTTGAGGACATTTTTTGCAAGTACGAAAGAATTAAATGCGCTCTACGATTGTTTCACCGATTGAAATTGCCATACAAGGAAAGAGTGAAAGGGAGAGAAACGACAGATCGAAAAGAAAATGATTTACCTCGATGAACGCAGTGGATAGGGATAATGGGGCGAGTGTTCAATGCTGTGATTATAAGATCTCTCCTTTGCAGCATTTTGCGATATTATTTCCTGGTTGGGATGCGGAACTGACGATCATACGTGGCGATCCTGGAGATCCTTTTACGATCTTTATGAGTCTGCATTTCTCGCGACGTAGTGGAACGCAGCCTACTACTGTATGGCAGTAGGGCGTATACGACGGTTGTTCTCGACAATTTATTTATTTCGATGTCGCTGTACATGGCCCTTACGGCGATTGCAGTGTTCAGCTGCTTTTTGACCATCATTTTGTTTGGAAGCCTGCTGCAATTACAGTATGTTGTAAACGTGGAATAATAATACATTGACAGGGATCTAACGTAGAGGAACATGGTTGGCCAGACTGAGACAGTTTATAGTAAGTAAACCACAGACTGTGCTAGAGCTCGACAAAAAATACACTGGCGGGCGAATAGCGCGCGTGGTTGTGGCAGGTTATAGATATATAGAGCCAAAACTGCGATACTCTGTACCAATCTTTTATGGAGGCCTAGTAGGAGGATGCATATATTTATTTCATAATTACTGTTATCCGCATGTCACCGGAAACTATCATCGACACTTGTTCATACCAATAACCTATGTTCTACCCTTTGCCAGCCTGGGTCTGGCAGCATGGTCTGATCCAGGGATAATCACAAAGTCGAATCACCAGAGGGTCATGGAACGGTTTGACTACGACAACACCATCTTTCACTCAGGCAACGAATGTCGAAGCTGCAAATTTGAAAAGCCCGCTAGAAGTAAGCATTGCAGTACATGCAATGGCTGCATAGCTATGTGCGACCACCATTGTATTTGGATTAATAACTGTGTGGGTTTCAACAATTACCGCTGGTTTATACTGTTCCTAGTCGCAAACACTATTTTGCTGTGCTATGGATTTTTCTTGACCCGGTCTCTTCTTGCAAGAGTCGTTCGAGAAGTGGAACCAGATGTAGCACCCAGTTTTCTGAATATTCGGGCTTGGACAACAGCCCTGTACTCTAACTGGGAGAATAAAACAACGGGGTGTCTCATGATATTCTCGGGTAGTTTGTCCACTGTCTGTATTGCATTTCTTTTGGTTCATGTCCGATACCTCTACCAAGGTATGACAACAAACGAGACTCTCAAATGGGAAGAAATCGGAGAATGTATCGAAGACGGGACGTTGTTCTATTACAAATATCCGGAAGATTCTGGGCATTCCAAAAACACCACTGAACCCAGTATAGTGCTCCAGCGACTGTCCAATGGCATGTACCATAGAGCTCTCACTCCAAAGGAGAGACTTCGGGTTGAGCAACACGCTATGGTTCTCAGACAGGTCAAAGGATTTCAGGACATTAACAACATCTATGATCAAGGATTTGTAAATAACATGCTCTTTTTGCTCCGGCCCAAGTGGCAGTAATCGTCATAAACATAAATGTATATGTAATATAAGTCATGACTCACAAGTGTCCTATCAAATATCGTCGTCCTCCTCATCTTCGTCATCTCCGAATACCGCATCAAATAAATCTTTTGGTGCTTTCGTTGGTGCAGACACTGTTTCCGTTGGCACTTCTTCTGGCTTTGATACTGAGGAGCGTTTAGTCACAGATGATTGATCAGGCACGGCGGTTGGTTGTGGAACAAAAGTTGAAGCGGCACTCCCTATGTCCTCCTCAGCATGCTCCACCCCAACATATGACACTCCGAATCTCTTGCTCAATAGCCTCTCTGGGGTCCAATTCACTACACTAAACGTAAGCTGCCCATAGTTTCCCTGTTGAGCCGCCTCTTCAGCGATGGAGAGACTGGCACCCCTGACAATGGTTTCGTCAGTCTTACCGGTGGCGGAAGTAAACCTGTCAGCAATTGCTCCACCGACTGGCCGAAATATCATAGCGACTCGCTGAAACTCCATTAACTCGCTGACGCTCTGTTCTAGTTTTTGGTCACGCTCTATACCCGCCTGGCTCTCCAGATATAAACGATAGCGGGCATTCTTTGCCCGGTCCGAGGGATAAGGTGAGGACCTGTGCGATAAAGCGGCGAGTGCGAGCGATCGAGGAATAGTCGAATAAGTCTCGGCTGACGGTTTTCGGTCCTTATCATCATTGGGGGTCTTGATTTTGGTGTCAGGCAGATAATCCGTTAGTGTGGTTTTCAGCTGCGGTTCGTCTAAAACCTCTGCTCGCTCAGTTGATGTAATAGGTTTAATATCCGATTCATTGTTCGTTTTCGTGTATTGCTTTAGTGGATTAAAATCCTGTGGCACTTTTATGTTCTTATGCTCTTTTGGCACAAACAGTGGCCGAATAGAAACCAGGAAGCCCTCAGTTGGCACAGACCCATCCCTACATCTACGTAGACTGTTTGTAATTCTTAAATTTGAGATGAATTTTGGCTTAGAAGTCACTTTGGGAAGTGATTTCTTCCGTATTATAAGTACGTCTTCGTCCTCTTCGATATCGTCATAGTCGGCTAGCAACGGCAGTTTCCTCTTTCTGGTTTTCGATGGATTGGCCATACCTTCAGAAATTGATCGAGAAGGACCGCCTAGTGGCTCTGGAGAGTCCACTCGAGGGAAGTCTATGTTATATCCAAGTCCCTTGCAAGCTCTCGAATTCGTTCGAGCTTTCTCGTCTGTACTCTCCGAAGACTCAGCAGACTCCAATGGAGCTATTTCAAACTGTCGAGTCTCAAAGTCGTTTACAGCCATCTTTTTTGTAATCTTCGGGCCTACGCCCTGTCCTTGATTCCAACCCATTCTCTCCATTATCTTGTATCCCATTTTATAGATGCCAGACACTCGGATCAATGGTTTCAGCAGGCGAGTTAACAGATCCAACTCTTCACCCTCAGGAGGATCTTCCTGCAATGGAAGAAGAACAACAGACTTCTCTATATCCTCCAGGTCCTCTTGGTCCATGAAATCTTGAGCACTCTGTTCCTTCCGCTGGGCTTTCTCTGCCCTGGTGGACTTGAATTGGCTCGGAGCCCATCCTTCTTTTGAGCCCACACTATTGAAATAGCCAGCAGAGAAGCCTCCTGTGAAGGCACCATGGAATCTCTCACTGACTTTTTCTTCCTGTTGCCGCGCTCTCCATCTTGGAACCGCTTCTTGATCTTTTTTCACCAAAGGTGTCCCGTACATGTGATGAGGGAAGGTGCATGATCATCAAAAACAGTTACTGGAATAGTTATTCTGTCAGAATCTCGGACGATCTTCGGGCAACGAACACGAGTAAGACAGTACTATACAGCTACACAGATCAAAATAAAACCAAGTTTCTATTACATTCATATACAAGAAGCAGAACGTTATTCATAACAATGCAGTCGTAGAGACCAGAAAACATATACAATATAGGATTATGAGAGGAGCTTGAGAGTAGAGGTACGCCGTGAAGAAGTATGACGCAGGTCTCTCTACTCTCTTGAGTTGAGCACATACCACTAGGCTCAACTCTTTTAAGTTATCAAACTGACTTTTGATTCGTTCTAGTCCCTCAGTCAGTCTTCATTAAGCAGCCAAAGGTTGAGCTCCCTCGGGCAGCTGGGGAGCCATGGGTTTCTGACCAGCAGCAAACCATCGCTGCATTCCAATACCCACACCCTCGAAGATTGCCAATACACATGCACATGTTATAGCACTATTTCGAGTATGTTTCCAGCCTCCTCGGAACGCCAAAGCTCCACCAGTAAAGAATCCAGCAATAATAGCATTAAACGGATCCTCAGTTCGTCGGACACCCTTAACCATGCAATCAAATGTCGAGAAAAGACCTCCCCAAGCTCCAAAGTTACCACCAATAGTAGGTGCTCTCACTTTAATAGCCGACAGAGCTCCGACTCCTCTTTCACCAACTGGCGAGTTTCGGAATCCTTTAATTCCGTGCCACACGGTTCCTCCAATGAGTCCCATGGAGAATGCACCGCCAAAGTCGCTGAGAACGACGACTGGGCATGGATCTCGACTATGATCTCCACTCATCTTTAGTTTTTTAGTTGGTTATGTGTTGATTTGTATTAATATCAAAAGCCAGAACTTTGGAAAGATGTGATGATTCAATGATGTGCATACATTTTTCAGCAAAAAAATCAAAAAAAATTAGAAAACCGGGTAACTGGGTGATATGGTCACGTGGTTCAGCCAACCACAAACCCCCGAGAACGACATGGGAGTTTTAATATATAAGCCATGGTCTACGCAACGTTCGTATGTACATGTATGTAAGTCAAATCACCGTGCAGCAGTTTTTTTAATATAAAACGCCCTGAACAAGTGCAGCGAGTCAACTGTCCATGGAAAAGTCTATTACCGTTGTAGAAAGAAACACTTGGCCTTGTAGGCTATCTTTTCATTGTACCTACAGCACCCATCTTATCCAACCATACAATACTGTATCAGCGATCCAAGAAACGTCTAAAGCCCTGGAAATGGCACGGTCTCAACCTTAGATACCTCAGTTACAATACCTCTCCAGGTGGAGGTATTCTTATGCAGTACTTAGACTACAGCGTTGTCACGTATCTGTCAGCTCTATTATTCAATTTACTGCCCTTTTGCCACTAATTCTCATTATTCAATGTTATTTGTAAAGTTCTTCCAAAGGTATTGTAGCAGACGTCTTTCTTGATATAGCATTTCAAAGCTCTTTCCTCATCCTTCATCTCGAAGATCGGCATAGCTGCTTACCCCTGCAGGTGGTTATTTTAGCGTTGTAGATCATAGTCTAGCTATTAATATCGTAAAAAAAAGCTTGACAGATATAATTATCCTATTAAGAGAATATTAAACTTTCAGTTTAAAATGCCTTACAATAGTCGATAGCGTGGACTTAGCAATGACCCGCTTTTTGAAGTTGTATACTTATGGGTGCCCTAAGTTGCTTGCATATTATACTTCTCTCCTCTTCCCATCACGGACTCAACCCTTCAACAAATTCAATGTTCTATTAGTGTTTATATAGCATCAATTTACTTACATAATGACCTCGTTTTTAACATCACTCTTGATCTCCTTATGAGGAAGGACAATAGTGTTCTGAACGTGGACTTCGTCGGCGACAACGACATTGGACGACAAAATCGAGGCAGTCTGCACTCTCACGCCGTCTTTAACAGTCGAAGCAGCATGTTCCGTCAAGGGGTTAATAGCAGAACCTTCGACCCGAGCCCAGCTGCCAACTTTGCTTCCGAGAGACAAAATGGAGTGGAGAACCACCCCGTTAGGTCTAACATCAACGTCGTCCAACACAATACTGTCACTGATACGAGCACCCTTGCCAATCTTGGCATTAGCACCAATGGACACGTTGGGCCCTAGTTTGGCAGAAGGGTCGACCTCGGCGCTGGGGTCAATGTATACAGGGGGCACAATAGTGGCAGAGGGAGCAGCAAGTCCAGGAGCTTTGGGGTCAGTCTGGAATAGTTGTTGGAGATACAAAGCATTGGCAGGAACAGCAGATCCTGCTTCTTTGATCTGTCTCCAGAAATCTTTGGTCTCGTAGACATACAAACTTCCGTTTTCGGCAAACTGGACCAAAACGTCCTGTTCCAATCTGAGAACGTCCTCGTCCAAGTCGTCTGGATAGCCTCGCGCCGACAACAACTCGTCTCGTCGGGCCTTGGCTTCGGCAATGACCTCGAACAAGCTCTGGTCGAACAAGTAAACACCGGCATTTACTAGCGACGAAATATGAGATTCAGGTTTCTCGACATAGTGAACAACTCGCTGGCTGTCATCAGCCACAATTGCTCCGAAATTGTTGGCTATCTTGCTGGGCACCCTGGTTCCCAAAATGACAGCTTTGGCGCTCTTTTTCTCGAAAATCTCAGAGATCTCCTTCAGGGGGAACGAGCTGCAAACATCGGCGTGGATCACAAAAATTTTAGATGGGTTTCCTCGCAGAATTGCGTCTCGGAAATGGTACAACCCTCCAGCAGTTCCCATCGCCTTATATTCTCTCAGGTACTTGATGGTCAAATGAGGGTACTGCTTGTGGGTGTCAGCAATGAAATCCTTAAACACATGATCCTCGTAGAATCCAATCAAGAAGATTTCCTTGACAGTTGGCAAGGTTACAAGAGCATCCACAGAATGAGACAAAATGGGCTTACCAGCCACGGGGAACAACACCTTGGGGATATCCAAACTAAGGGGTCTGAATCGAGTTCCTCGGGTTCCACCTCCGACCTGGTTAGTTACGGTGTTGTGGAAGATAGAACTAGACTTACAAGAATTAAAGCTTTTGATGCCATTTTTTTATTGAAATCAGACAGTTTTGTATCAGGTAAGTTCCAAAAGCGACCGCGTGTTTCAAGGATGCCATGTCATCCTTAGTTGCCATGGTGATTTAAATATAGCTGGAGGGGTACATGCACGTAGATCAGGAGAGATGAGGTGAGGGGAGATGTAATTAGAGTACGAGCTATTCGTCCTATAAAATGCAACGAGCTGTATACCGACAAGATTAATCTTTTCTGCATTACTTTGTACACTAAATATATATCAACATGCTTTCATAAACCCCTCAACCTAGCTTCACTCCCGGTTGGGCTAACCCAACCTTTCCTCCTCGCTGGTCTCGTATATCGTTGGATCGAACCACAGTATTTGTCACGGTCTTTTCTCTTTCGATCTTTATACCCTGAACCACCTTTTCGATTTCCTCCTTGTCAAGAGTTTCATACTCCAATAGTCCGTGGGCAAGTCGCTCAAGTTCGACACTCTTGTCCAGCAGCAGCTTTCTTGTCCGACTCTCAGAATCAACCAAAAGGCCACGAATCTGCTGCTCGGCCAGATGTCGAGTAGACGCAGACCAGTCGTTCCATGATTCAGATAGATCAACTGGCCCAATGGCATCACTCATACCAAAAGAAGTCACCATGGCCCGAGCCACCTGAGTAGCGTTCTTCAAATCCGACGAACATCCAGCAGTCACGTTGTCAGGTCCATTGATCAGTTCCTCGGCAATCTTGCCTCCCATGCAAACATCCAGTCGAGCCAATAACTCCTTCTTTGTCTGATCATATTTATCCATGTCGGGAAGTTGGAACGTGATACCTAATGCTTGGCCACGGGGTAAGATCGTTGCCTTGTACAAGCTGGTAGCTCCAGGGGTATATAACGCAGCAATAGCATGGCCAGCCTCATGGAAAGCAGTATTCCGTCGAGACTCTTCAGTCAAAACCATAGTCTTTCGAGCAGCACCCAACAGAATCTTATCTTTGGCCCACTCGAAATGCGACATGTCCACACTGACAGCCTTCTGCTGTGAGGCAAAGATAGCAGCTTGATTCACTAGATTCATCAAATCAGCTCCAGAGAAGCCAGATGTACCTCGGGCCAACAATGCTGGATCCACATCAACTGCAGTCTCAACTTTTTTCATGTGATGTTTAAGGATTTCTACTCGGCCCCGGACATCAGGCAGTTCGACATGAACAATCTTGTCGAATCGGCCTGGTCGAGTAAGAGCCTTGTCCAACATTTCTGGGAAATTGGTGGCGGCAATAAATATAACTCCACTGCTTTGCGAGAATCCATCGAGGTCAACCAGCAACTGATTGAGAGTCTGCTTAGAATAAGCATGATCTTTAGGATTTCTCTTACTTCCGATAGCATCCAACTCGTCGATAAATACTATAGCTGGGGCCTTGGCTCGGGCAGCAGCAAACAATTCCCGCACTCGCTTCGCACCTACACCAACATAGAGTTCGTCAAACTCGGAACCTGACATGAAAAAGAATGGTACACCTGCCTCACCGGCCACAGCTCGGGCGAGCAACGTTTTACCGGTACCGGGAGGACCCGTCAGCAAGATACCTTTGGGCAGCTTGCCACCCAACCCGGTAAACTTGGAAGGATCTTTTAAGAAGTCAACGATTTCCTCCAACTCAGCTCGGGCCTCGTCAACTCCGTGAACGTCAGTGAACTTGACAGTCGACTGACTTCCGTTGGCACCATCGAGTTTTGATGACCCTAAGTCACCTCCAGCACCTTTGAGTATTGAAGCACTCTCGGTGAAAAAAGTCAAACCCACTACTAGTCCCCAACCAGCTAACCCCATAGGGATCAACCATTTTAGCCATTTCAATAATGATGATAATGCGGTTTCCGTAATTATAACGTGAATGGGATCAGTTCTGGTGCCTTTGCCCACAACAGAGGCAGCAGAAGGAGAGATCCCAGTTCCATCTGCTAAGAACGTCTGGCCATTTGCATCAGTCGCTGCTGCTGCGTTCTTTGCAGCATTACTCAGTATCGATTTCTCCACCGCTTCAGCCTTTTCTACATGTCCGATCAGTTTCAGAGCTTGTAGGTACAACTGATCGCACTCAGAACTTGTCGCCACACCCGGTGACTCGTAACGAGAAATCACCAAATGTGGGTAATTCGAAGACAACAGAGATCGATAAAACTCTGCCTGAAGCTTCGGATTTGTCAGAGCTCGATTCGCTTTCTGTTCCTTTATCGATAATGCATGAGTGGTTGAAGTGGCCGCATCTCTCGGAGCAGAACTAGAAAACGGAGCAGCCCACGAGGGGACAATAAATCCTCGGCGACTCGCACCACCAGCTATTAAAGTCTGTGGTAGCAGCAGAGTTCTACACGAAGATCGGCCGACCTGCCGAGTGGCTACGATTCGCAGCGTCGATATCATGCGTTTTAGTCTAAGAGTTCAACCTCGATATGTAACTCCACACAATATGATTATTTTGCGTATAACTGCTTCGAAGTTTACACGCTCTTCTCCACCAACAAAGAGCTTGGATAGATATTTGCTCCTTCTTCAATATCACTATGAGGGTCAAGAAGGGCTTAGAAGGTTGGTAGAGGTTTTGTATGGCGGAATTGGTTGAGGGTTGATTCACAGGAGGGTGACCATAGGTGTGGGTTTGGGCGAATGGGTGAGAAATGAAAAGATGAGCTTGGGTTGAGGTTTGGGCACGCACCAGATGAGGTTTGGGCAAGCAGATGAGGTTTAGGGATGTTCCATCTCAGAACAAACCGTACGCTCCTAGTTCGAGTTAATTATAGGCTCATGCGGCCTTTAGGACTCCTGAGCTCAGCGACGAACAAAGTTATAGACAACGGAGTTTCACGGTTCGATGGAATCAATATTACACGCAAACTTTCAGTAACAACCGTAAATGTATACTGAGTCAGAATCTCTCGTGTTCAGTCCCAGTATTCTCATAGCTCACTCAGCTCACTACTAATAGTTTTTTGTACATTGTGTTGTTACATCTAGTTGTCTTATGTATTTACATGCAATGTAATACAAGTGCCGCCAAATCCGAATGCACTAACGGAACGCTCCATCGCCGTCTATTCACTAACTACTCATTCAACTAATTATCAGCTCTTCATTCCCCCACTCCGATAAACGGCCCATCTCCGATAACGTTACGTTCGGAGTACGGGCTCAAATTAGGGCTAACATATATGTACTGTAACAAGAAAAAACGCATCTTCAGCTCTTAGAAATCCGCATTAATGAAATTGCCAAATACCTATCCTTTACTTTACATTCTATTAAACTACTTTGAACACTCAATGACTACAATTCACGAAGCTATACGGAAATTTCATACTGATGGCTCGCTGCACTCCACACTTCATCTCTTACCCTCCAGCGCTTGTCAAGTGCTTGTAATGACTAAAACTTGATTGGCAGTCCTAAATAGATCGGCCCGCTATCGCTCCCAGACAGCCGATGATTCATCTTTCGATCTCCACAATTTCTTTCAACCTATATAAACCCGAAAGCCCGGTTAGTTACTGTATATAATAAGCGGTCGTGGTTTGTTCTACTCATAACCAATTGTCCCTAGTCACAGTACCCTGAAGATAACCCACAGAACACTTTCATCATGGTCGGAACTGTTACTCAACCAAGGACCCTTTATGACAAGATCTTTGATGATCATGTTGTTCACCAAGATAACGCTGACACCTATTTGCTGTTCATCGACCGACATTTGGTCCATGAGGTAACTTCACCACAGGCCTTTGAGGGTCTTGAAAATGCCAGTCGGGAGGTCCGACGACCAGACTGTACTCTGGCTACCTTGGATCACAATATCCCCACTACTCCTCGAACAAATTTCAAAAATATCGCCTCGTTTATCAAGGAAGATGACTCTCGTCTTCAATGCCTTACCCTCGAGGAGAATGTCAAGAAGTTTGGCGTCCGATACTTTGGTATGGACGATAGCCGACAAGGAATTGTCCATGTTGTTGGTCCCGAACAAGGCTTTACTCTTCCCGGCACTACCGTAGTATGTGGAGATTCTCATACTTCCACCCATGGTGCCTTTGGAGCTCTTGCCTTTGGAATTGGTACTTCGGAAGTCGAGCATGTGCTTGCAACCCAAACTATTATTCAGCACAAGTCCAAGAATATGTTAATCAATGTTGTGGGAAAGCTGAATCCTGGAATTACCTCCAAAGATTTGGTTCTACACATCATTGGTGCTATTGGTACTGCCGGTGGCAATGGATGTGTTATCGAGTACGCTGGACCCGCCATTCGAGCTCTTTCTATGGAAGCACGAATGTCGATGTGCAACATGACCATTGAAGGTGGTGCTCGAGCTGGTCTAATTGCTCCCGACGAGGTCACCTACAACTATATCAAGGGTCGACCATTGACTCCTAGTGGAGCTCAGTGGGAAAAGGCTCTTGCTTACTGGAAAACTCTTCACACCGATGAAGGTGCCAAATTTGACGTGGAAGTTGAAATCAGAGCTGAAGATATCATTCCCACTGTCACCTGGGGTACTTCTCCTCAAGATGCTTTGCCAATTACTGGTCATGTCCCCGACCCTGCCAAGGAAGAAAATCCTGCTAGAAAAGCTGGAATGGAGCGAGCTTTGGAATACATGGGACTGGAGCCCAACACCCCCTTGAACGAAATCAAGGTAGACAAAGTCTTTATTGGATCGTGTACCAATTCTCGAATAGAGGATCTCCGAGCCGCTGCCACTATTGTCAAGGGACGAAAGAAGGCCGATAGCGTGACCCGAGCCATGGTTGTTCCTGGTTCTGGTCTCGTTAAGCGACAGGCTGAACGGGAGGGATTGGACAAAGTATTCGAAGATGCTGGTTTTGAATGGAGAGAAGCTGGATGCTCTATGTGTCTCGGTATGAACCCTGACATTCTCTCCCCCAAAGAACGATGTGCTTCTACTTCCAACCGAAATTTCGAGGGCCGACAAGGTGCTCAGGGACGAACCCATTTAATGTCTCCTGCCATGGCTGCTGCAGCTGCCATTGATGGTCACTTGACTGATGTGCGAAAATATTTGAGCTCTACCGATCCTGAAAGCGTTACTATCGAGGCACCTCTTAAGAGGCACAGCGCCGGTGAGCACCACTATGAGACCGAGGAGACTTTTCATCGGGTTGAAAAGACCGAGATTGCTGGCCTTAGTGACGACGATCCTGTTGGTGATGCCCCTGCTCCTGCTGCGGATTACGCAAACGGTATTACACCGTTTACTATCTTGGAGGGTATTGCTGCTCCTTTGCACAAGACCAACGTGGACACTGACGCTCTGATCCCTAAGCAGTTTCTCAAAACTATCAAACGAACTGGGCTTTCAGTGGGTTTGTTTTATGAGCTCCGATTCAACAAAAATGTCACCACCGGTGAGCTGACAAAGACGGACTTTGTTCTCAACGTTGCACCTTATGACAAGGCTGAGATTTTGGTTGTGTCTGGAGAGAATTTTGGATGCGGATCTTCTCGAGAACACGCTCCTTGGGCTTTGACCGACTTTGGTATCCGAGCCATCGTTGCTCCTTCATACGGTGATATTTTCTACAACAATTCCTTGAAGAATGGATTGTTGCCAATTGCGTTGCCTGCCGATGTAATTAAAGAGAAGCTTATCCCTGTTGCCGAGGCTGGAAAGAATCTTCGAATTGATTTGCCCAAGCAACAGATTTTTGATTCAGAGGGCAATCTTTTGATTGAACACTTTGATATTGACGAGTTCCGAAAGGACTGCCTCGTCAATGGACTTGATGAGATTGGACTTACGTTGAAGAAGGAGAATTTCATTCAGCAGTACGAGGCACTACGAAGGGACAAGTTCAGTTTTTTGGAAGACAAGACAGATCAGTTGAAGGTGAAGCCCGTGCGGGTGACCAAAGCAAAGGTTGCTGATTGGTAAGCAGGAAAAAGATGGCAGTAATAATGTTAAAAAAAGACCAAAACAAACTCTTAGCTGTAGCATAAAATATTAGTTAATTTAATGATCGTCGGTGTTAGTGGTTGTACCTGCATTATCTTATCTATCGTCTGCTGCATCCTGCCGATCTCTGATGTATCAGCTGGGTGTAAAAAACAAATAAATTATAACCCGCGTGCGCGTTCTTCTTTCCAACCCAACGACACTTTTAATCAATAAATGGTTGCCCCCCAAGTACGTCCGTACTGCTTGGTTCATGTCAGCCACGATAACGAGGTGTGGTTGCATCCTCGCGTGGAATACGACTTTGACGGCGCCTTGCTGGGCCAGTTGACAGTTTCTTTCTACCAGAAGCTTCACAGACTCCCACCACTCAGAGCTATCAAGGAAAGCCAGCTGCAAGGATTTTTCAAAGAATGCTATATTGCTATTGCTTTACTCTATTGGAAACATACGTGTTTGAATCCCAGCATTCACACCATCATTGAGATTGGCAAGTTGAACGAATTCAAATCTGACATCTCACTTTTGATGGATGTGTACCTCGTAGACAAGAGCAAAATTCATTCAACAGTGTGGAATACAGTGAGCAAGAAGGATCTGCTTGACTCTTTGATCGGATGGCCCAAAGACCTTCCCAGATATGTATCTTGCGAAGGAGATCCAAACGATACTTTTACAACTTTGGGCAGTCCAGAAGATGTTCAGAATTCATCAATTTACAGCGCTGCGGATTTTCGTGAAGAAAATGGGGACAGTGAGATGATAAACCAATCGTCCATCAAAGAGTACATCAAATTAGGCTCAGAAATCACTCGTCAGTTGACGAAACGTGAAAGTGCAGTTTCGGCAGTCTCTGAAGTCGAGACAACCAACGCAACTTGGAGTGGATCCCGAAATTCCTGGGGAGGCTCGCTTCCTGCGAATGTTAGCCCAGTGTTGGGGAGACTCCCTATGCGATTGACATCTCGCAATAGGAACTGGGATTCGAGTATCTCGACAGGATCTCCTCCAGATCGCTCTCAGCTTAGTTTGAACCGGCTCAGCCTAAGCAGTCAAAATGACGTTGGGCGCAATGTCCTTGATGTCCGAGAGAGCTTGAGTCGAAGCTACGACGCTAAGAGAAGTGATAAAGAGAATATTTACTCTCACGTCCCTAAAACGACCCCTCCTGCTCCTCTTCGAACTATAATGAAGACCAAGACTACCACTATTGGCAAATCTGCTCCGCAGCAGGTGAATTTTAAACGAGAAAAAGAGGAATTTAAATTTGACGACTCTTTTGAGACTAAAGGCGGCCTTGTGGGTTATTCCCGGCAGAACGTCGACAAGGAGGTAAGAGGACCATGGTCGGAACTGCTTAAACGGAACCCAGCTACCAGTCTTCAGGAAATGGTGCAGACGCGAGTACACCGCAGCACGACTACGGAGATGCTGCCCAAGGCGCGGCGACCTACCCCTTACGTGGGAAGTATTAACAGCAATATAAGTGGAAGCGTCAACAGTGTGGATGGTGGATTTAAGGGTGGCAGTATCGATAGTGCCAATTCGTTTTAATTTTTTTTACAATGTTAGTTTCGCGTGAGTCAACTCATAATTATTAGCTGCAAAATAAAATCTTAAAAAAAACAATTGATTCAACCGATATTGAGATCTTTGTAGTTGACAACAAATTCTGTCGTAGCCTTACGACTCCAATCATCATTACCATTGGCCCAACAGACCAGAGGGCACACACAGTGTTGTACAGAAAAACAACTTCAGAAATTGCGAGTAATTAATATAACAGAAAACATGTATTTCTCAAATTATATAACAAAAATTAAAATCAATACGCATCTCATAGAGTTTAAGCAGCAACAATGGAATCGTTGTCAGCGTGCTCAACAATGCGAGTCTTCTCCTCAACAGCTCTGTCGTTATTGGTGAAGATTCCAAGTTGTTCTTGAATTCTTCTCATTCTCTCCCTGTCGGCAGCAGCAATGCTATCTTCAGTACCACCGAAGTAGACATCCAATTCTTCAAGAGTCTTATCCTTGGTTTCAGGAACAAAGAAAATCATAAAGAAGCAACCCATCACACAAAAGGCGGCGAAGAAAATATAGGTACCAAATTTCATGTGCTCAATCATAAGCTTAGTAGAGACACCAATGATGAAGTTAAACATCCAGTTTGTAGATGCAGCAATAGAGACACCACGGGCTCGGAACGAGGCAGGGAAAATTTCTTGAATAAGCACCCAAGCGACAGGGCCCCAAGAGTAGGCAAAGTTAATTGCAAATAACCAAATAAAAGCAACTGAAACCCAACCTTGGCTCTTATCCAAACCGATATCCAGAGCCCAGTTATTTTCATAAACTCCGTCAACTGCAGCAATGATAATATGACAGACAGCCATACCAGCAGCACCGCAAATCATGAAACTTCTTCGACCAAACTTGTCGAGGAAGAGAACTGCAGGTAAAGTGAAGATAACTTGCAAGATACCAGTGACACCAGTTGCGAGCAACTCAGTAGTAACAGAGGTGAATCCGAAAGCAGCGAAAATTTGAGGAGCATAGTACATGACAGCATTGATACCAGTGAATTGCTGGAAAATCATGACCCAGACACCGATCATAATTCTCTTGAAGATATTAGGAGTGAACAGTTGTTTCCAAGGAGCGAAAAAGCCCTGTCCAAGGTTTTCAGCATCAACTTCAGCATCAAACATAACAGCAGCCTTGATATCAAGGTACTCAGCAATCAACAAAGGATCCTCGACGTCCAACTGTCGAAGCTTGGACAGAGTGTTCTTGGCCTCTTCGTCTCGATCCTTCATAACGAGCCATCGAGGAGAGAAGGGGAAGAACCACATACCGGCAAACAAAATCCAAGCAGGAATAATTTGCAGGGCCAAAGGAACTCTCCATGCAACAGAGGTCTCTCCGGTACATGTGTGGCCATAAGCCTCCTGGGGGTTGAAAAGAACGGCAGTACCGTTGGCAAGGATGTGGTTGTAGTTTTCGGGTTGACCTTCGGGCATACAGTTGGTATTTCGGATGAAGTGGAATCCATAATCAATCCAGAAAGACAACAGGGAACCGATGGTAATAGCCAACTGCTGCAAGGAAACCAAAGAACCTCGCAACTCCGGGGGTGCGATTTCGGCCTGGTAAAGAGGAATGACCATGGAGAACATACCAATACCAATACCACCGACAATTCGACCAGCGTACAGGAAGGCCACAGATTGACATCCGACCTGCAGACCAGTTCCCAGAGTGAAGATCAAGACAGCCAAGTTCATAGTGTACTTTCGGGAGATCTTGTCACAGATGTATCCAGCAAACAGAGCACCAGCCCAAGCACCAAGCTCCAAGGCTGCCACCATCCAACTCTGCAAACTGGCACCGTTGGTACCAGTAAGAGTAGGGAAATGAGCCTGGAAATTCTCCATGACCAAGATAGAGCCCATGACACCTTGGTCGTAACCGTACATGAGACAACCGATGGCAGCAAAAGCGGCATTCCAGAAAACAAACGGATTGTGGAAGAAACCGACCAGACCGTGGGATTTCCCGGCTGCGACCTGTCCAACGAGGGACTGAGAATGTTTAGCATTCTCAACCTTTGTAAACAAACCCATGTTCAGAGTACTATTGGTCTGAGTAGGAGTTTGATGTGAAACGACAAAAAAAAGTTGAAAGTAACGAAGAAAGAAAATATTATCGAGGCGAAACCTGGCGATATTTATAGTCCCCGAACGGGACAATCAATATTTTTTAGGCGCCCCAGCTGTACTGATGTCAGATGTTGGACATGCCTGGGAAAACAATAGAGACCAGAACCAGTCCGAATGTAAACTATTTTTGCTTTACTGAATAGTATGCGTGCAGAAGTGAGGGGTACTCATGCAGATCGTCCTAATAGTTAATCCAGTTTCCCCACATTGAGTCAAGACACGGCACAGACCGACATGGTTTCTTTTTTCTTCCCAGTATTCCCAGTAGGGAGGTATACGTTAGCCTGAGTAGTTCGAGTTAATCCGAGTGCTAAGAAGAGCATTTGTTTGCAATACACCGTTGCTATCTGAGCTGCAAGACCGTGTACAGGCTTTGCCAAATCTATTTAGTATATTATTTAAAGAAATTGTTTGATAACAGACCGTTACATTCCCGCCAATCGACTCACTCGTCCTTGGAAAATGTACTCTGTCCCTCCAAAATCCATACCCTTCTTTCGGCATTCGGAAATACGTTTGGGACCGTTCTGCAGACATTGCGTTTACAAGCTTTTTTTTTTTTCATTTTTTTGGTGGTTATAGACCAGGTGGTACATCGTACTGTAAATCTCAATGTAACCCAGGATGATGTACTTCCAGTGTAACCCAGATTTAAGGGTGCTGCATAAGCATGCATGAACGCCAAAATCGACTAAACCGAATTAAGCTTGTTACCCACTTATCAAAGTTTCTCCAGAAAAGTTGCTTTTGATTTGCGTTTTGAGAGGCAGTTGCGGAGATTGCAGGGAAAATCTCTGTATGGAGGTACGAACGGTCGTAGAGTGTATACTACAGTCATTAAATGTAGATGATGAGAGGCAATGTCAAAACTTGAAGAGCGACAAATTAAACACACGGCACTGTATTACCGGTTTAAGATTCGGGAAAACAGTTTATTTTAGTATATATATATTGGTAGGTAGACTACAGTCACTTTGTGTGTTCTTCTTCCATTATGCACCACACGCGTGATATGAAACTAAAAACCCCATGTTTTGTTTTTGTTTGAAAATTATAACAAGGAGAAACATAGAGGGGCCAGCCGGAGATGGGTGCCGGCAGAATGGTATACAAGGTATACGAGGAAGCAGCTGCTACTAGACGCCTACAATGGAATGTGAGGAAGAGATGGTGAAAACGGAAGGTGATTGCGATCATGATACGAGTCGATTTTTCAAATCGTCAAATCAGCACAGTCATCAATTCAGCACCTGCGACCATAATATTGTTATGTTGTTCATCAATGTTTTGTTGAGTGCTTTGTTCATCCGTATTGCCCATCAAAATACGTAGCCCCTCATCAGCAACAAAGTGTACTTCAAACAAAGCACACACACTCTCTCTCTGTTACACTGCTAGCTATATTCTATACACAAATCTCACAAACTCAGTAAAGCTAACGAGCGATCCTCATAGCTCTCTCCACCTCTCCAGTCTGCCCCTCTTTTTCTGGCCCATTTCTTTCGCTAAGCGACCGTTAGTAATGCTGATCATCAGATTGACCGTCGTTATAATTACTAAATCTAGCCCCCAATCGAGATTTGATATTCATCAGATTGTAACACCTCCCTTCATCTTTGTGATGACTGACTTACTAGTGGCCGATTGTTGTCTATCAGATTGACAGTGCGTATCTCCCCGACAACGTACAGTAGCGTTACTGTACTAATTAGTGTTATTGTTGTGACGATCACAACTTTAAACAAGCGGCTGCTGTTAGGTTAATGAACGCATGTGGTTAGATATCTTCGTGCCTTAATATTATCACACACAAAAGTGTCGTGAGTGGGCTTGGTATTACGGAACGAAGAGATGAGGATGAGATGGAGATGGCACTAACAAACACAAAACGTGGCACAGTGCGAAATATGACAATGTGACAAGTGCCGTATGGCTATGCTAATAATATTAATAGTAATAGTAATATGTGAGTTAAACAATAAACTATGAACGACTTTGACAATCGGACTTACAGCCGAACCTCAACCGACACTCCCTACCTGGCCTCACTCCTCCTTCTCTGACCATCTTCAACCAGTTCTGGAAATAGGGCGACACCAGATTTTCACATTTCTTTTGCATTTTGCTTAACATTTGTTTTAGCAAACGGTCTGTCTAGCGCGTGCGGGGTCGGGATGCATGGGACCGAACCATCCGAATTGCGCATGTCTGCCCATGCGGCACCGGCCACGGACTAACTAATTGTACCGTAGCGTGCATCACTCCTGCAATAATTCTTCCTGTGTGTATGATGCCACCCTTAATATGGTGTATTTTGAGGGGAAAAATGAGGGGTAACAAAATAAGATGTACATGCTGCTACCCAGCTGGGGATAGTTTGTTTTAAAATTTTGCACTAATGCTGCTTAGGTGGCCGTTTCGGCTCTAGTAGAGTTTCGGATTAACTCGTACGTCGGCAAAAACGGTGATAAGTTTAATCCAATACCTGTACAGTGGGAATAATTAATAGGAAAGTTTGTGCGAAATCACAGCTTTGGCTGCGAAGGAAAAGAAAAATAAGTGGGAAAAATTTGCCTACTTTAATCCGCTACGAAAAATAAAATAAAAATTAGCAGCCAACTAAAGGACTAAATTGTACTATTTCAAACGAAACAAGACATGATTTCGAGATTTATCATCTTGAGACTTTAGAATCTGGAGACTTTATCTTGAGACTTTAGAGTTTGGAGACTTGTAACTCTTCACTTTAGATTTCTATAATCTACTACCTAATAATAAATGCTAATGCCGTAACAAATTCTGTCTGTCATCCAATGAATGACGTATCGACCCCGCTTCTCCGTTTCCCTCTCCTAACACTCCCTGAGAATCCAACAAAGACCCTGAACCACCACCATTCATGCTGTCAACGACGTGCAGATGATCGTCCTCATACGGAAGTGGGCTAGGCCCCTTCATGTCTTCATATCCCTCTTGGAAGGCGTTGCCTGGGTACCCATAGTCGTTGACCTCAAGTGGTGGAGGTGGCCCCTGCTCATAGCCATCCTCATCGTACTCGTATTCCTCTGGATAATCTCCATCATATGCTCCCCGCCCCTCGTAACTAAGCTCGTTCTCCTGCACCACATCGAACTTGGTTGGCCCAGCACCTCCAGCAGAAACCTGACCTCCCACCTGGCCCCTGCCCAATACAGACGGCAGCAAATGTTCAGCGCGTGCGTGGACCATCGGGGCCGATAGAACCGAAGTCAAAGCGGGGTTGGCATACCGTTGCTCCAACATACTGATATTATCTCTTGGTTGGGTTTTGGTCACCGCATCCTGGAAATCCATCATTTCTCGTTCCTGCGCATCGGGGACAAAGAACTCGAACCGTGGTTTGAGCGTGTAGTTGGTGACTATCTTATATACAATCAATAAAACAGGTAGTGGCACGACTGCCATTGCCAGATCAAAGCCTCCTTGAATCCACACCACGCAGAGTAGAACTAGATTACCCACTCCTGTGGCAAACAAGATAGAATCGTGAGCCAGGGGCCAGAAACTGCCATCGCTCTCAACTTTGGTGACAAACATATACATGAGCATGTATCGCTTAAACGCCACATCGCAAGTGAAGAAGAACGCCAGGATAGGAGTGATAATAGGCTGAATACTGGTGAAGCACAGTCCAATGGTGGCGTAGAAAAACAGCCAGTTGTAGTAGCTCGCGTAATTGAATGCTTGAGGGGCCACCCAGTTTCGTAGCTGTCGCGGAGTAGGCGACAGAGCATACCGTTGAAAGGAGTTCCAGATCAGTGTAGCAGCCTGAAGTAAGTCAAGGATTGCACCCAGGTGGGCTTTAAGCACGTACATAACCCAGAATGACGATGCGTTGATGATAGCTGACGCTGTCTGACGGCCCAGACGAAGTTGGCCCATGACTTCTTTAAAGCTGTTGAGCTGACCTTCGTTCTTGAGAGTGATCAACTGAAGGGCGATATTCCATCCAACTCCGATCAATGTAAACACAAACAGGTTATTGAAGAAAAAGAACACGTACAGTTTGTATGTCACGTCACGTTCTCGCTCGTTCTTGGTAATCTTTCCTTGCCACTGAGACATTCGTCGTAGGATCATAGGGAGGATTAGAAAGATCAGTGTAGTCACCACGGGAGAGATGAAGCCTTGAATAATAGCAAAAAGTGTACTGTGGGCATCTGAAAACGTCTGGAACGCATGCCACAATGTACCAATTCGTTGGAGGTCTGCTAAGAAGCAGCCAATGAAGGAATTGGGCACGATCCAGGCAACTACCATCATGATGTAGAATACATTTCCCCAAAACTGTTTGTTTCCACGTTCTAAACGCGTCATGACCATGTTATGCCAGATGATGTCTTCCGGTCGAGGAGCAAGTCGCGACAGAACACCGTCTCTTCGCTTGTTGTTCAGCTGTTTGGCTACCAGGTGGCAGTCCGTGGGTGTGTCATAGGAAACGAACCCATACGACAGGCAGTCTCTGCTGTCCAAGCCCTGTCGAGCATCTATAATTTGATCTTCTAATGCCTGCATCTTGAACACATAGTAGTCAATAGCGTCGACTTGTCGAGGAGAACTGCGTCTATCTTCCTTGAACGGTTTGACCATGGGCCGTTTAGCCGGCAGTCGGTCTGGGTTTTTCAAATACTTGGCCAGCACCTTTTCCAACAAAAGCACAATCTTCATATGGGATTCAATAAGTTTGGTCAGCTGCTTGGTATTTCTTCCCACATTTACTTGCTGAATGGCCTTGTCCGTATGCCATCCTGTTGCCAGTTCATACAGACCTTGATCTGTCTGCAGTCTCTTGGGGATCTCAGTCACCAGCAGAGTCCGCATAAACAGCATCATCTGGTACTCTTTGGACATCATCCGGCGTCTCTTTAGTTCTATTATCCTTTTGTAGTTTCTATACAGCAAAAACACCACGAACGCATCAAACACCCACCCCAGCGCAGCATGAGCCGCCAGGGGATAGCCCGAGATCAGCGATGGGGTCATCAGCATGAATGCGTCCGATTTACTCAGATTCGTTGCGTAGCTTGACTGCATATTAAAATACACGTTGACAGGTATGATAACCAAACAGGCCAGCACGGCAATGAACAAAAACATGTTTCTGCACATCACCAGAAACCGGATGAAAACAGCAGCATCAAGACCCAGCTTGTCCACTATCTCTTCCTCCTTGATGGTAAACATTCTCTTCATCCACCCAATCACATTGTTCCCTAATGGATCCGGTTTCTTCTCTCCTTTCGCGTATTTCAGTCGTGGGGCATAAATCAGATTATGTCGCGGTCTGATGAAACAGAAAACACAAAAAAGAATGAGAGATCCCCCGAGCGAAAGTATTAGGCCAGCTAAAACAGATTTCGCATTATATCGGGCACTAGTTAGGAATCATTATCTTACATCGTCCATATCAGCCATTTAAAAAACTGCACTAAATTAGCGCGATCTTTAAGCTTAAGAACACCACACTGTTGACGAACCTCTGAAAAGAGCTTTGAAGGAGTTGCTATTATTAGTATGGGGGTTTATAGTAAAACATGCCATTAATGGAGGTGGACTTACCAGTAGCAACTGTCCACTACTTTCTTGTTCTGCTGCAGTCATATTCTGTTGTAAACTGGTTCATTTAAAATAGGGACAAAAACGAGTGAAATAGCCAGAGTTAATATTGCAAATGTGAGATTACAGAGATTTTGAGGCTCAACTTAATATTTCAGGGATGAGCAGGTAGGGTTCCTAATTGGGTGTGGCAGATGCATGTTGCACGTGCCGCTTAAGCCGATCAAACGTCGGATAGTCACGTACGTGAATGGAAGAGAGACCGTGTTATATGGATAACTGGTCAATCGGGGAAGAAAAAAGAGCAACCAAGCAATGAAACTTCGGTTGGAGGAAGGCGTTTTAGAAGTTTTCACGAATTTTTCAGATCAACCCGCAAGCATACGATAGACAGTGATATCTTTTGGTTGAACTGCTTGGTATGGCGAAAGATCGACAGGGTGGGGAAATGTCTGCATACGAATTGTGGTGGGCATATAACTAGATCTATGCTTATACGAAGGATATGAGGATGATGATTATAGGTGTATATATGAGTTATAGGATTCTAGAATTCATAACAAAGTCGGCGTATCTTGTAACTGAAGATTTTGTTAAACAGACAAGGCGCATACGAGAAGAAAGTGATATAGTGCTGTATATGGTACAAGCTTTCATCCTCGTATGCGCAGATGTTTCATGTCTCAAGCTTGGTAGAAATTTTCCACCTATACCAGAGCCAAGGGAAAGTTTCAGTTATGCGATGAATGGACTAGTACTGAAATGCCTGCATGAATTCGTATGAGTGACAATTGACCTCAGTGTGGCCCAGTACGGCACAGCAGTACCGTACTGTCACTTAGTAAACATCTTCGCCATCGTCTTCATTTCCGCATTTCTCCTCTCCTGTTTCTTTCTCATTGCATCTGCTCTCGACTTGACTATTGCTACATCCCCGGGCAACAACTTTAAAGCAGAGTCAAACTCTCTCAATGCCTTATCTTCGTCGTTCTGTAATAAATATCCCAAACCCCGTCTATAATGTGCCTTTGCTCTTTGCGAGTCAGTCCCGGTCTCCAAACCCAGTGCCTCTGTAGCAAATCGCACAGCATCGTCACCATTCTGTAGTTTATAGGCCGTCAATGAAACATTCAAATATACTGAAAACTTTAGACTCACCAAATGTTCCAGATCAGGATCACTCAGATCATCCGGAAAGTATTCTCTCAAGTATCGCACTGCTTTCTTGTACTTCTTATGAGCCGTAGCAATGTCTCCCGTCTTAAACAGGCCCGTGCCTATATTCTTGATCTTCTCTACTGCCTGAAAGACTGTACCTGGTATCTCCGTGTCCACCCGCACATCATCATAGATCTCATCTTCATAGTCATCCCCCGTACCACCATCGTCATTACTGGGCAATGGATTGTCCTTATCATACTCTCCACAATCTACAATCACAGCTTGGTTATCGGGGTCACCTCCACCTTCGTCAGCTGTTGTCGCACCCGTCTTCTCAATCCTTCTAATCACAGATCTTCCTGCCAATACTTTCCCAAAGCATACGTTGACTCCGTCCATATGAGGAGCAGGGAAAGTGGTGATATAGAACCGCGTGCCGGAGCAGTTCGGAGTCTCCGCTTCGTCCATAGTCAGCAAGAAAGGCTCATTGTGGTCGACTGCAAACGATTCACTTTCAAAGGGCTCCCCGTAACATGAGAAAGGGCCTTGATCTGCCAAAATGTCTCCGCCTTGCACGGCCCCTCCTTCCACCGGCCATATCGTTGTATTAATTAGACGAACAAAGGTACTTGCAACAGATTGTTCACCTAAACCTGGCACATCACATCCTACACACAATCTTCGAAAGTTCTCCGCTGTTTTGGGGACAATGTCATTGAACTAGTCAGCATATGAAATCGTTCGGTTGTATAGCGCGCGGTTTTGCATTTGTCAAACGTACCAGTTCAATGACCACTTTTCTAGGCTCTGCGTTGTTGGGGAGTTTAACATCCAAATAGACGCGAATTCGATCCTCGCTCATCAATACCCTGTCAATTTACGATAATGGGTTGTTCGAAAGAAGAATTACGAGGTTTGCGGCACGCGCTTCTAGAACTCCGTGAACCTCGAAACCGCTGATGATCAAAACTGCCTAATCTTATTATAGACCTGTGGTTTATTCTACTATAAAAATGCATTGGTAAATAAATAATGTAATTAGTCATATACTGTCATGTAGTCAAATGCGTTGTTGTGTAATCATGAACATGTAAAACAAAACGGTCGTCCACAGTCGTACCCAGGATCACCGCATTCTAAAGGTTTGGTCACTAGTTCAAGATTAGACTCGGTGAACGGGTCAGGTGCATTTGATCTCTTCCGGTCAGAGACAGTGGATAGTTTGGTGGTTGCAGTATGAGGTGGTGGAATGCGAGAGCATGATGCGTTTGGAGTCGCCATAGTGTCTTTTCGAGGAATGGTCGGTGCTTTTGTATGAATCCGATGCTCTGTAGAGTTCTCTCTTGAATCGTCGAGCTCAAGTCTAAAGAGGGGAACTCGTTCCATGGGAATGGACTGCTTTTTGAATCGCCTAGAAGGTGATGCTTTGGAGGACTGCAAAACGGGTTTGTTCGAGCCCTGTAGAGGAACAGCCTGTACGGGAGACTGGCGAGAAGCCTTGTTTGATGAACTTCCTTTCACAGAGGTAGATAATAATCTGGGGGACGGAACAGATTTACCAGGAGCTTCATGCACCCGTGCGAGTTTGCTGGGCTCTCTATGCTCTGCAGGAAGTCTCGCCGAAATATGTGCTGGGGGCCGTTCACCCGCTGCGTGCAGTCCATCATGATTGCCTGTTGATGGGCGGTCTTGGCTCGGCTCACTCGGTTCGCCCACCTGGCTTGGTTGGCTCGCAAAACGTAATGGAGACTTTGCACTCGTCAAAACTGACCAGGCCGGCAGAGACCTGTCAAGACTGCCATTGTAATGCCTAAACTTAAACACCTTTGCTCCGGTCGAAGACTCTTCTTTATCCTTCTTCTTACGATCCGGTACTTTTCGGGGTATCTCGTCATCTTCAACCCAAATGGTGTCTGAGTGTTCTTGAATCCCTTGTAAATGGCCCCTGTCCTCTACTACTTCTCCTGTAACCAGATCTACTATATCGCCAACTTCAGACATACTTGGATCGCCGTACTTAGCAATAATGTTCTCCCAAGCAGATTGCAGTTTGCGTTGAGACTGTATTCGGTCGTGAGTGAGTCTAGCATAACTTGTTTGAAGATGGTGCGGGTCCAGCCCAGCTTGTTCTTCAGCTTCACTGGGTGGCTCAGCAGGCTCGGGGGTGGCCTCAAAACTTCGTTCAGGACTCTGCTCTGGACTGGATTCTATGATCCGTAGCCTCTTGCGGCCATTTCTTGGTGATGTAGTTGGCGGTCGTGTGGGCTCAATCGGCCCTATGACCTCTCCCGCACCTTCGCTGATTTCAGGACTTGCAGCCTGATTTTCGTAATCATCATATTCACCAAAATAATCAGCTCTTCTGTCTGTCTCGTCTTCCGCTCCCACTTCATATTCTTCTTCGTATTCTTCTTCGTACTCGTATTGATCCTCCTCATCTGTGTCCTCGATAGTCTCCTCCTTCTCCAACCTCCTCCGTCCTCTTCTTGTCTTTTCAAACGGTTTCCACACAACCCAGGAATTGGATTTCACCGACTTCTGCAGTGGATTCGAGTTGACAGCAGCCGGTGCTGGTGTATCCTTCAAAACTTTGGGAGCATTCACAGCCTGGGGAACCTTTTCGGGCCGGTTTAGGCGCCATCGCATATACATGAGGCATGTATATAACTCAAAGACTGAAGAAACTGAATTATTTCCACCCAGAGTTTGCGGTCAGCGCGAAAAGTTACCTATTGCCCGCGTTGTTATTGAACTAGATAACTGTCAAGAGTGAGAATCGAACCCCCAATTGTTGTTCTTTTTTGTACATCATGATTTGAGATCCCCGCGGCGATCTTTTTATATTAAATTGACGGACCAGAAAGAATAAGAATTGCGGAGAACCAATGCTATGTCTACGGTCAGGAATTGGATATAAATTCGTGAACGGCTGGAGTCGGAGAGGTGGCCCAACAACGCTGCTCAACAATTTGAGTTACCTGACTAAAGCGAAGCAGCTTTGCATCAAGGACCTTTCCACCAAGACACTTTTGACTCGCCGCCAATTCAGCGTAGCAAGGATTTGGAGAGAAGAGCTTAAAAATGGAAACGAAAAATCGAATGAGAAGTTGGGTCACTCCAATGACGAACCTTCTGCTACTCCCGCAACGTCAACCCAGAAAATCATTGACAGCCTCAGCAAAGTCAGATCCGGAGCTCTGGCCAAGGAAAATATTTATACAGTCCCCAACATGCTGACGTTTAGTCGGCTTGCGGCGGCACCAGTAATTGGATACCTGCTGGTCCAAGGCCAGCCGTTTTGGGCCCTGACTCTTGTAGTGTACTCGGGCCTGACAGATTTGTTAGACGGCTATATTGCTCGCCGGTACCAATTGCAAACTGTGGTAGGATCAGTGATCGATCCAATGGCTGATAAAGCTCTCATGATCACACTTGCATCATGCCTGTGTATCTCAGGTGATATCCCCGTTTACATGGCAGTTTTAATCTTAGGAAGAGACGTCTTGCTGGGATTTTCTGCGCTGTACTACAGATATATATCTCTTCCGCCTCCTAAAACGTTTATCCGATTCTGGGATTTCAGTATCCCCAGTGCTGAAGTTCACCCCACAACCATTTCAAAGTACAATACGTTTCTACAGATGATGTATTTAGGACTGAGTTTAATGTTACCGGTGGTTCGGGACTCGTTCACCCCTGAGACTTTGGCGTACCTCTGGCATGGGCTAAAGGGACTGGAGTATACGACAGCTTTTACTACCGTTGTCAGTGGGTTGTCATATATATTTTCAAAGGACGCCGTGAAGATTTTAAAGAGGTGAGCATGTACATTACCTACAAAATATCATCAATAAGCTCTATATGAAACTCAATGTTCTTTACATTACCTACAAATATCATCAATAAGCTCTATATAAAACTCAATGTTATGTACATTAATACTAAACAGTTTTTCAGCCCTGCGACTTTCTATATATACTATCTTCAGATAGCAGTTATTTCACCTCTGCTCTGGCCCTCTACCGACTAAAAGCAATATCGTCAATTCGTAAAATAGACTTCACACACTCGGCAGCCAAGGTAATCGCACTGGTGCTCACCAGAACAGGCTGCAAAACATGCTCACTAGCCATATCAGTATTTGTTCCCCGCTTAGTAGAAACACCAGCATTGGTCTGCCCCTGCTCGTGTCGGTTTCGCAGTTCGGTCACGACGTCGATGCTGTTCAGTCCCGAGTTCTCGGCCAGAGTAGTAGGGATGACCTCCAGAGCAGCAGCAAATTCACTCCAGCAGAACGCCTCGGTACCTGCCAAAGCTCGAGCTTCCTTGGCCAGCCGACGAGACACTTCGGTTTCAGGAGCCCCTCCTCCAGCAATGAGAGCCTTTTGCTTGACCAGACATCGAATGACACAAAGAGCGTCGTGGATAGATCGTTCTGATTCATCCAAAATCAACTGGTTGGCACCCCGGCAGATGATGGACACAGTAGGACTGCTAGCAGTCTTGGTTCCATGAACCTTGATAGTCTTCGATCCTGAACTCTCAATTTCCTCGACCAAGTCGGCAGATCCGAGACGGTCTTCGGTGAATGACTCAATATCAGCAATTGGTGTGCATCCAGTACTCTTACAGATAAACTCGACCTCATCTCTTTCTACGTCTTTAACGGCCATGATGTTCAGTTTGGCCAGGAAATGTAATGACAAATCGTTGACGGCATCACGCAGAATAGATTTCTGAATCAGTAAAACGTTGCACTTAGCCTTTTTGATCTGCTTGCATAGATTGAGTAGATACGTTCGCTCTTCTTTTAAGATCTTATCCATCTGTCTGTAGTCATTAACAACGACATGGTTCTCCATGTCAGGCTTGGGGGGCGACAGCTGGAACTGAATAAGCCCGATTTTGGCCTTTTCCATTCTTGCGGGTCCACCAGCATTCTTAATAGCAGTTTGAGTGAGCACCAGTCCGTCGACTAGCTCAGTGTCCTCAATGGTTCCTCCGACTTTTTTAATCAATCGGATGTTGTTGAGATCAACGTTTTCAGCACTGTTGATATCAATGACTTTGAGCACCGCATCCACAGCCATGGGTGCCAACAACGACGAATACTGTGACACGATTTTGGAGTTGAGCGACGTCGAGGCAGCCCGGATCAGGGCATCCCTGTCTGTCAACTTGATCTTATGTGACATCTCGAGCAAGATCTCCACAGCTCGCTGAGCAGCACGCTGGAAAGATTCGGCGATCAATGAAGGATGAATTCCTTTATTAAGCAGTCGCTCAGCCGCCCCTAAAAGAGCTCCAGCAATGATGACGACGGACGTGGTTCCATCGCCGGCTTCGGCATCCTGAGCAGCAGACAAATCAACCAGCATCTTGGCAGCAGGGTGCATCACTGCCATGTGTTTCAGGATAGTGTGTCCGTCATTGGAGATTATGACTTCGCCCTTTCCGGTTTGCACCATTTTATCCATTCCCTTGGGGCCGAGCGAAGTTCGAATTGCATCGGCCACTGCCCGAGCAGCAAGAATGTTACTCTTGCGTACTTCTTGGGGCTTTTCCTTGTCTTTGAAGAGACTATTGGATGGCTTTACTACTTGCGCCATTGTATTGTGAATATTGATGGATTTATCGAAGTCGAAAGAAGTTTCGCGTTATATGTGGCCAGCGATTGGAAAACCGACCTTGCCCTATATGTGAGGCGTGTGGCGTTCTGCCGATCGGTGCATGGAAATATGCAATGTTTAGCTCGAGATATCTAGCTGTATATTATATTTTAACTTTATCATTGTCCACAGTCATGTCAGAAAATCTAGAAGAACCTATAGCGACTGTTGAACACCTCAACAACTGCCAGTACTCTTCATGGCACAAAAAGTACTCTAAACTGGCTCCGAAGTCGAAGATCATTAAACCATTACCGAAGGAATTCGTGAACTACCTGTTGGAGGACGGAATAACTCTACCAAAAGAAGAATACAATTGGAAAGATAGAGAAGATCGTGAGGAGCCTAAAGTGGATCAGGAAGAATCGGCTAGCCTCTCAGATGATGAGGATTTTGACCCTACCACTCAGTTCCAGGCTCTTCACTCTGAGATCCAATCCACTATTAGTGAATATAAAGCCTTGTGTCCAAAACTGAACTGGTCAGCTCCGAAAGACGCAATATGGATTGCCACATCCAATAATATGCGATGTGTCACTCCGTCAGATGTATATATCCTGCTGAAAGCGTCGAATTACATTACCCACGACCTTAGTGAAGCCTACGATGCTGCTTCGGATAAAATCACGCCAGACGGCGAGACAACCGCTCCTGAATCATATGAACTAGTTCTTCGGTCATGGTTCGATATCAACCCGTCACTTGAATTTCGCTGCTTCGTCAAAGATTCAGCATTAGTGGCAGTCACCCAACGAGACATGAACTACTACGATTTTCTCGAACCTTTAAAATCCAAAATCCAAACGCAAATAGAGGCATTTTTCAACAAAAACCTAAAAGGCACTTTCCCTGATCCATCGTATGTGTTTGATGTTTACGCTCCTCGGCCTTTTGATCGAGTTTGGCTAATTGACATCAACCCATTTGCTGCCAAGACCGATACACTTCTTTTCTCGTGGGAACACATTCTCCAGAAATCCGATGAATCCGTCGAATTTCGACTGGTCAACAAATCAGACAGTTCTAGGGGATTCGGAACGGTCGAGCACACCGAGAGTTATGTGCCGAAAGACTTTGTCGATGCCGGGATGGCAGGTCTCAGTATAGCAGATCTCACGGAAAACTGGAAAAGCATACTAGCGACTCAGAGGGAGAGCGAGGATGAAGATGAAGACGAAAATGAAGACGAAGATGAAGACGAAGACGAAGAAGAGACCAAAGAAAAAGATGGACAATAAAACTATTTAACGACAGATTCAAACAACAAACAGCAAACAGTTCAATTAATATTCTATCACACATCAGCAATCTATAAACATTTTACCAAATCCATCAAGCAGCAAACATGACTTCCAGTCATTGAAATATTCTAAACTTAGCAATTCATTAAAGCATTAAGTCATTTCTCATTCCACATTCCACATTTCGTTTTTGTTCCCGCATCACTTGTGTTTCGACTGAGGAGGAAACAGGCCAACTCTTTGAATGCTGACCAACGATCGCAATTTCCTATTCAAATTATTTGGGGCGGGAAATCTCATTTCTTGGCCCTTTTTCACCCCTTCCGAATAAAAGACTCGAGGACGATAGGCTGGGTCTCGTTAATAAAGTCACAGAATGGCTAAATGGTATTTTGCAGGCTCCTTCATACCCTGGTCCATAACACTAGAATTTCGAAACTTCTCAATCAGGCATTCTTTTCCCTGAGTACGGTATTAGTATAAATCAACAAATCATCTCTCGTATACTTATATATTGGCGTAAGAAATATCACAGATTTTCTCTGAGTTGAATCGGTTCCTGGTAAGGATTTCTGCCCTCGTGGTAAAACTGTCAATCATACCATTTGGTCCCACAACGAGCCTTGGCAAAACTAATGATATCTTCAGGATGTATAAATGATATAAAAGCGTATCCCACACTGTTTAGTTGATTTCGTTCTTTGTGACGTCGTCTCTACCTACTTGCACTTGTTGGCAAAGTCTATTCTTAAATCTTGTTAGCGGACTGATATAATGAGTTGAGCTTTGTACACACAAAGAAAGTCATAGGTATTCTTGTTTGTCAAATCAATATACTCCTTCAGCATATCTTGGTCAACCTTATTGGGTATGTTTCTTAGCATCAATGTTGTTCGGGTATCAAGTCCTTTAGCAATTCGTCGCAGATCGACTGCGTTGTTTTTGGGAACATTAGCGCGGGTCACTACGCCGAGCTTTTCCGTTTCATCTTCGGTTTTCTTTTCTGTCCCAATAAGCGGTACGCTGTTATCAAGGAATGCATGCTTCAAGTTGTCAGGGGACACTTTATCAACCAGAGAGGATCTCCATGTCTCGTTAATATTCCATTTACCGAGAAAAACGTCAATTGGGGTGGTAGAGGTAGTTGAAATGCGTTCAATAGCATGGCCAGAGCCGTTAGAACCAGAACTATTAGATGTGCTGCTGGTGGGTTCATTGGGATAGTTCGTAGGCAAGGTGGGAAGAGGGGATAGCAAAGAAACTTTAGCAATTATTCCAGGTATATTGATTCCTTTGGTGGAGAAGTTCGTTGCCGCTCGTACATCATAGTAGTCGCACAAAAACGTGGTCATGCTGGAGGATTTCGTACTGGTGACAACGCTTCTAACCGCCCCGCACATTTGAGCAAGCTGCTCAACATCGCTGTTTGTCAAATATCCTTGCTGCACAGACACAACTGCTTTCGAGGTATGAGAAGCAATCATCTTGAAACCAGCTTTGACCAACCTAGGAAACTCAGTTTCAGGTACATATTCGAGCTTGAGCCTAGTGAATCCGGGATGTCGGAATTGGCACAATCCAGTATAAGCGCGGACTGCATGTCGGATATCAAAATAAAGAACATAGGCATATCCAGCCACCTCGACCTCAGATTTATTGATCGCAGCAACGTCCCCGTATGCTTTGCAAAACTCAAAAACAAGAGACAGTTCATCGAGATCACGGGGCAAGTTAAAAATTCGAATCAAGCGCATTGGCGATTCGAGAGCGGCCGTCGCCGTTGCCGGCGGTTGAAGAGGAAAGGGTGGCCGAAGTGACGACGCCGGAGTGTTCGTGGGACCCGCCGGCAAAGTTGGCGACTCGGGCCACGGTGAAAAAGAAGAAGAAAAAGAAGGAGACGAGAAAAATAGCAAAGGTGGTGAGATATTATCCGACTGAAGCATGGAGCTTGGAATCATATCCGGGCGGTTAAACGCCAAACCAAGATTTTCCAAAGACGAGTTCTCAAAGCTGCCTCCAAGCAGTCGGTCCGACGGATTGTCTGACTCATAAGTTTCGGCAAAGCCCCTATCTCCAAGGAAGCGTCCGTCTTGGTTGGAAAAAGCTGCCCGAGGAGAAGAAGTCTGTCGTTCTTTGGCTGGTTGCCGATCCCGATGCGCCGGGCCCCAGATTGAGCTCAATAGCATTAGGAAAGGGAGTAGACAAACAGACGTGATAGAAACAAAGATCAGAATCCAAATCCAAATCCAAACAATCCAAATCAGTGGCGGCTTTTCAACAATCGATAAATACAAAGAGTCTCTCGACAAAATCAAAGAAGAGAAGTTGGGAGTTGTGGAAACAGTATACGGAAGGTAAACAACGCGCATATAAACGGACGCGTCAGGTTCGCGTTCCTCAATGTACGCGCTTAATTACCACAATGAACCAAACAGTAAAAATAATTCTCAATTTAAATGCTATAACATTCATACAATATTCTATAATACATGCATCGTAACCGTAATAATACATCTTTTAACTGGCAAACTTGACACCGCGAGAGATATTCTTCTTGATACCGGTGGTTTCTCCGCCATAGGCAGTGGTAGGAGCTTTGTATACTTGTCGCACACTGGGAAGCTTCTTGAGAGCCTTTTCGTACTTCTTTCTCTTCTTGACTCGAGAGTTTCGGTCGTCCTTCTTTTTCTTCTGTGTAAGTCCCTTGTTTTTGAGAATCTGGTAGTTAAGAGCTCGTTTCCCGTCGTCACCCAGTTCTTCCTGCTGTTGAAGCTCGGCGAGCTTACCTGCTTTGGCGGCTTGCAGAGCCAGCTCGTGGGCTTCTTTTCGATCTTCCTTCTTTTGCCTAGAGGAAGACTTGACAACGTCATAATAGTCTTGTTCAAACTCTTTGGTGACATTTCCATTAGCAGCCGTGTCGTCATCAGACCCAAAGTCGTCAGCAGCGCTGTTTCCATTGCCGTTAAGTCCTCGAAGACGAGCTTCTTCCAGGAGTCTCTTTCGCTGTTCGAATCGAGTTTCTCTGTATGGCAGGTCGGCGTCTCCAGAAAATCTCTCTGTAGCTCGTTGGGCTTGCTGATCAATTTTGGAGGTATAGAATCGAAGAGTCTTCTTTCTTGCCTTTTTATCTTCAAGGTCCGCTTCGTCAATTGTACCTTCTTTGTAGTCGTCATCAACGGCCCTCTTCTTTTTGTGAAGCCGTTTTGACTTTGTGGGTATTTCAATGTTGAACTCGTCATCAGAGTCCGAATTGGATGCTTGTTTTCGTTTTCTGTTGACAGAGACTTGGTCCTTCAATGATGCAAAATCGTCACTTTCGTCGTCATCCTCCTCTTCCTCTACCTCAACAAATTTGTCCGAACCCTCTTCGTTCTCTACTAATTCCTCCTCCTCAGACTCCTCAACTCCTTCTTCATCACTCTCCAACTGCTCAGCTACACGCCACAGCTCTTTAGCCTTTAGAATACCCTCCATAATACCATGATCTTTGAGCTTTGCCCGACCCTCAGAGCTCTTTCCTACAAATAATGCAAGATAGACATGAATAGCTCCCATATATGTAGATAATGCGGCAAACTTAACAGTCCCAACAGGAGTCTGCTCAGACTTGAGCTGTTTGATTTCCGGCTCATATTTTTTAAGTTCTGATATTAAACCCAGGACCTCAGGATGTGACACCTTCAACAAGTTCAGCCGTTCATCAGAATCTAATAGCGAGGGATCCTGAACGGGAGGCTCTTCAACTAATCCGACCAAATCTCGGTCGGCTTCTTTCGCAGACTGCTTCCATTCTTCCAGATCATCTTCGTCAAAGTAATCGTCAGCTTTGAGCTTCTTCAAGTGTTCCTTCTGCAGTCGTAGTGCCTCCTCCTCTTCTCGCTTAGCTTCTTCCTCATCTTGCACTTCGTCGGCACCGTAATAGTTATTTTTCGCCGAGCCCCAGCCTTGGCCGGCTTCGCTATCGACTGATTTCTTGCCATACAACTCCTCATCGTCCATTTCTTCTTGGTCATCATCATCATCACTGTCATCCCCGTCCAGGGCTAAAACTTCTTCATCGCTCAGCTCGTATTCTCCAGCCTGAGCCTGATTGCGGAGCCCGGCCCTGTCCAGCAAGATCTTTTCCTGTTCCTGTTCAAACTCATCTATTTCGTCATTAACATCTCCGTCCCAGGACTCTTCCTTTCTACTCCTTTTAGCCATTTCTTTCAATATATAGTATGAGTTTAATGGAATATAGATTCACTCTATAGTAAAATGAGTGATCTACACCAAAAAAATATTTCAGCCATCTGAAATGTGCGGCGTTTTAATTAATCCCGGCGCCGCAGTACATCCGCGTCGATCCAGAAGATATTTAGGAACTTTCCATAAAAACTATTTCCTTCCGGAATCAGTTTCGACGCTCACCTTCTCGTTTGTTTGCTGCGGTTTTGGTTTTTTTTGTTATTTACATATGTACAGTATTCATCATTGATAAAAATAGGTATACAAACAACATCACAATTTTCATTATAAGGTTGCCAGATCCACAAAACCCAATCGCCTGACTGGCCAGAAGCATTCGATCCTTGCTGTTGGGGAGGAATTGAATGCTGCTGCTGCGTAGTACTAACGTTCTTCTGTCCATATCCACTGGGCGCTCCACAAATGAAAAGCAATACGATTGTGGATAACTAACGTCCATACAGTAATTCAATGTATATCGCTTTTGCTATAAAAAGCTACTGGTATTTTCCCCACTATGCCCGAAGTGATGTCATCCGAAGCAACTAAACCCCATCTCCACACACAATGCAGTTTAACGGCTGACTGCAGCTGTCATGTAGGGCTTTGCATGGTTAGTTCAATTTTTGTGAGGCGTGAAAAACATTCTTTGATCTCAGCTGAGTTTCTGTAAATACTTGAATCTTAACTTAAAATTTCCAAATCTCATCAATAACGTTCGTGATTATCTTCAGTGCCGCGGATCACTGAACATGTGAGAATTTTTTTTTCCACACCGCCCACTGTACTTACAACATTACATTTTGCCGAAAAACAAATATATTTTCCCCACACATTAAAAAACGCAAGTATGTTTATATTGCCATCTCTCGTCGTATCATAGGCAAACCTATATCAAGACTGTCAACTCTGCTTACTGCCCCTTTGTTATAGCAACCCATTTTAAATTTCACCGAACAGGAAACCATCTGGAAGATTTTCCCCAGATCCACTCCAGATCTGGTATTCTCAAGAGTATATCAAAAGTACTATGGATAACTTGCCCAAAGCATCCAAACTGCACCTAAGTTAGTCTGCCTAAATGATTCAGACCACAAACTTGGTCGTTCCGCATACAAAATATTATGTCACCGAATAGGCAACCATATATAGAGAGCGAGCCTTCGCTCCTCTTGGGTTGCCATTTTCGACGATTGTGTGCAATTCTATCCTTGGTGCTCTCTCTGGTGGTAGTCTTGTCAATATCAGTTATGAAGCCCAATACGGTGAAATCTTTCATGGTCATAGCTCTGTCGGCAGCCCTGTGCCTGGGCTACGACCTACGCCGTGCGCCATCGCCTCTGGCAAACCAATTCGCTAGTTTAGCAGCTAGTGTCAGCTCCAATAGTACCAATAGCAGTACTCTGTTTACATTCCCTGGATCTCCTCCACCTCCGTCTGTGCAGAACCAAACGTCTACCATATTCCCGTCTACGACCGACTTCTATGATGCCGACAATTGGCTGCTCTATACCACGGTTTTGCGGAATAACTCGTTTGCCATACAGCCGTACAGTGCAAACGGGTACATTGGAGCTCGAATTCCAGTCCAGGGTCAAGGTTTTGCAATTGATCAGAACCTGACTTTCCCCAATGGTACTGTTCCTACCAATGGCTGGCCGCTGTTTGATGAAAGATTCACTGGCTCCTATGTCGCTGGATTCTGGGACTATCAGACTACTATCAATGGGACAAACTTTCCTCAACTGTTACAACAGGGCGGTGAATCGGTTATATCTACTCTGCCTGTATGGACCAGACTCGATGTTACTGACTCCAAATCCAAGGTAACCTTTGATGCGACTGTCCTGGATGGGATTTCAAATTACTACCAGTCTCTTTCTTTGAAAAATGGAATCGTCCAGACCAACCTCACGTGGTCACCTAGCAGCTCAATGAACAATTCTTTCAATCTCAACTACACGGTACTTACTCACCGAAGTCGCCCAAATCTGGGAATTGTCAGGCTGGATATTACTTCGCCTACGAACGCCTCGGTCGACATTACCGATGTTTTGGATGGAGCTGGATCTTTCAGAACCAATTATGTCGATTCGGACATTGATTTGGGGCCCTCAATCTGGACTGCAGTCAAACCTATTGGCATTCGGAATGTCACAGCCTACGAATATAGCACTGTTTGGATATCTGACCAGGCTTCTTTGGTGAATTCAGACAGTAGGAATGCTTCCAATGCTAATTTCAATGATACCCAATTCCGAAATCAAACTCCCGGCTATATCCCCTCAACGTCGGCGACAATAACTCAGCTGTTCAAAGTTACACTACCAGCTAAAAAGACTGTCACTATTATTAAATATGTCGGCATTGCTTCTTCCGATGCATTCCCTGACAACACTCTTACAGTTGCCAAAGCTGCTTCACAGAGAGCTGCCCGAGTGGGCTGGAGTACACTTTTGAATCAGCACCAGCAAGCATGGCAGAAGATCTGGAATGATGGTGGAGACATTGTCATTCCCGGTGACATTGAATTGCAGAAATTTGCGAGAGCAACATTATTCCATCTGATTGCAAACGTGCGACAAGGATCGGAGGGCCATGGGCTTGGTGATAACTCTATTTCAGTCGGTGGTCTGAGTTCAGACTCATATGCCGGATTTATCTTTTGGGATGCTGATACCTGGATGTCTCCTGGACTACAAGCCCTGTTCCCTAATTTCGCAGCATCCATCACGAACTACCGATCACGGCTCCTCGGCCAGGCTGTTGCCAATGTTCAGCAAGCTAATACTAGTAGCATTGCGTCGTCAAACTTCACTAGTTTCAACAACACGGTCAATAGCTTCAACGGCTCGGTTGCCGTTTATCCATGGACCAGCTCAAGGTTTGGTAACTGTACCAGTACTGGACCCTGTTTTGATTATGTGAGTATACTTCTTCGCCTTTGCCTTCCGTTTGATTTGCAAGGTAGAATTGCCCCCAACTAACTAGGAATATCATATCAATGTGGATATTGCTCAAGCTCAATGGAATTACTTCCTGGCATCCAACGACACTCAATGGCTGAAACAATCTGGGTATCCGATCATTCGAGATACTGCAAACTTTATGGCTGCTTATGTCGTTAAGAACAGTTCTACCAATGGACAGTATTATACATTCAACCTGACTGATCCTGACGAGTACGCGAACCATGTCAATAATGGCGCCTATACCAATGCTGGTATCACGCAGTTACTTAATTGGGCTACCGCAGCTAGTCAGATAGTAGGTGAACAGCCGGATCCAAAGTGGGCAGATATCATCGGCAACATCTATATTCCTCAACAGCAAGACATTGATCTGACCCTGGAATATGATGGAATGAACTCTTCCACTGCGATCAAGCAAGCTGATGTCGTATTGCTCACTTACCCGTTGGAGTTCAATCAATCTCTCCCCCGAGCTTTGAACAACTTGAATTTCTATGCCCAACAGCAAAGCCCCGATGGGCCAGCAATGACTTATGCGATCTTTGCAGTGGACGTAGCGCAACTGAGCTCCCAAGGCTGCTCTGCATATACTTATCTTCTTGGTTCGAGTCAACCTTACATCCGTTATCCGTACTATCAGTTCTCTGAACAGTCGCTGGATAACCCCAACCTAAACGGAGGAACGAACCCAGCTTTCCCGTTCTTGACTGGTCACGGTGGACATCTTCAAGTCTATACCCATGGCTTGACTGGATATCGAGCTGGACAAGGTGGACTCCATCTAGATCCTACGTTGCCCCCTCAAATGACCCAAGGCTATAGTCTAGTGGGACTCAAGTACAACGGAGGAGTCTTTGATATCAACATCACTTTGACTAACACCACAATCACCAGGAGAGCCGACTGGAAATACTCCAATACCAATGGTAGCTATTACCCCGATGGCCCGGGACAGCCAATAAACGTTATTATTGGTACACGTAATGCCATGGCCGGAAATTATTCGCTCAATGTCAACGGGACCTTGACTGTGCCGACCTTCCGGCCCGATCTCAATGGAAGCGCAATTACTGGCAACATTGCTCAGTGCAAGCCGATTCTGTCTCAGGACTCGTGGGCACCTGGTAAATTCCCCGTCTCGCTGAACGACGGAGATAATTCCACTCAGTGGCAACCCCTTTCTTCTTCATTTTCTTCTGCTATTATTGATCTCGGAAATCAGACTTCGTTCTCGACAGCATACTTTTTGTGGGGCTCAGAACCACCAAAAGCCGTCTCACTGGGAATCGAGTCTTACAGCGGATCAAATCTATCCGTGGCGTACACAAACACCACTGGGTTCCAATGGATTCTTTCAAACTACAGTGTTTCTATCAACCAGCCCTTCATGATGAATCAAACTAATTCGTCTCAAGTGGTTATTCTTTCTGGAAATGATACGACTGTGAGTCTGAATAGTACGTATAGCTCTCGTTACGTCAAGGTTGCGATTGAGGGCTCGTATACAAATAGTGGAGGAACGCTTGCTGAGTTTGCTTTAATGTGATTTCCGTAAAAGGAAATTATGCAGGGGCATGCATCATGCAAGTCGATCTCATCGCACCTTGACATTGTATTGTAGTTGTAAAAAAGTATTCAAATCATTAATTAATTTTTTTTGTTGGATTGATACCTTACGTCTGTTTAATAGAGGTGACTGGAGTTTATTGTCTTGCTGGACTCTCGTGATGATCAGAAGAAATCTCCGTCGGGATGGCCTTACGGATTCTTCATTGGGATTTAAGATTTCCACTAGACTGACGAAATACTTCAACTAGAGACCTGTTTTATGCAAAGAGTTAATTGGGACGACCGTTGACTTAAAGAGACAAGCTGCATCGTAGGTGACATGATAATCTGCATTGTCTTATCTACACAAGCTAAGATTTAGATACATATTAGCACGCACTAATGCATTGTTAGCTTCAATCTGATCTATAATTAGGCGTTACTAGTTGTTCCCTGAACGATTTCCCTAAGCTGTTACGCAATTATTCAATGTATTTATATGCTCTAAATAAACTTGTTGACTCAACCACAATGTGACTCCATACAATTCCAGAGCGCTTTAGCAAGGTCAATGAACATACATCATCGATACTTAAGTTCTTTGTTGAAGCTGATTGTGTTCCTGGAACGTATGCGAACTACCCACCTGATAACCTGAAATCATTCTATTACAAAAGTCATGTATCATAGGTGCTATTCCCTCTTAACATTCCATTCGATGCGTTGGAAGTCGACTGTATCTCTAGTTTCCATTACCGCTTAGTGGCGCCGTAGATCATGTGAAATCGACCTTTTTGATGATTTTGGCTAGTTTATCAAAGGAGCCAAATAGGCCAGTGTCTTTGGAATAATTCGCACCACTGGGAATTAAATGGAACCTACACCAATTAGAAACAGTGGTAGATGAAGCAAATTTGCTTTAAACGTGGATCCGAGATCATAGTCGTCTTTCGGATATTGCATGCAAGTTCAAAATGGAACAACCACCAAACATCAGATGGTCGCTAAAGTCTAAGCAAATGCCAGCCTTAGAGCTACCTGTTGAATTGGTGGATATGGGATATCTTTTACGCAATACATGTATGGCAAACAATACCGTCGATCAAATGGAATATTCCCGTTGAATATACAATACTGTAATGGCTCACAGTGTCAGGGGTCTGAAAGGCGCCTCCAGTGTTCCACTACGGTTAGTCAATTCTACAGCAATTCTACAGCTTAATTCAAACTGCTTCGGCGCTATTTCACTGTGATCATGACAGACATAAAATCCAACTACATACGTTTTGATACATAACATAAACCATAGCAATATATTATTTAACCTTACCAATGCTAGCTATTTCGGACCAGCAGATCTCATATCTACTAACTACACAACCCTATTTATCCTTAGAAGTCTCATTGACCAATTCCCCACAATGAATATACTTTGATTCAAATAGCCCCGCCCAGTCGTCGAGGGTCTTTCGTTCGTCATCGCTCAAATCATCTAAAGCATCAATTGGCTCATCAATTGCAGTCAATACATCGGGATCGAAGCTATTCTTAGCAAGTCCTCGAGAAGCATCCCTGCCGGCAAAGTTCGAGTATGGTCCACCCGGCCCGTAGAAGCTCTTACCGGCGGTAACATCGTAGACTTTGCCCTTAACACCAATAAGTACTCGCAGGTCAAGGGTACCATTGTAATGAGCAAGAGTAGCCGGAGTGAAGCGGGTAAAGACAAGAGGTTCGGGCCCTGACTCTACTGGTTCTTCAGATGCTGTGAAAAACACACGGCGCACCGAGAATAGAAGGATGCCAAGGAAAATGCAAATGTTAACGACGGTGAGCCACGAAGACTCAGATTCGGCCATTGTAGAAAAGAAGTTTTGGATCAGTGTTTTCACGCTCTTGAAGTAATAAGTTAAATATGTCTGAACTAATTACAAGTTTTTGGTTGTAATAAATCAGGATGTGTTATATTATAGCCCAGGAAACTTAAATTGTGAGGAAAGATGAAACGAGTAGCATATGAAAGTCATAAATATCCCGTGATAGTTTTGTATCCGAGGTACCCCACCGAATTCCATCGACCCCACTATAGTCTCGAGGTAGAAATAGAGGTCCATGATATAGGATAATGAAAACAGCTACTATCACCCAAAAAATAGTAATAACCATATAGAATAGTAAATATCTAATAGATGCCAATATAATGCTGTTAATTAATAAACTTGATAGCAGCTTCCCGCGCTATGCCTCCAATGTGGTCTATCATCTTCTGAGCTTCGCTCCATTTTTGTTCTTGGATCAAATCCCGAACTAGAGGAAAAGAAAACCATTTGTAGTCTCCCTCTGTTGGATGCCATAATTGCGGTCCAAAAATTATATGATTGTACCACATCCGGTCATGTATATCTCGATACAACAGGTTCTTGTCCAAGCTGGCCAACCGCGAGTTCCAGCTCTGCCGGTGAATTCCTAAAATAGGAGGCTCTCCTCCAGCTCTGACAGATTCCAGCCATCCTTGCTCCCACTGCTGGAATAGAGTTCCACTTTGCTTCAACGCATCTGAAGCGTACTGAAGACTGTTGAAGTTAAGGGATCCGTCTTCCCAATCAGGTTGGGCTTTCGCGTAAGCTTCAAGATCTACAATCAGGTCATGCATGACACCTCCGTAGTTTGCAAGATCAAACGGAGCAATGGGCTCATCAGCGAAACGAACAGCCAAGTCAGCCACGATTTCGACAAGTGCCTGGTGATATTTGAAATCCCCATCTACAAAACGTCTCATACGCTCGGCCGAATCAAAACAGGAATGCCGCGGGAAACCCTCGCCTGAGAATTTGACATCCACAGATGGGATTCCAGCATGAGACGTAAATGATAAGTAGTCCCCGCTGCCGTCCATGGATTCGATGCCGGTGCTCCAGCTACTACCGAGGGTAGAATTGTTCGAAAACGCAGGATCAGCTACTCCCTCCAAAATCTTCTTCAACGCATCTGAGAAAACGGGATGCCCATATGCATGAAAGTCTTTTCCTGAGATGGCATCGTTCAAGTTGATATAAATCAATCCGTCTCTTCGCAAATCTTCCAGGTTATTTTCCACCCACTCAGTACTTCCGATCAAGTTTTGCTTGCTTCCGTCCCAGCTAGCAAAGTATATACTTCTTAGAGGCATCCAACCAAGTTTTCTGTTCATATATGACAGAAGCCGAGCTACCTCGAGCATAACGACAGTACCAGTCGTGGGCTCCACGCCTCCGTAACAGAACGAGTCACGAGGTGCGCCAATAATGATAGCTTTTTCTGGTTGCTCCATACCATAAATCTTGGCCAGAACGTTCCAAATGGAGTGTCTCTCTTGCAAGACTGGCCAGTTTCTCAGAAATGCTCTTGGTGAGTCCGGGTTACCAGTCCACCATTCGTCAAGGACCGGGGCCTTGTTACTCCACTTGTCAACTTTCTCGCCATGTCCTTTTATAGCTTCAAGGAAGGGTTGTACTTCTTGCCACGAAATGGGGATACCAGGGATATGCGGAATATTACGGGTACTTTCGTATTTGATGGTTCGCGAGGTTTCAGACGACGACCAACCGGGAGTTAAGATGTCACCGGGTACAATGGCAGGAACCGCTACACTTTCTCTTTGAAATGCGTCGTACGGATAGTCGGGTCCATCTGGCCAGGAAAGGTCATCAGTAACCTTCTCACTAAAAAATACTACCCCTTTGGCGCCACGTGTTTCAGCCTGCATTGCTTTCAAACCGGCGGCTAGTTTCCCATATCGCATTAGGACTATAGCCCCATTCAAGTCGATTTTTTTGGAGTCCAAATATGCAAAATCTTCAATAGAACCATAGTTGGCATAGATCAAATGACCCTCAGCTTCTCCCTGTACAGACAATGGTAAGAATGGTCGTGTCTGCTGTTGAGAGTCGGCAGGATGTTCATAAACTTTGCCCTCCCACATTTTTGCTTTGTAGGGCTTGTCTCCTAATAAGTTGAACTCCATGGCTGACTCTGTCGTATTAGGGAAACTGAGAAATGTTTTTTGTAAGTTCAACTCGATTCTCCTCGAATCAAACCCAAACTGCTGAAGCTGGGACTCTACGTATTTCGCCAACGTCAAATCACCAGCCGTGCCGGCCATGTGTGCCATGGAGGTCATGTAACTATAACTGTCCCGCATGAGGTCGACCGAGACAGACTCTTTCAGAAATGCACGAATGTCATTGGGGCTGTGAAACTGTTCAGAAAACCGCAAACCGGAAGTCGAGTCTGGTACTAACCCGATAGTGACCGCCATGAAAATAGTCAAAGCGACACAAAATAAATAAAACAACCGCTTAAACATGAGGGGGTTACCAAATCTCAAAAGCACTGCTTCGGTCTTTGAATTTAAAATTACCCAGATACGGGCAACGGGATCAATAAGAATCTGTCTCACAGGATATATTAAGTGGTTCTTGAACTTCTGGGCAATTCGCTGAGATGCCTCGCTTGCCCTTTGATACATGTTGGACGACGAGTCGCTGTACTCTTCGTCGAGGACCTCAAACTGTTCCATTTCTCGGCGCAGTTCACGTTCCTCCCCTCGGTCAACAATCAGGTCATCTTCATCGTCATGATCATTGACAGAATGAGTTTCTTCAGTTTCTTCTTCGGGGACCCGTTCCAAGAATCTGGCCCTTTCCCCTAAACGTCGTGCTTCGTCTTGTTCCAGATCCTCTAGCGGATTCTGAATGACCTCATCATAAGCGGGCGGGCCGTCTGACGGAATCCGTCTATGTGAACTGGGATGTCCACCAGAGTTGTTGTTCATAGTAATAAAAAGATATATACAACTGGTTGATCTAATCACAGTTAAGGAAGGTTTGTGATTCTGAGACTTTATTAATAGTCGGGAGCGCCAAGATCGGCAAGGGGAGCAGCGTTGCGGCGGCTGTTTGTTCCGACATATTCTGACATAGGAGTGTACACATTTTGACATATAAATGTACACATTTTGACACATGCACCAAAAGCCATAAATGGGAAACAGATCAAATGGAAAATACCACCTGTGTCAGCCATGCCGAACATAGCGTAAGTGAAGGCTTTGTCCTCACCTCCAACTCATTATCTAACTAGAATGGTATCTGACTTCTTCTTCCCGCAGGCGGGTGGAGTGGAGCTCCACGTTTACCAGTTATCCCAACAGCTCATAGAGCGCGGTCATTCAGTGATAATAGTGACACATGCCTATGGATCCAGGACAGGAATTCGAGTACTGTCAAACGGACTGAAAGTTTACTATGTCCCTTTTTTTGTACTATACCGAGAAAGCACGTTCCCCACTGTGTTCTCGTTCTTCCCCGTATTTCGCCAGATCATGATCCGAGAACAGATTGACATTGTTCACGGCCATGGCAGTTTGAGCAGCTTTTGTCACGAGGCTATTCTTCATGGCCGTACAATGGGCCTGAAGACGATCTTCACCGACCACTCGTTGTTTGGGTTTGCCGACGCAGCGTCTATTCTGACCAACAAGCTACTCAAATTTACACTCACAGACGTCAGCCATACGATCTGTGTGTCTCATACCTGCAAGGAAAACACTGTGCTGAGAGCGGCTTTGGACCCGAATACTGTCAGCGTTATTCCCAACGCTGTGGTGTCTGAAAACTTCCAGCCGGACCCCTCTAGAGCACCCAAGGATCATATTACTATTGTCGTCATCTCACGTTTATATCCCAATAAAGGAGCTGATCTTCTCACCGCCATCATCCCTCGAATATGTGCTATCCATCCTACTGTGAATTTCATCATCGCCGGCAGTGGGCCCAAAGAAGTGGACTTGGAACAAATGAGAGAAAAGTACAGATTGCAAGAGCGAGTCGAACTGCGAGGAAGTATACGACATGAAGAAGTACGTGATGTCATGGTTTCTGGACACATTTATCTGCATGCCAGTCTTACCGAGGCTTTTGGTACTGTCATAGTCGAAGCTGCTAGTTGTGGTCTGTTGGTCGTCACCACTGAGGTCGGTGGAATCCCAGAGGTGCTGCCTTCTCATATGACGGTGTTTTCTCCGCCAGCGGAAGACTCGTTGGTCGAAAGCACCTTGAGGGCAATCCGCCTAATTGAGAACAAACACGTTGATGCCTCCAAGTTTCACGACGAGATCAAGGGCATGTATTGCTGGAACGATGTGGCAATGAGAACAGAGCGTGTATACAGCCAAATTGAAGCAGAAACACTAAATGAACCTTTATTAGACAGGATATTTCGGTATTATCAAGCAGGCTCTTGGGCCGGAAAACTATTTGCATTGTGCGTTATTGTGGACGTACTCATATTTCACTTTTTGGAGTGGTGGCATCCCAGAGACACGATTGATATTTGTCGAAAGTGGCCCAAAAAATTACAAATTGGAAATGACCTTCATCAAAATGGATCCAGTTCAGAAGTGAAAAAGAAAGGGCTGAACGGACAAAACGCAAACACACTACTAAATTGAGCGTACAAACGACATTACGCATACAACATCTTACGACTTGCATATTTCACATTTTTACTAGTAATAATAATATTAATAAATAATTCGTAATCTATGTAACTCAACAGACACTGTCAATATAAGACTCAATTCGAGCCATCTTCTCCTTCTGCAAGTACAACCTCACACGATTGGATTTCTGCCTAGATTCCCAGAGGGTCTTTGGAACATTCACGGAAACAATGTCAAACTCTTTGGCATAGTTTTGCAAAGATTGGAACAATGGCTGACATTCGTTGTAAACTGGACTGAGCACTACGGGCTTTCTAACTTCCAGGTCGATCAACTCAGATACTCCTAATCTCCGACTCTTCAATGAAGCATTCTCTTGACTGAGATATTCAACGGTTGATCGCAGAGACTTCAATTCCGACGCAATGTTAAGTGAGTTAATCGCAGCTAGCGGAATGACATCTCCATCCTGGAATCCAACAATTGTTGACCGTTTATACTTGCCTAAACTTCGCTCCTGTTCCTCAACTGTCTTTTTGAGTCGCTTCGATGCATCAATCAGGACTTTTTCCTGGGCAGAAGCAGCTGCTAACGATTTTTTCAATTCGGCAATATGTTTGTCTTGTTCACGAGCTTTGACAACTTTTGCGTTCAAAACTTCAACCCGAACTTCCAGCTCCTCTATTGCTTTGTCTTTGAGGCGGAGAGCAGTTGCCAGATTGTGGGACTCAAGTTTGAGACTTTCAAGCTCTTTGCTCATAACCTCATGCTTTCCACGTAAAGCTTTGAGCTGGTCAGCTTTAATCACCCAAGGGGGTCGAGAAACTGCCCGACTTGCCAAATCCACAAGCTTAATAGCTTTCAAAACAGCTGTTTCTTTCAATATCAGATCATTGACCTCAAAGTCGTCCGACTCAACATGAGAAAAGATAGAAGATAGCCATTTCAATAGAGATCGCTTAAGTCCGTCCAAAGCTCCGACTTGTTCCCTAGAAAATACTTTATCAACTTTGTCTTTTACGCCATCGAGTAGACGAGAGATAATGGTAGCTGTACTTTCAAAATCTTGAGCAGCTTTTTCGCTTAAAGATAACGAGAGAGAGTTCACAATGAACCGGGAATGTGAAAACAGCAAATCAAGTTCCGACAATATGTCTGCCGCCGGGTGGACTAATTTGCAACTGTCTTCGATTCTTCCGAGTTTAGAAATCATTGTGCTAAGCAGTTTGATGAAGTCGTCATCTCTAAACTCATCCTTTCTCAGAATTTCAATCTCCGATGAGAGTGCACTTTCAACAGACTCGACATCAGACAGAGAGCCAGCGGCAGATTTGAACTGATCAGGAGTGGATTCTGCAAGGTAATTTGCAAGCTTATGAGCAATCATCTGGAGTTCGATTAATGATAGAATGCTTTTGACAGTAGTTGCTGGTGAGTCGTGAATTCTCTCCTTGATGTGAGAGCGTATCACACGAGCCTCAAATTCTATTTTGAAAAGCTTCAGATAAACTTGAATGGAGGGCTCAATACCAAGGTAGTCATCGGTCATGTAACATTTGACAATTTCAAGCTGCTTAATCGCCTGTTGAGAATCGTGTTTCTTTAGTTCCAGATCTAATGCATTTGATCTGGACTCTATGGACGAGGATGCAAGTTTCAGATTGAGGTCTTGGAGTGCCTTCGCGTGTTCAATAGCTTCTTGGCTGGTAGTTGTTCCTTCGCTGGCAGATTTGAGAGTGCTCAAGTCTCTGTCCAATGATGCAACCAGTTCTCTGAATCTCAGAATAGCAGTTTCTAAGTACTCATTTCTATTTTCGTAATCGGTTATTTTGCGCTTGTTCTCGCCCAAGACGGATTCTAAATTTTCGATTTCAGCCAAAAGTTGCTTTTCGCGCAAATTGTGGTTGGTTTCCAGTTCATCGTTCAGGTCTCTAAGGGTTTCGAGCTCCTCAATGGTGTTTTGCAGTTCTTCACACTTTTCGTTCAACTCTAGGTTCTTTTCAGTTAAATTTTCAATCATATCTTCGGCACCCAAAGCGTTGTCGAGCTGAACCCTTAGATCCAGAATAATCTTTTCTGCCTCTTCAAGTCTAGATTGAGAATGCCGATGAGTGTCGGCCACATGCCTAGCTTCTTGGGCTTCTTGTTCGAGAGACGTAATCTTGTCTTGAAAAGAAGCCTCCTGAGAAGTGCAATACTCACGAAGCCGCAACAGAGCCTCTTCGAGCTTGTCATTCCTTTTTTGTAGACGGACCGTAGACCCATCGTCTGCTTTGCCTTCTTCCTCGTTCTCAGCGGCGTAAAGAGCATTTTCCTCGCGTAGAACCTCACACTCCAGCTCAAGCTGCTCGAATTTCAGTTTCAGTTCGTCCAATTCCAAGGCAAGTGTAGCACTTTTTTCTTCAGCCATTTCCTTGTCGAGGATAGTGAGCTCCAAGGTTTCATTATCCCTTTCGTTGGCTAGATTATAGTTTTCGGACTCGACCAGTGTCAGTTTCTGCCGCAGTGATTGAATTTCCTCGTGCATAGGTGATAGTTTTAGTTGGAGCCGTTTGATGATATTTTCCAGTCGGACAATTTTTTTATTGTCAGCCTGCATCAGCGAGAGCTTTTCTCTATCTTCTAGCCGCTTCTTCTCCATTATTTTTAGTTTTGATTTGAGGGTTTCTATCTGCCGTTGCAAGCTTACATTACTGCCATACAGCGAGGGACTAGGTGGTTCCATACTAGAGCTGGGTCTCGGAGAAGCGGGAACTAGAGCAGGGGAGTATTCCAAGCCGGGGTTGGAAGCTCCAGAAAAGGTTCTAGCTGCTGGACGTAGTACTGGAGGACTCATCAGGCTGACATGGTCTTGAGCACCGCTGAACGATCTACTAGGTTTCCGGGACGGAGATCGTAGACCTAATCCAGCTAAACCAATTGGAGTAGCTGACTGTTTGCGGGGCGAGGACGGAGTGGCAAATGAGGGTCTACTACTCGGTCGAACTGGAGAGTGATTGATGGAGCGAGTGGGTGATTGCCCTTCACAAGCTTCAGGGGATTTCGCAGACAGTCGCTTTGGAGATTGCATTGAGTGACGCGTAGGGGACGGCGATCCCGCTTGACTTTGTCGTCCAGGTCTTTTAGGAGGGTTCAATTGCGGAATTTGGTCTGGCCCAGGACTTGGACCAAACCTTGATTGTGGCCGTCTAAGCGAGATGTTTTCTGTGGGTACCTCGGTTCCTGGCTCGTGCAGCACAGAACCTGGCTCGCCCAGCACAGAATCTGTCTCGCGCAGCATAGAACCTGGCTCTTCCTCTACCTGTTCCAGTTGCTCGTCTACCACTTTAACGAGTGCTGGTCTCACAAACAAGCCATATAGTCCTCCTGCGCGGTGGCAATTGAAATATCGCACTCCTTGCACAGAACCGTCATTTTTCCCGTTGGGGGATTCCATCTCAATGCCGACCCAGACCCCTTCGGAGAAAGATGTTGGGCCTATAAAGCGGACCACTCCTGGTTTGCCTCGTACAGTGACGGTAGCTCCAATTTGTAATCCCATGTCATGGCACTAGGGAGAAGGTGAGTGTGATATATTGTATGTTCAGTACGTATACAGTGGGGAGATGATGTTGTGGAGGTCTGTATTTACGTGTACCTGGGGGACATGGGGGGTTCTGACCAGCCACCCCTACAGTTGTTTCGCCATCCCGGACGGCCAGGGATGCGCGGAGCATGAACGCGTCCCACGCTTATATTTTACCATTTCCTTAAATATTCGTCACGTTTAATTAATTCGTTGATAAATATTATATTTATTGTCGACAATGTCAACAGTTCGCAGGCGAGGAATTCAACCATTCGGAAATGTGACAGCAGGAGGATCACAAGTAAACTCAAAACAACCAACGGCTCGAGAACTGTCAGATGAACAGAAGCAGGAAATTAAAGAAGCGTTTGGGGTGTTTGACACCGATAGTGACGGGCTGCTGGATTATCACGAGCTAAAAGTCGCGATGAGGGCACTGGGCTTTGATTCAAAGAAAGCAGAAGTGCTGCAAATAATAAAAGATCATGACCGTCAGGGGAGACGACTAATAAATTACGATGATTTCTCTCAAGTCAGTATGTAATGACCAGACAACGTGAATTGATCAAAGTTCTAACTAGTGGTTGCTAAGATTCTGGCTCGAGACCCGCTGGAAGAAATCCGACGTGCTTTTGCACTATTCGATACAGATAACACGGGGAAGATCAACTTCAGTGACTTGAAACGAGTCGCCCAGGAGTTGGGCGAGAATTTGGACGACGACGAGCTCCATGCAATGATTGATGAGTTTGATTTAGACCAGGACGGAGAAATTAATGAGGAGGAGTTTATTGCCATTTGTACTGAGCATTAGTGTATTTATAGTGAGGACCGCAGAAAACTGGCTTGACTGGACATAGCACAATTTACAGACAGCTAACAAACACGTATCAAGTTGGCAGAGAGGTTATTTCTTTTGGTGGTCGTGTTTCCCTGCAAATTGACGTAATTGGTGTATTAACGAATAGTAATAATGACATTGAAAGGAGTCTTGAAGCCTAGATTAAGGTTGAAGAGATGCGGATTTAAGCCATGAAAATGGCGTCCACAGGAACGTGTTATAACTTTTTGCACGCGTTTCACTAAACTTTGCCCGTGACTCCGAGGCCCCATATAGATATCATCTATATCACCAGTGATCGCTCGGTGATCGACAATTGTCATTTGATTACTAACGCTCTCTCCCATCCTTACTGATCGGTTACTCATCAACAACTCTATTCGACATTGACGAAAATCATAAAATTTGAAGATCCTATTAACATTTCTCTTTTTCATATTTCACAGTTTTACCATGGTCTCCAAACGGTACGTCAAGACCGTCGACGACCTGCGAGGTCTTGCTAGAGTCATTGCCCACCAGCGGTCGCTCAGAGAAAATCCTCCCTTTTACCGAATGTATCTTGAGAACAATGTCAAAAAGGACGAAGTTCAAGACCCGGCACCATTTGCGCCAGGAGACCGAGTGCAAATGACTCGGGGCCCTCAAAAGGGCATGATTGGCAAGATCAGTTCATTATACAAGGAAGGAAACTCTGCCTTTATCGACGGACTTGGAGAAAACCAGCGGATCGTGCTTCCTAAAGAAGTTTGGTTCCAGGGACAGAATAAACCGGTGATTTCAGTGCCTAAATTAGTGTCATACAAAGATCTAAGGCTTGTCGCAAAGATAGAAAACGAAGACGGAAAGGAGGAAGACGTTGTCATTCACTCCTTTGAACTGAAGGGCAAATACTTCGACAAAAACATCAATCAACATAGACCAATCCGAAGAGCTGTTCACGATCAGAGGATAGTAATTCCCTGGCCGATTGAACAAGCTGAAAAATCAAATACTATTTATGCCACAGACCCTGACGTGGTAGAGGAACGCACGTTTTATCCACAAAGCATTATACAATCTACTATACCGGCTGGTGCGGTTACGCAGATCAGAAATGTGTTTTCGAAATACAAACGAGAGCGATATGTGCGACCAATCACTGAAGTCGATCTCATATATGCCAAAGAACGAGAACCGAAAATGCCTGTTCCTCCTGCCACTAAAAAACTACTGGAAGAGCTTGCAAAACTGCCACCGAAAAAGACCGTACCATTTACCAAAGAAATCGAACATTACATTGCGGCCGAAGTCAAAAAGGGTCTGCAGAAGCGGGTCACCGAAGAGACTGCTGCTTTAAACCAATATCGATAGTTATCTCCACGAAAAGAATGACATCGATACAAGTGCTGGTTATATTTTTTTCAGTGGTATGAAAACCTCACTTTTGAGTATATAGTATATTACTTTTGTACATATACACTCTATACTTATATACTCTGTACATATCGCATAGCTATTTACATCATGATGAAATGCGGGTAATAAAATCAACGTAGAACTTTTTAAATTGCTTTCCCTCTTTTGCTTGGCTGAGGTTCTGCAAATACTCTTGGGCTAGTGAGCTGGGCAGTCCAATCATAGGGAAGTATCGGTCGGCAAGGTATGCAGCGTATCCGGTGCCCTTGAGCTCATACAAGGTCCGTTGCAAAGTAGCAACATCTGCTAGTACTAATCTTACCTGGGCATCCTTCGAATTGAAACCAGGCTTGGCTGGTAATTCCCAGCACAAACGGGAGTATTGCTCGAAAATGAACGAGTCGTCAAATCCCGAAACAGCCTGCCCCTCTCCAAACACCCGAGTTCCAGCCACTTCTGCCTTTACTTTGCCCTCACCCCAGGTAGCTAACATCTTGCTCAAACAAGTGATAGCTGACTTTTGGGTTTGTTGGTCATCAAAGTCACTTGCATAGTGAAAGATACTTTGAATTACCGAGCTGAATGCTTCTCTATTTTGTTCTGAAAGGAAAATAGCTCCCATTCCATTATTAAGCACGTTGAACAAAAACTGCAAATATGCACGTCGAAGATTTCTGCGAGCCAGCACGGCATCAGTAGAACCGGTGGCAGCGTTGGCATCTTCTTCATTCAAAGATATGAAAACCCTTTCCACTAACGGTGTCAAAAGCGAGGTAAACATCTCAAATACCCCAGATTCTGTCTGGAAACTGTGCATCAACTGACCAAGGAAACCTAAAAAGTCCCCCAACTCGTCATTCTTGGACTGAGTTAGGAGCGTGTTAATCAGCTTCGACAAGAGCGGCAACAACTCGACACCCAACAATGGGATTAATCTAGAAAATGCAAATCGAGCTGCGTCACGAATGATTTCAACTGATGGCAACCTCTCCAGTACAACAAGTATCGCCTCGGCACTGTTCTTGAACTCTTGAATAGCCTTGCGGGATCCAATAGCTGAATTGTTCAGGTCATCAAAACCTTTAGCGAACGTGCCGATTGCCATGATATCGTGGTGCACTTGTAGAGCTTTTAGTTGATCTTGAGGATCAGATAAGTTCGCTTCAATGTCAGAATAAATAGGCTGTAAAAGCCGTCTAGTCAATGCAAGTCCGTGGTCGTTTTCAGCATTGCCGAACAGCATACCGCATAGCTCAAATAAGTAAAGTTGACTGTCAAATGAGCCAGATTCAGCAGCCTCATCACCTGAAAGCTCAGAATCGTCATCTTTGGTTATGATTTCAGCTTTGATGCGCAATAAACTAGAAATAGAGTTGAGAACAGTCTCACCAATATCACCCACAAAACCATGTACAGTTTTGAGGAATCGGAAGAATAAGTACCATGAACGAACTTGCACTTTCGAATTAGGATTGTGGACACCTAGGGGAGAAACAAAGATCTCTAGAACCTTGTTGAGAAGTTCTGGCTGTTTCCCTTTGAATAAAGAAGAGAGTTTGTTGACCAATTCCATATACCATAGTTGAATAGATGGATGATTGATGGTGATGACGTCGCTAGTAACCATTTTAGCGAATAAATCGTACAGAGTGGAAGAAGCCTCTGCATGCATGCCACGAACGGTGGTGACGGCACCGTTACGAAGAGTGTCATTGAACGCCGATATCTCGTATAAGCCAAGTTCAACGTCTTGCCAGTTCTTTGATACTGAACTGTCAAGTGACTGTCTAATTACCGCAGAAACACCTTCTACGTAGAGGTCCATATTGATACTGGCGATTTGATCCTGCAACACTTTCAGCTTTGCCCGTAGGTCCAAGAACTCACTTTCACTCTCGTCCTGCCCGCCGGACCAGTCCGAAGAGGAGTCGTATTTGCTTTTCAGTATAATTTTGTTCAGCATCATGTATAGTATGGAAGTTCGTTCCTGGCCCAAGAAGGTCGACACATCAGAGTTGCCTTTAGCGGACCGGACCTCCTTGCGTATGAATTGTACATAGTCAGAGAGACAAGGAAGGACCTGTAAAGAGGTATCGTCGTATTCGTTTGATAGAAAATTGAAAATCGTAGGAAAGAGATCTACCAGCAGTCGTTCACTTTGAGCGATCTCGTCCGATGAGCAGGCTGCACCGGAAGCTTGTGTCGTAGAGCCGTCACAGATGTGGACCAGTTCAAGACCCACAACGTTGGCCAGCTTGGCAACTCGTTCGTCGAATTCCAGGTCGGACCACGTGGGAAGCTGAGATAGCACGGTTGTGAGGTTAAGAAGGGCAATAAGCTCCAACTTATCACTTGGCTTCATCTTCTTGGAGATTATTTCAACCAGACAGTCACAAGCCGCCAGTCTCCGTTGTGGGTTCGCCAGTTGGCTGAAAATTAAGTTGAGATATGAAGGCTGGACTACTAATGTTATATCGATCCAAGAGACCCAGCCACCAATAACTCGAAGGACAGAGTCGAGAATGTCGTTTTGGAGGGACTCAGGGACTCCCCGTAGGTTGTTGTTCGAGTAATACTCTAAAACAGACATCCAAGAACTCGCCAGCTGAGCCATTGATCTATCTCGGACCAGGTCTTTCAAAGCATTGTTTCTCTTGGTCTGTTCCACCTCTCGTATGATAAGGTTGTCACCGATTTCTTCATGGATGACTCTCAGCACTCGTAGGTACATGTCGATAGCCGGAGCGCTGCCCACAGGAGATTCCGTAGAAGCACCCAGCCTCAAAAAGTCGTCGAAGAATGACGTCCATGAATCAGCGTAGGTGAGCACAAACAGGAATGCGAGGCTCTGAGACAACTTGTTTCTGATGTGTGGCAGTTCCAATGCATCTGCCGATCTCGTGACCTTCTGGTAGTGACTGAAGAGATGCTGCCGCACGATTTGGAGCTGGTCGTACGACAACCGGGGCATAGCATTGTCAATAACCTGGAGGGCGAAAAAACGGGCCGGATCTGACCGTTTTCGATCCCCAGTGAACAGTCCTAGGCAGATCTGCCATCCATCATTTGAGTCCCTGACTTGGTTACAGAACTGGATAGCCTGGTTAGAGACTATTTTTGCCGGGAAGAGGACACTACGTTACGCCGCCAACTGAAAATTTCAGTAGATTTTTTCCTTTTTATTCTTTTCACTTACCTGTTGTTTCAATGAAGCATCTGCTAAGCCTTGCAGTGCTATTCCAACTGCCTGCTCTAACTGATCTTCCATGGAGTGATTGTCTGATTATATGGCCCGTTGTCTATTGTCAGTATGAGGTTGGCAGCTGATGGTTGATGAAGTTTGACGATTAGGAGAATTTCTGATGTCAAGTGATGGTGGGGGGTTAGTATGAGGGGTGCGAAGGAGTACGAGGGAGTACGAGGAGAGGTAGGAAGTGTACCTCGAGGAATAACAAAATGATGTGATATATGTCCAGCACTATAGAGCTTGTAGAATAATGATGAAAGTGAAAATAATAATTCCAATCCGTAGAAACAAGAACGTTTAAATATTCTAAATGATAAAGTATATACACTGTGACCAGTCGGATCACTGGTAAATGAGTCAATCAGGCAATGTGACAGGTTAGATACGATTTTAGTATCGAAAAATGAAGCGACAAGTGGTCAGCTGTGAGAACTCAAGAGTCATATACCACGCCACTTGTACCATATTTTATCCACTATTACGCTCGGACTTGTACCCTCGGACATGTACTACCACATATATCTTCATCTCGTATTACCCCACACTCTACCAAACCCGCATATGATAGTCCTCGCATCGGAAGAGTTCTTTGAACGAGAATGCTTATTTGTATATTTTTTGGTAGGTACGGTGACCACATCTCTCTATGCCGATGCAAATTTTACTGTGCAGTATCGAATTAATCCATTATATGCCGACATGTCACCGCAACGCACCAAGTTTGCTGCGTCAATATTAAGCGGGGAATCGGGCTCGGGATCACTAAGCATAGCCTGTACAGCTGTCAATGCGGAGGAGATGGTCCAGGCAGGAGTCCATTGATTTTTGAGTACGTCTAGACACACTTCACCAGTCTTGTTAGTAGTGGACTACAGAGAATAACAGATAATCAGTGCTGTGATAAAACTTACCTCAAAATGAATGTTTGGATGACATATCTTGGTCATGAATGTCATTGTAGGGGGTTGCAGAGGATATGTCGGGGGAATCTTTATAGTTATGTTCCATTGTCCTCCTGGTTAGATGATGGCTATGGTACGATTTGAGTGACTGTTAAGTCAGCGCTACACACCTTCGTACGGACTGTCTCCCGGCCCTCTTAAAACAGCTCTCCACTTGAACATGTCATCGTTTTCGGGACCTAATGACTCCAAAGCTGGATTGGGATCATTTTGGCTGGCCAAATATTCTTTAGCTAAACGTTTGGAAGCAGACATGGAACTATTACAGGTTATACTACGTCTCTACTACTTGTCTTATAAGTATACGATCAAACAAACTAAGCGAAACTAGTTCTATTTAATTAATGGTTACTGAGTTCGATGCATGTGAATCTACGTCATTCTCGGCTCGGAGCTAACTGTTTGGCCTTTAGGTTCGGGGCCCTAGCCCACACATCACATGGACGGTACGAGAGACTGAGCCTCATGAGCCCTGAACGCCACACGATCTGCCGGGTCCCTGCATACACACCATTAATCACGTTAATGTATACAACTTGCTCATAACTATATACAGCACATCATCAGATACTATATATAACGGCGAGATTGAGATAGAACGCAAAGCCTAGTTGGTGTTGATACGATGACCACAATCAATGACACAAAAAGCCCCATTAGACGAATCCTCACTGAGGCAGACCTAAACATCTTCAAAGACAGCCATACAAAAAAAGAGATCCTCGGATTTATTGTGAATCTCAACGAGAGTGTGAAAGGATGTGCCAATGATGACGAATGTGCCAAGAGTCTGGTAGTTAACCGTATAGTTGAGATCTTAGATCAAGTAGACGGCTACGTGGATAAGTTTCCTGCCACAGATCAGGTCACCTCACGGTTTGGTAAGCCGGAATTTCGTGATTTCTACGACCATCTCAAAACACATGCTAATGAACTGTTACTGTCCATACCTGGCATGTCGAAGGATCACATTGACGAAATTGCTACATATTTTGTAGAGTCCTGGGGCAATTCAAGCCGAATTGACTATGGCAGCGGTCACGAGCTCAACTTTATGACTTTTCTACTATGTCTGCATAAACTTGACCTTCTCAAACCGGAAGATTATAAAGCTACGGTACTGAAAATATTTATAAACTACATTAGGACCATGCGACACATTCAGACAATGTACTGGCTTGAACCGGCCGGGTCTCATGGAGTCTGGGGACTTGACGATTACCACTTTCTTCCCTTTCTGTTTGGGTCCAGCCAGCTGGCTCCTCACAAGTACTTGCGACCATCTAGCATTCATGATACAGAAATTGTCGAGATGTATCATAAGAAATATTTATACTTTGGCTGTGTTTGGTTTATAAACTCTGTCAAAACTGCTTCCTTACGTTGGCATTCTCCGCTTATAGATGATATAAGTGGAGTAAAACGATGGGCAAAGGTGAACGAAGGGATGGTAAAGATGTATGATGCAGAAGTATTGGGGAAACTGCCCATCATGCAGCACTATATGTTTGGCAGTTTGATCACGGCTCCCGAGGGAATCTCTCCTGCTCCTGAACCCGGTAGTGAACTACCTCATGTCCATAATGGGTGGGCTGATTGTTGTGGGATTGCGGTACCCAGTGCCATTGCTGCGAGTCAGAAACAACACAATCAGCAGTTGCGGCAGGTCATACCATTTGATTGAAGATGAAATGGATAAAAGATCTGTAAAATAAATAAATAAATAGAATACATGTGCGTCTGAGTATAGTCTCCCTCCTACCACGCAAATCTCAACTGAGCAGCAGTAAACACAGGCGGTTTCCAAATTAGTTTGTTATGATCAATTCTGATCCTCTTCTTCGCCTTTAGTCGGTTGTATTTCTCGACGACCGCTTCAGTCAGACAGACTATATGCTGACCTTTATAATACTTCAACATATTTAACGTTTGTAACGTGTGTAGAATATCAGTTGTCGTCATCGAAGTAGCATTTGAGATATCATCAATAGAGGTATCTCCTTTCCCTGATTCCATTAAATACTCCACAATGGTGTCGGCCCAGTATGCTCGGTAACTGAGAAGACCAAGATCGGACAAAGGTTTTTCAGGAGACCCCAACTTTCCTTCTCTTTTCGACAGATTGTAACTAAATTCAATCAAAACTCTTCCATAACCATGTCGTTGATATTGGGGAAGGGTCAAAATGCAGGCTACGTTGTATGCCTCTGCAGACTCTTTTTCTTTTGAGAAATATCCTACCAAGTGGTGTCCATGCTCATCACGTTTGGTCATGCAGTAAAATAGAAATGGATCCACATCATAATACAGCGTTTTATGGTCCAGGAACAATTTCGACAATAAACACAAGTTCCGGCACCACGTTCTCTGTCTTCGCCCATCGATCTCAAAGAAAGACACATTCTCATCTCTGTATATTTCATTCCCAGGAGGATGTTTCAGTGTGCACTTTGCTCGGAATCGCTCAAACTGCTTTCTGGACCCAAAATAGCACAGTGAAAACTCACATATATAAATAAAGTCTTCTTCAGTCAACTCGACGGGATAAGGACTAAAATACCACGGCTCGATTTCAAACCCGCCCATGATAACCTTTGACAGGTTACGGACTCGGGCAATCTCATGCGAGTTTTGAGTCATCGAACCTGAAGTTCGCAGCTTTTCGATTTCGTCCTCTCGATTAAACTCCTCTTGCTGACCATTTACTTGAAGATTATCAAGATCCATCACGTCGCCGTCGCCAAGGGGAGTCGGCGCAGCCGTGCTGTCATTTTCTTTCCCAGTTCTTTTCAAATCTTTGCCAATTTTGGGTCGTTTGCCTGGTCTGTTCAGATTTTTAGGTGTCTCGGTTCCCTTTTTCTTTTCCGGTCGGTTTATCATCACCGGCATCGACAGATCCAGCCGCGACTCTGCCACCCACTCGTCCAGACGTTTATTGAACTCTTCATAATGGACATAGAATACCAGATTTCCCTTTCGAACGTGCGTACTAAGGATTTCCGCTAATCGTTTCTCGCCATCTTTCTCCACATAGCATTTATAGCCTATTCGTAGCTGGGAGGCAGCTACGGTGCCTAGGATTTGGCCAGAGGTGTTTGTCTCTGGTGCCGCAGAGGACGCCCTTGTACTTGGACTGTCGGTCATCACAACTAGTTCTGATTCTGATTATTTGTGGGATATCAAAAATATACGAAGGATAATAAATATATAATAAATCTACGAAGGAGAGAGAGTTGATGTTGGAGATGACATAAAACACAGATGGGCGGGGGTTCGTGGTATTTGGTGGGGGGTTTCAGTTCTAGAAGAAACGAGTCTGGAATGGATCAATAACAATTCAATGCACTGCACTATAGAAGATTTGATAATTAGGTCAGTTAGTCATTATAATGTACACAATAAAAATAACTATAGGGTTCAGACGAGTCTGGAATAGAGTGGACCTTCCTCTAATAACAATTCAATGCACCGCACTATAGAGATCTGATAATTAGATCAGTTAGTCATTATAATATACACAATAAAAATAAATATAGGTTCAGACATTTACTAAGATCCTCCATTGAAACCTGGCCGCCAGTCTAATGGGTGAGTCTCTGGGCTGGCGTCGGGATCCTCTCTCCAAATTTTAATACTTTTGTCCGCTTCACAAGTTATCAATCGCAGTCCTGTCTTGTCAAACGTAGATGCAAAGATACCGTTTTCTGATGCTATACTACCCGGCACTGCAGAAGTGTCCATCTGTTGGAATCGATGACCGGTCCTCCAGTCAAAGAAACCCATGGATCCGTCATCTCCTCCACTATACATAACTCCGTCACTATTGACACTGAGCGTGTTGACAATAGAGTTCTGAGGCGGATGGAAATTGTGGATAAAAGATCCCTCGGGACACTTCCATTCTTTGATATTATCTGGACTGGCACTGGCAAATGTGAACTCAGTCGGGTGTACAGCCAGCGCTCGGACTGATTTTTTGTGGTGCGTCAACACAGTTTGGGTTTTTCCAGCTGCGAGATCCCACAGACGAACAGTTGAGTCCATGGACCCAGTTATGACCTGCGGATCTGCCTCTTGACACTTGACACTACTAATAGTTGATTTATGTCCTGATAGAACATGAACAGGTTCTCTCGTCCTTATATCCCAGACTCGAGCCACAGCATCTCTTCCGGCAGTGACGATCAGATCTAATGTCGGATGCAAGTCTATTGAGTAGACTCCACTCAGATGGCCGTGGTAATCTCGCACCACTTTATTTTGTTCGAGATCCCAGCATTTGACCATCTTGTCTTCTCCTGCACTAAACAGATATGGATGTCGAGGGGACACCACCAGGCCCCTAACGGCCATGATGTGACCAGTCAAGGTCAATCGCAGTTGCCCCGATGCTAGATCCCATATCTTGATAGTTCTATCCCCGGATCCGGTTGCAAACCACTGATTATCAGGTTCTACACAAACACTGCGGACCCAGCCCAGATGGCCAGAAATGACCCGCATAAGCTTCCAAGGAGCGTGCCATTGCGGTTTCTCTTGAACATACAGACTTTGTCGTTCGAGCGCACTGCTAATCCCAGTACTTGATCGGCCTGGTTGACCAATCCCCGGCCGTCGAACCACCAACGCATTTTTGGGTCCGTTCTCCTCTGGCACAGCACCCTCGATCAGTTTTCGAGTCGCCACGTCCTCGCCGTCTAGCTGTATCCTTGTAGACACCTTGTTTGCCCTGATTTTCTTTGCTCCACTTGACTTTTGCAGCTTTTCCTCCAAGTGTTTTGGTAAGCGTGCTACGCCGGCATATTCAGAAATGACTTTTCTCTTTATCCGCAGTCTTTTGGCATCTTTATTGGCCTCAAACAACTCCTGGGGGCCCACTGGTCCAAAAAGGTTATCTTTCAGCTCTCTATTAACATTGAGCCAGTCTTCCATCAGAGATATATTTTACTAGTAGTATCTGATCATATCGATAGTTTCGGCTACCAATGAGGTCCCACAGTTACGTTGGGTGTAACTTTGAGTCTAGCGGATCATGATATATCAGCGAGCCGCCGCTGATCTTGCCAACTACCATCAACGACAATGTCCAGAGCAGTGGTAGGATTTCTATTCCCTGCAATCGCTCTTTATGCTTTGCAGGAGTCCATCTATGACGTGAAAGGCGGAACCAGAGCCGTTATTTTCGACCGTCTTAGCGGAGTCAAGAAAGAAGTCATTGGTGAAGGTACCCATTTCCTTATTCCGTGGCTGCAACGATCGATCCAATATGATGTCCGAACAAAACCAAGAAATATTACTACCACCACTGGATCAAAGGATTTGCAGATGGTATCATTGACATTGCGAGTCTTGCACCGACCCGATGTGCCCCAGTTGCCCCGAATCTACCAGTCGCTGGGTCTGGATTATGACGAGCGAGTTTTGCCTTCGATAGGAAACGAAGTGCTGAAAAGCATTGTGGCTCAATTTGATGCTGCTGAGCTCATCACACAACGAGAGATTGTGTCCTCCAAGATCCGGGAAGATCTGCGAAAGCGGGCCAGCGAATTCCACATTGAGCTGGAAGATGTTTCCATCACTCATATGACCTTTGGCAAGGAATTCACCAAGGCCGTCGAGCAGAAGCAAATTGCCCAGCAGGATGCTGAGCGAGCACGATTCACGGTTGAAAAGGCTGAGCAAGAACGACAGGCTTCGGTTATTCGAGCTGAAGGTGAAGCGGAGGCTGCTGAGACTATTTCAAAGGCTCTTCAAAAGGCTGGTGATGGTTTGATAATGATTCGACGAATCGAGGCTGCTAAGGATATCGCGGCGACGCTGGCCAACTCCTCGAACGTCACTTATTTGCCTTCTTCCTCGGCGAGGGACGGTGGAGATGGAAATAGCAATAGTCTGTTGTTGAACATTGGGAGGTAAATATACACTGAAATTGTAAATAGTATAAGATTGTAAGATATTTAACTGTGACCAATATTAGTCGACGTATTTAACGTTGACTCGTTGCCTTGTACTCTCATTTAAACGTTCAGTCGTTACCAGGTCATTTCAACGTGAATTCACTCAACCCTTGCTTATATACGATCATCCCATGGCTATCACTGTCTTGATTTACGTCACAATAGCTAATCGCATCTATTGATAAATATCATTATTCTAACATTATTCATTATCATGTACACAAGTCTCCTCAGACTTTTCATCAGTGATCACTTTCTTGATCAACGGTCCCGTTATTAATTGTCCTTTCATTAACACCATCATTGCCAAGGTTCGTAGCCGACCCATCAGCCCCGTTATTCATTGTCCCGTCATTATTGCCAAGGTTCGTGGCCGACCCTTCGGTCGTTTCACCACGACCAACCCGTTTCATGGGGTGATGGTGAACCACTAGCGGAGCGTCTCCGAGAGTCGACATGGCATAGCTCTGCACCGTCCCCAACTGAGTAGAAACCCCCGATTGTGGCTCCACTATATATGCTGTTCTTGAACTGCTCGACGTACCTGGCCGTCGAAACAGTTTTGAGACCATTGACCAGTATTTCATAGGTTCCCAATAGTCAAATGATCCTGATCGATTGTCCAATTCAACCTGCTGCTCAAACTTTACGTCTGATAGCCGTGGCCCTATGTCATTGCCGTACGAAATGCTCATTGTTCGCTTTTTGTTAGCAATGCTGTCCAGGTCTTCATCGCTTTCTGCAAAACACCGCCGGCCAAGCACAGAATCCATCTGCAACTCTCGCTCTATGCTCTCTATACGTTCTATCCACAGCCAGACACATACGCTGGCACTCAGTAGACCTAACGATTTGACATAGTAACTGTACGAATCCAGATATTCATCTGCCAAATCCAAAATAAACATCACAATAGGGAGAAAGGTAGAGGCATGAGAAATGATTGCCAGGAGAAACACCTCCCGGCTATATGCTAGTCTCCATTTCACGATGGAGTAAAACAACACGCAGCATGCATAGAGCACGGCTGTTGCGATTGAAAATAAATATGAAATAACAATAGTAGCGTCTAAAGACGCCGGCCGCTCATTAGGAGCAATGGTGGTAAATGCATCAAATGTCGATAAAACCTGACTGGTGGTCACCAGAACCAGCCCGGAAAACAGTATTATACGTTTCTCTTTCTTCCTTGGAAATAACCGAACGGCGGTCCGGACTTCGGCTAGCAACAAGACTGTCGTGTTGATAATATCCAGTATCGATGGTCCCAAGTCATCGAGTTGATCCACCAACTCAAACCCGTCAAAAAATCCTCCCTCATACTGTGTTTTCAGATATAGAAACATCATGGCACTAAACGCGACAAAACACCCACTGCTTATAGCAGCCGGTATCCGTATCAGCCACGACGTCCTGAACAAGAAACTTATCATCAGCAGGACCCATATCCCTACCGTAGCAACGCTTATACTCATGCAAGACGACGCTATGTTCTGGAAATACGGCGACTCCCAGACGCTGTAGGGGGTTTCCGAGTGGTTCGCGGAGCTCTGACTCCAAAACCAGTCTATTATTGATTCGTTTGCTCTGTGCACAGCCAACGGCAAGTCTCCGTACGGACAGTACGGCGTATAAGTGGCAGGGCTCGATATTGTTACAGTCTGAGTGGCATTAATCACCACTGTGCCGGCAGTCATTGTAATCGGCAAACAGCCGGACGCCAGCACTACTGATGACGGGCCTGCCCTCCACATGTCTTTTTTACCCATGATGGGTTCATGACGGTTCGAAAACTATGTCTTACAAGCGTGGGTGGTACAGCCGCTTGGCAAGGGTCTAGGCGCTTGGGAAACTGGCAAGGCGGAAGGTTTGTGAATCCGGGAACGGCGTAGATCCGTGAAAAAAAAACCTCTTGAAGCTTCGTAGAGCAGCCTCACCTTACGCTCGTATGATGAGATCAAGATCTTTGGTCGCAAGATAAGATTAAATACAAATTTATAAGGTCTTTCCCAGAGGCTGTTGCTTAATCGTTTTTCCCGTTTAATATTAGATTAAAAGAGATCCAAGGTGCGCAGTTCTTGGCAAAAGCTTGTCCTTTGTGGGGCCTAGCAGTAGAAAGTCATGGGCGGGCGGGTAAGAATAAGGATCTGTGCTGGCTTGGCGCAGTGAGGTCTATAGTACTGCATACAGTAGGTATAATTGACTGAACAGCGAGAAAATTCAGAAGAGTAGAGATGTTTTGTACCGAAGAGAAGGGATTGAACAATGATGGACTGGCAATGAATATGTTTACATATATGAACTCGTGAGCAGAAACTGTTCATCCGACAGCTAACATTTCAAACACAGCTTTGCACTTTCAACACACCTTTATCCTCCCATGCGTACCCCACATACAAATTTGGTACTCCACATACAGATCTTGATCACGTGACAACTTTGGTAGGGCTGTGCTTTGGTGGCTGCGTGCAACGGGTCAAATGGAGTAAATTTGACTGGAAAAGTTGATAGGCCTCATAGAGTATGATATAGTATTTACGTAGACATGCTAGCAGCTTATAAAACGGGTGTTTTGTGGTAAATCTCGTACTCTCAAGAATCCCTGCGAAGCAGGGTGACCCTCCCCCGGCCGGAGGCCAGCAGGGGGTGCCGAAGCACTCCCCGTGAATTCTGACATTCTGTCGATCGTTTGACGGTTGAACTTTAAATTCAATCTTTGCTAAAATCTTTCATTCTCTTCTCCATGCTGGACATTGGCAAAATAGATGTAGACTCTCTATCTCGCGAAATAGATGTAGTGCACTTACTCTACCATCGTAATAAAAACCAGCATAGACATTCAGTCTGGTGGAAACAATTTGCGATTCTAAAGAGAAGAGGAGACCTAATAGTGGAACTACTGCGTAAGCCATCTCCTAATGTGACATTGGTAGAGGTACATGTAAAGTTTGTCGTATTGAAGATAATTCCTCGGGCGTACCGACTCTTTCACGGTATCTTGAATCAGGGACAGTTTATCAATCTGGGATTTGCCCTGATTGCTGTTCTGGGACGAGTGTTTGCGTTATTGAAAGAAAGTATAGGTGCTGATGAGAGTATATTAGTTAAAACGAAAATTAGTCTGCGGAAGGAGTCAAAACAGTCTAGTTTCAACACAATTGAACAGGTTCGCGCCGGAGCGGACCAATTGTTAGACACAGATATTGGGCAGTCCGTGTCGAGAGATGTACTGGAACTGAAGTCTATAGCTGAGAAACCGACTGATCTGGGACTGAATGACAAAAAGAGAAAAGAAAAACCACAAAAGGTAAAGAAGGAGAAGAAGAAGAAAAAGTTTAAGAACGAAATTGATGCGATTTTTGGGTTATAGCCGACTCGACACATTTTGGATATTATACACTTTGGATCTTTGAAATCCTCGCATTCCTGATCTGTTGCCCTACAACATGCATTTATTTCCTATTTATTTACTCACTTCTTTCCTAATTATCTATAAACTTGCGAGCAAAAGTCGGAACCACAAAACTCGCTTCATGCAATTCATAATTATAATAACGGTTGACCATGGTCACATCCTCATCGCTGTCTCGTTTAAACGGCACTAGGGGATTGGATTGCTCGTCCTTGCAGCATATCATGATTCCCAATTGACCAGAGGTATAAGTCGGAACACAGGCATGAGTATACTTGACGACGGGAAAGACCTCTTTACATCTATTCTGTAGTTCCTCGAGGACTTGAAGTCTGAGCCAGACGTTTTCAGATGCCTGCATCGAAGCTACGCCTTGTTTGGTCAAAACATTATGAACAAGTCGGAAATATTCAACCTGGAACAATTTCTCTGCGGGTCCCTCGGGATCAGAAGTGTCTGAGATAACCACATCATAGTCGTCTTTCTTCCCCCTCAGGAACTCGAACCCGTCGGTTATGTGAACCTGAACCCTGGGGTCATTGAATCCCTTAGCCATCTGAGGAAGATATGCTCGGGCCAGCTTAATCACTGTCTCGTCTATTTCGACTAGTTCGACGCTCTCCACGCCTTTGTGTTTAACAATCTCTCGGAGTACACCTCCGTCGCCTCCTCCAATTACGAGGACTTTTTTGGGATTGGGATGAGCATTGAGAGCTACATGAGCAATCATCTCTTGGTATCTTGTTAGTTTCGCAGAAATAGAGTGGGAAAGCTCTTCTATAAAATGAGGTTCCATGAGGTTCAGTGCTGTGAGGTACTTACGCAAATTCGTCTCGCTCAGTTGCCTGAATGACTCCGTCGAGCACCAGAACATTACCATAATCTGTGCTTTTGAACACCAGTATCTGGTTAGCCGTGCGTCATGTGTATAGTAACTCTCTTCTAGAAAAACTTACGTCCTGGAATTCGGATTTTGAAATATGAAGGACTTTCTCTACTCGGAGACTTAGTGCCTGGCCAGCCCAGCCTTCATTTTCTTCGTAGAACCACCCATTTCGAATGGAAGGGTGCGAGTCTGTTTTTGTCATGTTTTTCTTCTATTGTTTTGTATGTTCTAATCCCTGGGTCACTCTCGGTGGGGAAATTGGCGATATACCGATATTGTTATACAAATTTCAGACTGATCTACTCATCGAACCCCTCAAAGAAGCAATGTTAGCCGGCAGAACCTGCACGATAGCCGCGAGCCGCACATGTTCTTTACATCGAAGGAACGAACATAGAAATTTTTATTTTTTTTCAACGAAGAGGTTCCGTCGGCAAGGCAGTCATTACACCTTGAATTGAGACGCAATTAGCATACAAATGGCATCGCATACATTCCACGAGGCAGTGGTCAACAGGGATGGTACGGTGCTCTACGTTGCAACTGCCAATCTGGTCGAAGCCTTTGATCTGACAACTGGAAACCTTCTCCATAAATACGAGTCTGTGGAGACCCAAACCAAAAAAGATAAAAGTGAGAAGAAAAAGGGGCCTACGAAACCCCTGTCTGAAGTTCGCAACCACTTGAGTTTGCTGAAACTCGTGGAGAATGACAACTTTCTTGTCTGCAGTCAAAATGAGGAGAAGTCAGTGATTGTGTTTTCCAAAGACTTGAAACTCATTAACAAACGCTTCTTCCCAAAGAGGCCGTCTGCAATTGATGTGGGTGGTACTGGCACTGCTGAAGATGGCTCCCTGACTCTATTTATTGGAGACAAGTTTGGCGATGTATATACAGCCCCGCTTCAATCCAGCGAAACTATTGGCTCTGATCCCGAGCCAGCACTGGGCCATGTCTCAATGCTGGTAGACGTTGCGGCCGCAGAATATCAAGGAAAGCATTACGTGATTTCTGCTGATCGAGACGAACACATCCGAGTCACTCGATACCCTCAGACATATGTTATTGAACGATGGTTGTTTGGTCATACAGAGTTTGTGTCTTCAGTTGAGGTGGTGCCATGGCAGAAGGATATTCTCATTTCTGGAGGAGGAGATGATTTTTTGGGTGTGTGGAACTGGACGACTGGAGAGTTACTGAGCAAGTTTGAGTTGAGAGATTTGGTACTTGAACACTTGAATGAAAGTCATGAGGGCAAAGATAACAACGGAGAGAAGCAAAAAGAAGTTTCAATTAATAAAATAATGAGCTGGCAGGGACTGGACGACATAAAACTAATCTTTGTCCACATTGAAGGAACAGGAGTGCTATTAAGCCTAAAACTGTACAATGGCCAATTACAGTTACTGGGAAAACTGGTACACGACAAACCTATCATCAGTGCCACGGTGGATAACAATGGTGTCTGCTATGTAACTGTTGATGGCGATAGTCTGTTAGACAGCTACCAGGTTGAGACGAATGGTACGTTTTCGAAGAGAGATAAGTCTATTTGTCGGCAAATTACCGAAATTGGATCAATTGACTCTGCTACTAGTGGTGTGAATACTGTTGCACTATACAACGTTCGACAGTTGCGAAAGAGAGGAGAGTATTAATTGCATACTAAGCTTGGCACGATTAAATGAGGAAACGCAGAGTCAGTACAATTGATAAGCCTGGCAGATCAAGGATCTTGATATGTCTAGTTTCGCGATATATTTGCCTATTGAATATTAAAACGTCATCAGGCCCAAAACGACATAAGCTACAGTACTCAAATGAAAGTTTGATAGCGGTTGCCCGACAAAACTACTTTACAAACGAGCACATGTTATGATAACATGCTAGGAATAAAGGAGTCAATCGCTTGAATCAGCAGCTACTTGAGCACTTGACCGTTCAGACTGTCACAGTTCGGACCCGAAGAATTCAACCACACAGCCCGATTAACGGGATACGATCTGGGATGATGCATCGTTCCGTGCACTAGTTCTCGTATTTCGTACTCGTATCTGAATCAGTGGTCGTCAATGAATCGTTTCTTTACATACTATGTACAATTATCAATACCATCTACTACTTTGAGTAACCCACATGCAGCTATTTCACAGTTGACAAATATGACTCCTATTCATACTTGTATTGAGTTCAGTAAATTGATATTGGCAAAGGCGTTATATATACGGCCGTGTAGTAACATCAATGATGATCGCCGCTGATCTCATACCGGCTGGGTGCAGATCTCCAAGCTACAGTAACGGGTGGCTCTAATGATAGTCAGCAATCTAATGAGTAGTTGCGTCACTGATCCACACACACCTGTATAATATTAATGCTGCTATACAAATGGTCCCTGTTTCAAAGCATCTGAGTAGACTTTTTTCGTTCAATAGCTCTACTTCCATGGATTTCTCCCCCTTATAAAACATCCTCTCTACCGTTGACCCGTACCCTAACCCGCCGATCTTAAAAGGCTCTAAAACTAAGCTCTAAAACTTACCCCTGGCTTTTTTCACATAAGTTTTTTTTCCGCTTTCCCTCGCTCTGTATGGCGCGCGAGATCACCCTTCCCTAATTAACCCGCCTGGTACCGAGATTTGACATTTCCTCTCTAACAACTTCGACAAGAAGTGTGAAAAAAAATAATAAGCGACACAGCGAAATTATTTCGAAGAATTCAACTACTCCGAATAATTATTTGTGTTTTTTTTAATTGTTATTATTAAATAATTGAAAAATAACAACTAATCTTGTCATTACATAGCTGTTGTTCCGTCGTCGTTGTCGTCAGAATTCTAGAATCAAACGTCACTCTAAGATTGTTGGATTTCTCCCAAGCAGTCTTTCTTACTAATCGATTCTATCGGACCTGCGGTTTGGTTCTTTAAGGATTTCATTTGAGAAAGGTAAGTAGATACAATCTTTAAAGACGGTCTAAATCGTTGTGATTTATAATTACTTTCATCGCTGAAGATAGGGGTCCCCCCAACAGCACAGTGATGGACCTAAATCATCAAACTTTCATTTTGTACCACTTTTTTACTAACCAGAAAAAAATGAACCCCTTGCTTAGACCGGTAGCGTCAATATCGGCGCGGTCTGCAAAATGGCCTATCCAAACAGTTGTATTTATATCTGTACTCGCTTGTACTGCATACTTTTCTATCATTGATCTGTCAGTGCCAAACTATTCGTCGAATCTGGCCACCAGCTATTATTTGCCCGATAGCCACCAGGCTGCCGCTGACAGTGCGGTGTCGAGTAGCAGTTTTATCCCCTCAAATGGCTCCACCAAATGGTCTACTGTCCGAGACATCACCAAATACCCCGGCGCAGAGCGATTTGTGGGCACCAGGCTAGTGTTTGCGGGCAACCCCGGATCCGCTATTCCTAGTATCCCCGGAGCCATTAATGCTAGCCCTAACCGTCTGGAACGAGATATCTTGCTTCCCGAGGCCGAGTTCAAAACTTGGCTGGCCACCTCGGCCGAAATCTGGTCAGAGGACAGCAGCGAAGTATGGAGAATGAGAAGATCTTTTTCATGGACACTGTGGTTGAAAACCAATTTTGACAGGGTTCTCGATCTGATCCATGAAGCTGAAACTTACGACTTGGTCGTGGTTGGCCTGGCTTATGTCGGCATGATGTACACCTTTGTGTCGCTGTTTGTGTCGGTTCGACGAATGGGCTCGAGCTTTTCGCTGGCTACGGCCATCCTGCTCTCGTCCGCGTTTGCCTTCCTGTTTGCCTATGTTACGTGCATGCTATTGGGAATTGACATTCCTCTGGTCAGCTTTTCGGAAGGTATACCGTTCTTAGTGATAACGGTTGGGTTTGACTCCAAGTTGGCTCTCACCAGACTGGCGCTACGAGAAAGCAGAAAGGATCCTCACAGCGCATCTGACAACATTGTGGAACAGGTTCTGTTTGGCAATGGAGGTGGAGAGCGAATTTTCCGAGATTACGCAATTGAGATTGCCGCTCTGGCTGGAGCCTCGTTCTCAAACGTCAACGGTCTGTGGCAGTTCTGTTTCTTGTCTGCGTGGATTTTGTTCTATGACATTATTACTCTGGCTACTTTCTACGTGGCCATTCTAATCATCAAAATGGAAATGAACAAGATCGAGCGAAACGACATCATTCGAACTGCTCTGGAGGAAGACGGCGTGTCCCACGAAGTCGCGGAACGGGTTGCCGACAGCTCCTCTCGAGTTAAACCGTCTGAACTCTCGAGAGACTCAAAGTCCAGCAAGTTGAAGTTTGCCATGATTGTCGGTTTCATTGTCCTCAATGCAGTCCATCTGATAAGTTTCCCTATTGGTTGGAGCATGCGCTCTTGGGATAGTTCTTCACGAGAAATGGTAGCTACTTTGGTCGACAGAATCCCCCATTCATCTGCTGGAACCATCATCACCGTTGTACCTACCCTCGTGTTTGAACATTCCCACTTATCCGTCCGGCTTGAAGACGGATTCCTGTCTTTCTTGGACTTGTGGACGGTCACCATCGGAGATCCCCTCATCAGTAAATGCATTGTCCTGGTTCTTGCTGTCAGTATTGGTCTCAACAGTTATCTTTTCAACGCTGCCAAGGCTCCAACCATCAAGATAGTTGAAAAAGTAGTTGAAAAGAAGGTTCCCGTCATTATCGAGAAACATACCTCTGACTCGGATAGTTCAGACATCACAGACGATGACGGGATCGAACTGAAGGTCAGTCAACGACCTAATATCAAACCAAGAAGTCTGGACGACTGTATCGCTGTTCTCAAGGGAGGCATGGCGAAGGAACTTTACAATGAGGAGCTCGTCAACCTCGGTGTCACTGGTAAGCTTCCTTTATACGCATTAGAAAAACAACTGGGTGACACGACTCGAGCTGTTGAAGTGCGAAGAGCTATTGTGTCTCGAATCTCTGAAACCAAAAGCCTCGAGAAGTCCAAGTTACCATTTATGCATTACGACTATGACCGTGTCCTGGGAGCTTGTTGCGAAAATGTCATTGGCTATATGCCTTTGCCAGTTGGAATTGCCGGTCCCATGATAATTGACGGAAAGCCTTTTTACATTCCTATGGCTACCACCGAGGGTTGTCTGGTGGCGTCGACTATGCGAGGATGCAAGGCAATTAATGCAGGAGGTGGTGCGGTCACCGTCTTGACACAGGATAGCATGTCTCGAGGACCTTGCGTGTCGTTCTCTTCGCTTTCTCGAGCTGGTGCTTGCAAGATCTGGCTTGACTCCGAAGAAGGTTGGAGAACTGTCAAAAAGGCATTTGACTCAACATCGAGATTCGCGCGACTGCAGAGTATTAAGACTGCTCTAGCTGGAACTCTTTTATTCATTCGATTCCGAACTACCACTGGAGATGCAATGGGAATGAATATGATTTCAAAGGGAGTCGAGTACTCTTTGAAGTACATGGTGGAGCACTGTGGATTTGATGACATGGAGGTCATCTCGGTATCTGGAAACTACTGCACTGACAAGAAACCTGCCGCAATCAACTGGATTGACGGTCGAGGTAAAAGTGTTGTTGCCGAGGCGATCATTCCTGGAGAAGTTGTCAAATCCGTTTTGAAGAGCGACGTTGATGCTCTGGTGGAGTTGAACATCAGCAAGAACTTGGTTGGCAGCGCAATGGCCGGAAGTGTTGGAGGATTTAATGCGCAAGCTGCCAATCTGGTTACTGCTATATTTCTTGCCACTGGTCAAGATCCCGCACAGAATGTGGAAAGTTCTAATTGCATAACATTGATGAAAAAGGTGAACGATGGAGATTTACAGATTTCTGTTTCTATGCCATCTATAGAGGTTGGAACTATTGGAGGAGGAACCATATTAGAGCCTCAGGCTGCCATGCTAGATTTATTGGGTGTCCGAGGACCTCACCCTACTGAGCCTGGCAAGAATGCCCGACAGTTGGCCCGAATCGTGGCTGCCGGTGTTTTAGCAGCAGAGTTGTCCCTAGGTGCCGCTCTGGCCGCTGGACATCTTGTGCAGAGCCATATGATCCATAACCGATCCAAGGCTCCTACTCCGCAGCCCGCCGGCTCTGAGGTGGATATCAAGAGGTTACAGGAAGGTTCCAAAATATGCATAAAATCTTAGTTTTTTTATACGGAAAGAGCTCTCAAGTCAGCGTAAAAAGCTGTGACTGATGAGCATGGCTAGGCTTAATGTAGGAATGTGTAATGACTGGCAGTGCTGTGTAAAATATAATGAGGATGATTCACTAACCTAACAAGATGGTTATAGTCAATTAACTCTAGAACCCATCACCACGTAAGACTTTAAGTTGCAGTCCTCCGATAGATATATCAGTATAACCATAATCATCAGCGCCTGGAGTCATGCCGATCATTTTCTGGTTTCGCATTCGGCCCAATAACCACCGATCCCTCGGAGCCGCGTCGCCGATTTTGCCGACATTTTCTACTTTTCCGCTCATCTGTAACTGCGAATAAACAGCCAAATAAAAGTTCATAAGCGAAAAGGCGTTGAAGAGTCCAAAGAGAAGTGCTGGTTGAAATTCAATATTATCTGTTTTCTCCTCTAAACGTAAATAAAGATGCCAGCTGAGCAAGCCCATCATCATCTGGCAAACTCTGCTGCTGACAGCCGCCGCTCCAAGGCCTGTGAACACTGTCGGACCCTGAAAGTCCGCTGTATTCCTTCAGACCCTCTGCAACCACTACTGCCATGCGTACGGTGTCTCAAGGTAGGGAAGGAGTGCACTTTTCATGTTGGACCTCGACGAAGAGTGAAGAAAACCGATACGTAAGTTGTGATACTAGGACATTTCAGTATTTTTTACTGATGACAGGTCGGGCCGGTGGAACTCCGTGTGAGAAATGTGAACTAACTAGACGAGTGGCAGCATTGGAGAAAAAAATCGATATTCTGTCGCAGGCGTTGTATAGCACTAATGGAACATCAACAACGACATCAGCTGGGCCACCCTCGTTCCCGGATTCTGCTTCTCGCTACACACAAATGGGTGATGATGGTAATGGCATGGGCCGGCCACCAACAACAGTTGGTCAAACGACAATAAGTCCACCGACAATGAGTCAACCTCCAACGAAAACTGCCACTAGAGCAACCTCAATTAGAGCGGCACCCGACACGATGGTGTCCAGTTACATGAAACCCAACTTCCAGGCCGTTCTGCCACCACCGGACTCCACATATAAAATGGGACGACCCATATCTTCGGCGACTCCTCCGCTATCAGGGTCCCCTGATAATATGGCTTCTACGTCGTCTGAGTACTCTGTGGCGTATTCCCATAAACTCAGTATGTCTTCGATGAAAGACCATCCGTCTGTGAATGGTACACCCGAAGACTTCCCTATGCTTGCATGCCTGCCCACAGCAGCCAATGATCCAGCAGTCACACGAATCAATTCGTATGAGATCCGTGAGGAAATGGCTAGTCTGTGGTCGTTGCTGAGTGAAAGATCGCACAAGAAATCCTTGAACATTGAAGGTTCTCATTCTCGTGTCCCTTCTTACGAGACTGATATTGTTTCTGACGGAACTATCAGTCTGGCTAAAGCGGAGATGCGTTTCAGTTTGTTCAGAGACGTCATGAGCAAACTATATCCAATAGTGGTGCTTGATTCTCTCATTACTATGGAGGAGCTGCGGCGAGAACAGCCTACTAAATTCTTAGCTGTTATGTCTAGTGCTTCACTCGTCATGAGCGACAGCAGCCATCAAGACGAGTCCATCATTATTCACAACCGAGCTTACGAAGCAGTCATATACAATGTGATGCTGGTGGGATCTAAAACCTTCGAGCTATTGGAATGCTTGGTGTTGATGACATTTTGGTATAATGAGCCTGCCTTTTATCATCAGCTCAAATGCAACCTGCTTTCAAACTTGGTGGTGACCATGGCTGTGGACCTGGGTATGTCAGGCACATCAATAGCACAAAATTCGCCGTCTCTCCGGTATGAGAGAATACTTCGACCCCAGGTTTTGCTGGACCCTACGACGCTAGAGTGCCGTAAGGTGTGGCTCTATGTCTATTGTTCGACAGCTAGCTTCATCAACTTGATGCGACGGCCTTCCTATTCGCTGTGGACAAAATATACTGAAGAGTGCTGCGATTTGATCACTGCCTCTGATTTACCGGAAGAACAAAAGAGAGTTGTATTTTTCGCCAAACTGGCCCGAATATTTGAGGAAATATCTCTGTCGCTATATTCGACTTCCAACGGACCAAATCCACCTTCCATTTCAGATCCTCGAGTTCTATTTCTATTGCGACATTTCGAAGAGAGACTTAAGGAGCTATACGAGAACGTCAAGTTTCATGCTGACATCTATGAACCATTTTACCACGCAGTCCAAGTTTACTTGCACCAGCTTGTAATTTATGTGGCGTATGATGAAAGTCTGGGCCGGTCGCCCTTTTCAGAATACAGCCTGGCAGTGGGTCAGTTTCAAATAACAACTGACAGCGTCAGCTGCTTATCCTGGTGTTTGACCTCCTCCATACGCTCCATCGAACTATTTCACAGCTACACAGATGAAATGTTAGCCTCGCTACCTGTGTTTGCCTACAGTCGATTTGTGTACTGTGTGTCAATGATTTTGAAAATCCACTGTCTGGTTATTCTGACCCCTGGGCTGGACAAAATCTGTCCCGTCTCGTCTGAACACATTGGTCTTATACGGCAAGTTTCTAGCCGACTGGATCTGATCTCTCGAAAGTTTGCTTTCTCGAATGCTACACTCTCTTTCAATTTTATTATGAAACTGTTGATGGTGTTCTTTGATCGTCAGATCAAACGACTACTTAACGGCGGCGATGGTGAAATCAGTGATCAGGAAGTTTCTCGCAGAGACAGTCTTCTCACCACGACTAGTCCGCCCACCGCTGTGAACCAGTTTCTCAAGCCAGGTAATCCTTTGGGTAAAGCAGAGTCTCTACCTGGTTCACCATTGGATATTCTTTCTGCAGTAGCTATGGACTCGCGTCGCCAGAGTCAGGTTGGTAGAGAGAATATGGAAGGATTTGTTATGAAGCCTAAGAGGCAGCAGCCACGAACAAGTGGTAGTGGGGATGAGGACGACGACTATCCATTCTGGCTTATGAGTGATGATTTTTGGAAGGACATTATACCTAATATTGAAGCCTTCACCGGCTATGACGTACTTTAATTTATTGACATGATATCAACCTAATATAACTTTAATATAACTGTTAACAGTAAATGCGGTGTTGATTAAAAGTAGTAAAAGTCGTCCGAGTTTCTCAGCATCCACTCAAACAATGGGAAACGGGACCGAAAATGGACAAAGAATTGTACATTACGTTTATAATTAACTCTCTACAATGGGCTAACAAAGCGGCCGTCGGACTTATATCTGTCTAAACCAAAGGATCCTCAATTTATGCTTAAAGATTATGCATGTCCAATGTATAGATCGTCTGGCGATCCTTGGCACGTTTGAGCTGTGGAAAATCTTAGTGGTTGACATTCATAACCCGTCGAATTGCTCAGGGTCAAACTGACAGAATTGTCAGTCAAAGCGAATGGTCGATCAAAAACTGTTACGTGTACACTATTGCGTTATGTCTACGGGCCCGTACGGGCTCTCTCCCTATACGGCTGGTCCGTGTCTTTGAAAAGCATTTAAAAAGCTGGGGTTTCCAGTTTTGGGTTTCAATATCACTTGGCAAAAAGTTTGCACTTTACAAAAAAATGGTCTCAAAGTTATTGTGTTTGAGTTTAGTTGCCGGATCCTTGGCCAGTGGACTGCCAGCCGGCTGGCCTTGGTCGAAGCCAAGTCCCCCTCAGCCGGTCAGTTCAGTTCAAGTTGGCAAAAATACTTTTACCTACAATGGTTTGGTGGGTGCCGGTTTGATTCCTTCCAATGCTCGAGATCAGTTTGGAGATACCATTGGAGGAATTGGTTCCGCCATTACTGTTGATCAATTGAGCTGGACCATAGATGGTCAAGGTGTTTACCGAGGTGTCATGTACGCTCAACCTGATAGAGGCTGGAACACTGAGACTACGGTGGACTACCAAGCTCGAGTGCATACTTTTGATATTGAGTTCACTCCTTATTTTGGAACCGAGGACTTGAATACATCGTTTGTTCAGTTGCAATTGGACTACAAGAGCTCGCTGAAGTACTCTGGTCCCGACGGTCTCCAGACCACTGGTCTCGATGCTATCGATATTTACACTGGCCGAAACGGAATCAAGTATCCTGCTGCTGTTTCTCCTGCCACCGATAAACTGAGGTTATGCTTGGATTTGGAGGGTCTAGTCCACAATTCTCTCGATGACACTTTCTGGTCCAGTGACGAATATGGTCCATATATCTATCAGTTTGACAAGTTCACTGGACAGTTGCTGCAGACCATTGTCCCTCCTCCAGCCTATCTCCCTTTGGTGAATGGTAACTTGAACTTTTCTGGTACTTTGGACCCTGATAGTGGAAGAGACGGAAATCACGGATTCGAGGGACTGACCATTTCTGCTGATGGCCAGTATTTGTATGCACTTCTCCAGGCTGCTCTGGATCAAGATGGTGGTACCCATTCCACTCGAGAAGAGTACACTCGGCTGTTGAAATACGATCTTTGGTCTTGGGGCTCTCCTCAACTTGTCGGAGAGTATGTTGTAGTCTTGCCCTTATTTGAAGACCCTGACGAAGCTAAGAACCCTCGAACTGCCGCTTCAAGTGAGCTTCATTACCTCAACGATGAGCAGCTTTTGTTCTTGCCCAGAGACAGTGATAGAGGATACACACAAGCCAATCTGACCTCCATTTTCAGACACATTGACATTGTTGACCTCAGCAATGCTACTAACTTGGCCAACATAGCCATCTACGATAACAGTACTGGCACTATTGCCCCGGATGGAGAATACCTTGTTCCTGGTGTTGTTGCAGGTACTACTTATTCATTTATTGATTTCAATATCGAGAGTGAACTACAAAAGATTGGCCTGCACAACGGAGCACCCAACGTAGACACTGATTTGGATGAAAAGTGGGAGAGTATTGCCATTGTGAAAGCAAACACCGGAATCAATGACTACTTTATCTTGTCTATGAGTGACAATGACTTTATTACTCAGGATGGATATCTAAATGGCCAGCCTTACCAAGACGATAGTGGCAACAACGTGCCCACTCAAGTTCTGGTGTTTTGGGTTACTCTGCAAGGGTTTGATTTGGGTTTGGAGTTGACTGAGCTCCTTTAGACTCAGAATACATACTAGCACATATACAACTAAGTTACGCTAATAATATATGACTACACTGACATTTATATCGATCTTCTCAAGATCTTGTCACCTATATAACACGCCAACGCGTCGCGTACCGCGCGTTACCACCGGGTAATTTAATTTATCGTGCATAGTACTTTTGGACCTACGTTTACTTAAATAATTATAGGCTCAGATATTATACAGAGCTGTTAATAATACACCCGCCTATCGTCATGTCTCAGGTTCGTTACCGAAAAGACAAGTCGCATACTTTGCCTGGGGGTGTAAAAGAAGTATCAAAGAAAAATAACAAGTCCGGGTTCAGCGTTTTCGATATTCTACGTATCCTTTCCGGTATTCTCGTCTTGAATTTCGCTCTTTCCTTTTACATCACTAGCACGCCTCTTTGGGGTAGCCAAACCAAACTGACAAACCTCAAATATCTTCAATTCGAAGCCTCTAGACTACTTGGAGGTGATTATATAACGTTGACAGATGACGAACTGGCCAAATACAACGGTGTAGACAAGTCATTGCCGATTTATGTAGCTGTAGATGGCAAAGTGTATGATGTAAGCTCAAATCCTCTCACATATGGTCCTGGTGGTCCTTACTCGTTTTTCAGCGGCCGTGATGCAGCCCGGGCATTTGTTACAGGCTGCTTCCAGACTGACCTTACCTATGACCTGAGAGGACTCGATGCTGAAAAGGCTAAAAACGACGTTGCAGGATGGCAACGGTTTTTCGATAAACACCACAAGTATTGGTATGTTGGCCAGGTGGTTCATGAACCGCTCACAGGAGATCCTCCTCCACCTTGTGATGCATTGGGTCCTCCCAAAGGAGTGAGGGGGACAGGAAGTTCGTAACACACTTAAACCTCCATGCATATTAGATAGTCGTGTAAATTATAGTTGGACGTCCTTTATTCAGACGTTTTATACAAAACCTCTTTTCTGGTTTCTAGACTTGATGTTGGATACTCCGACTCCTTTAACAAGTTGAAATGTCGCAATCCTGTCATTCAGTACCATTCGAAACTGACTGTGGTTCAAATAAATATTTTCTGTTCTCTTGCGCTTTCTGGATCGTTCGCTGCTGTCCGGGTTTGAAGTTGGGCCAATTAAGTCCAATTCCTGGCCGTCAATTTCTAGATATGAGTCCACCAAGTTGACCAGAAACCCTTCACCGTATTTCTGGAATGTTATGTTCCTATTCATTTGCAGTGTTTCTGTAAAATCTTTGATCTGCTCACCAGCAGATTTGGTGAATGAGCATTGCCAAGAACCACCTGACTCGCTTAATACTACAAACTCTCCGGCAATTTGAATGATCAGTTCACGACTGACAGTGTCTACATATGGTCTTTTATAGAATACTGAAGAAAGCCCCGTAGTGGTGGTGCCTTTGTCTAGTTCGGAGAGCTTGACGTCGGCCAGATTGAGTGTAATTTCCTCACACCCCCGGTCTTCATTGTTTCGTATCTCGTGGGCAATCAGAGTCTGCTCCAGCCCTCTAAATCGGTAGTACCGACACTCTCGAACGAGCTTCTCTCGGTGTTCTTGAGAGCGGATTCCTATAGCCGACCCTGACAGAGCTGCCAGGAGATCTGCAAATATATCAGGAGAGCGGTCTGTCACAGTCGGCGGCGCAAGAGGTAGCGGCCGTCGAACATTGGTTTTCCTCATCCGTTCGTCCGACATTGGAGCAAAGAACGAGGCAAAGCCAAGAGTAAAGAAGTTAGGAGTATCTCCCGGTCGGTTGAACACCCCTCGTGGGATGGTGAACCTTCGAGGTCCAATACGAATTGAAAACTCCAGTGTGCCCAGCTGAGCAACCAGCTTTGGCAAGTGATAATACGAAGCGTCTGCTACAATATACATCAGCATTGATTCATCCTCGGGGACCATGTAATATCCTTGAAGATGCATACAGATCATGGCAAATACTTCGGCACTTCGATCAATATACAATGTAGGCCGCTTATCCTCTGGACTATCTTTGTACTGAAGAAAGAAATTGGTGAAATACGAGGGTGCATCAGAAGATAACGATGCTCCGCTAAGACGAAACAACTTCTCGCCTACTTGAATGGAATAAACCTGTTCATGGGGTAGGATTTCTGGGATAGTAGGGTCGAACTTGCCCAACTGACTGGAAGGCATCCCAGGCAGCTGCAAATTGCCCATTGTTCGATTATCCGGATAGCTCATTATACGATTTGGCAAATCGGGTCCACCGAGAATAACAATCAACAATTGTATGTCTAACTGAGCTCGTATATATAATGGCGACGATCACTGTTCAGCCGTGCCATGCAGGGTGCCATAATATGTTCGCGTCGACGCGTCGATTTTGAACTGTGCCAACAATGAACAATTATTATAGTATAGAGGATATAATAACAGACGGGCAGGTAAGTAGCACTAACCCAACTGTAGCCCCGCATGTTGTAATAACCAGAAAATACCTTGCAATTTCGAAATCTCTGTCCCAGGTTTAGGCTATTTGGAAGGAAGTATTGGCCAAGACGTAAGCAGCGACTGAGATTGAAAATTCGCTTCAATTTTGGTTCTAATTAGATTAAAGAAAACTCAAAATTAGAGCTCCCCCTATGGCTAGCTGAACTGCTTGCTATCAGTGGTATTACTCCTGACTCGCCTACATCTTTCGTAACACTTTTAACACCAGACGTCTTCTCCACCAAAGTCCTAAATGCTCTAAAATCAGATCCTAAAAGCGTAGATTTGCATACTAGATGTAATGTTTTCTTCTGGCTGGCCGAACGGTGGATATCTATTTTCGGAGACCAAGATTTGGCTGACACTATCCTAGAGGCATTGAGAAATAGAGCGGTGGAGATTTCGGATATTGCTCATAGTCAAAGAGGATTACTGGGAGATGCGTCGGAAATAATGTTCAAATTGGATGATTTGGAGAACAAGAGTAGGTGCATATATGTTTGAAACTTTTCAAAACTTGGCTTGGCCTCTAACAAGTCTTCAAAGCTACCCACGAATCCAACAAAGAGATGCGAAAATGGTTGGCAAAGTCCAAGTAGACCATGGAGTCTGTAACTCTGTAAATCATATTTATTGTAGCATTTATTATACACAGTCATTATACATAAATTATAGTTCTCTTTTTTTTTACCCCAAAGCATACAACCCTCATTCTTCCTCATCGCTATCTTGCACCCTCTTGGTTTGCCGACGCTTTCGCGGAGTAGCCTCAGCAGCCAAACTCTTTCTTTTCTTCGTTTGGTCTTCATCCCCGCTATCATCAGTGTCCTGGGCCAATGGTTCCTCGTCTATATCTGGAAGACCACCATTTTCCGGCTCAACATCCTCATCAGGCTCAGCATCTGGATAAGGAGAAGAAGGTGCAGAGCTGTCATCCCCATCGCTGACCACAAACTCTTCGGACTTGTATTTGGATGAGCTTTTGCGAGTCGTTTTGACTTCATCACCTTCACTCTTCTCCCGTCGCTTCTCCCCCCGTCTCTCCTTCTTTTCACCTTTTGATTTCTTCTTGGGTTTGGATTCCGCATTCTCGTCAATGATTGGCATGTCCTTTTCAGCCTCCTGACGAGCAAGATCAGCCCATTTCCGTGCCTCTTCTTGTAAAGTAGCTCGTTCCTCGGCAAGAGCCTTGGCTCTCGCAGCTTCCGCTTCTTCTACTTTCCTCTTTTCTTCTTCAATCTTCTCCTGATGTTCTTGTCGCTTCTTTCTAGCTTCGTCAAGTTTGGTCTTATTCTGCTCCTCATACTCTTGCTGCTGGGCGGTGGCACGCTCCAACTGTTTCCGAACAGTATTCTGACCCATAACTGCTCTCTGCTCCAGTTCATTCGCAGGGAAAGGAGGATACTTCTCTTTGGCAATCTCATTCAATGCAGCAATCGCCTCTTCCAAGCCCTTTCCGGCTTCCTCGATATCGTCAACACTACGTTGCGACTCGGGCACTCGTCGAATAAAGTCAGCAAGCTGGAACTGAACAAACGCCACGTTGAACTTTAGTCCCAGATTGTCAGAAGCGAGTGCAAATGCCTTTTTGGAACAATCCAAGGCCGATCTGAACGCTTGAAGATTCTTTTCACTCACAGCTCGAGCATACCAGGCTCTTCCTAGCAAAGTGAAAAGCTGAGGATCGCTGCCGTTTTTGAATCGATTCAAAGCGTATTCATAAGCTTCAATAGCCTTGGAGTATTGTTTCAGGTCCACTAAACAATGTCCACAGTTTATGTAGATGGATATGTCATGCAAAGTTTCTCGGATTTTGCCAAAAATATGGAGAGCCAAATCTAATCTTTTGGTTTCGGCAAAAATAATGGCAATTCCTTGAGCTGCGTATGCGTTGTGAGGATCAATTTGCAGAGCCTTGTCAAAGAACTCGGAAGCTTTGAAATATGCTTTTTCTCGCTTCTCCACGTCACTGTTACGGGAGATTCGAGTTTCTCGGGCAATCGTCAAGTATAAATTACCCAAAGCCACCAGAGAATAGCCGTCGTGTTTGTTGTACTCGACAAGCGATTTTTTGTAGTGCTTTTGTTCGGCATCATCGCTAACAGATTTTGGAGCAGTTCGTTTCTGTCTTCGTAAATACCATCCATATAATGAACGAACTTCCAGACTCTCATCATTTTCATTGATAAGATCCTGAATTTGCTGCTCGTAGCCAGGTTCGTTCAGGGCAACATTCAAGTATGCCAGTCGGATATTGGCATCAAGATATCCAGGATGCTGCTCCAGGACCTTTTGGTAGCCCTCCCGTGCTCTATCTGGATTACCGCTAGCATCTTCTAGTCGGGCGAGGTTATAATCTATAGTAGCCTTGAGGTCAGCTTGAGCATCGGAGATACTGGCAGAAGCTTTTTCGAAACTGGACTTTGCTCCTTCAAAATTTCCTTTCACATATTGGAGAACACCAATGTTGTTGTTTAGATGGGGAAGGGTTTGGTCACTATCGTCCATTTGCTCTAACACAGCAGTCAGACTTTGAAGAGCATTGTCTGCATTCAACTCTTCGTTGAGGTAAGCTAGTGTCAATAGCGCTTCGGGTGCAGGTAAAACATCTTGGTCTTTGGCAACATTGAGGTATCGTTGTAATAAGAACACCGCTCGGTCTTTTCGTTTGGGATCCCCAATAGCTCGTTTAGCAGTCAAAAGACCGAGCAAGAGAAGCGCTTCGAGGAACTTGGGGTCCTGATTTACGATACTCTCAAAAGTCAGCAGCGCTTCAGGAGAATCTTGAGCCATTTGAACCAACCCTTTGCCAACCATGGGAAGAACGCTGTTTTTCTTCTTTTCTTCTGCCAACTGATAGTAATGCAGAGCCTTTTCGTAATCTTCTGTAAAATGGTAGGCACGGCCCATCCAGAAATAACCATCAGATATTAGACTGGGGACATCAGAATAGTTCACAACTTTTTCTGTCAGCTTGAAAACTCCGTCCATATTTTTCTTTGAGAACATATAGGTTGCAAGCACAAGAGATGCAGCAGGATAGTTGGGGCTCTCTTTGTAGGCAGCTTGGATATACTGCATTGCCTTCGCATAGTTGGTAGCAAAGTCTGGAGCGTTGATATTCGATAAAGCTCTTTCCATATGGAGTAGCCCCAATAACGTACTGGCGGCTACATCATTGGGGTAGAGTTCGAGCGATCTTTCCCATGCTTCCTTGGCACCGTCCTTGTCTTTGAGCTGCCAAAAGCACAAGCCAATACCTATTCTTGGATCAGGTTTGAAATTGGGCCGGCCGTGCAGTACGCTCTGGTACCATTTTAAAGCACCCTTGTAGTTCTTCTTGTGGTACAAGACTCTGGCTTTGCCAAGTTGTGCAAACAAGTTCGCATCTCCTGACTGGCTCAACACTGTCTGAAAGGGCATCATCGCCTCATCGGCATTGCCCACTGCCAGAGTTAGAGCACCTCTGGCAAGGATATTGACCGTCCAGGTTCGATCGAGCTGGTATGCTTTATTGCCGACTTCTGTTGCCAATCGATGATAATCGGCCTTTGATCGCACACCCTGTTGCGCCTGCTGTTCGCTGACAACCGCTGGTGCTCGACGCAGCTGTCTTAGATACATCCAAGCCAGGCAGCAGTAAAACGGGATTCGATCCGAGTCTTTGACAATAATCGAGCTTTCCAGCCCCTTTGTGCACACCTCGATTCCGTTCTCCGTTTGCCCGTTCCTGCAGTATGCAGTTCCAATTGCCAGCCAGTATTCGGCGGCACATCTTTCGTTTTCCAGCAACACACAGATTTCCGATGGGTCTTCGGGCAAATCATTGTCCAAATCAATCGTCACCGCTTCTCCTTCGGCTTCCAATGGCACTTCCAGGATGTTGGCAGACGTGGGTACGGTCAGCATATCCACGTCATCGTCGCCGTAGGACGGTTCCACTCTAGATTCCAAGGTGTCTACTGTGGTCATTGGTGGTGGAGTCGATGGAAGAGAATGATGAATTAATTCAGATGGTGACGGTGAATTTCGCGGTGTCTAAGATGTATGTGTAAGTGTGTGGAAGCATGGTTGTGTGTGCTATGCAGTGTAGATCTTTCAATAGGAGTCTTTCATGTCGATCTTTCATGTCGAATATTTTATAAAATTGATCTTTATAGAATATCACGACTATAGAGTCCAAATGACGACCATGCGAATTCACGTTGGCGGGATATCCGAGAACCTAAAGAATGATCTAGGTGACCTGGAACAGCGACTGTCCAAACACGGAAATATTATAGAGCCTCTAGAGCTGCATTCAAAGCCGTTACTGGATACATACTTCGGGTTTCTGACTATGGAAATCTCCAAAGACCAGTTTACGGCGCTGAAGAACAAGTACAACAATGTGAAATTCAAAGGATCACTGCTGACTATTTCCCCGGCGAAGCTAGGCTACAAAGAGAGGTGGGAAATTGACTGTCAGCGGCCCGATCCTCGTCCCAGTAAAGATCAACTGAAGAGAATGCACTCGCTGCCCGTGCAAGAAAAGGGACTTGAATTTGGTAGAGAAAGAGTCAGTAAACGTGATTGGAGAAAGGCAACCATACGATTCAGTAAAAAGGGCTCAACGAAAAAGATTATTGTAAAGTGTAAAAAGAGTAAGCTCTGGGGGTACCAGAAGGACAAGAGTCTTCGAGACTTGGTACATGAATATTTACGGGGCCGTTGGTTGGATGGTTCTGGTGATACGATTGAGGTTGCAGACCAGGTTGCGATAAGCCAGGACGTGGCAAGTACCGTTGAGGAAAATGACGATGACGAGAAGAATAGGAATATGAGACTGTTGGAAGAAATGTTTGGAGGGGGAGATGATAAAGAGTGGAAGATTGACAGTATGGATGTAGATGATGAAAAGGAGGAGAACCAAAAGATGATAAAGTCTGAAGGTGTCGCCTTTTCTGACAGTGAGGAGATTGAAGAGATTGAAGTCAGTGAGGAAGTTGAAGAGACAAAAGTCAGTGAAGAAAGTGAAGAAAGTGAGGCAAGTGAAGAGAATGAACAAAGTGAAGATGAAGACGAGAGTGAAAAGCAAGAGGCTGAAGCTGCAGAAAATGAAGATACCACTTCTCTGTTTGACAATGTTGAGAACGATGTGACTGGCTCAAAAAACACCACCGAATCTCTTAGGCAGTTGTTCAACACCCAAGATGACGGATTGTCATTGTTTGGAAATCTGGATGATGATATAATTGAACAGGAACCGGAACCCCTTGAAACAGCCATTGCTCAACCAACTCGAGTTCATATCCCGCGATCGACTTTTGGCCTATTTTTCCCTCATTACGAGTCTCCATTTTTGAGTTCACAGTCTCAGATAGCCAAGCTGAAGACGTCCCCGTTTGAGACCGAAAAATGGAAGAAGGAGTTCTATGAAAAGAGAGGAGAATGGAACAGGGAGTTTAAACGACGCAGAAGAGACGTTTTACGGCAGTTGCGAAAAAAGAATATAGCAAAGGGGAAGTTTTACTAACCCATCATCAGCACAGCATTATTTATACGTATAGACTTATGAATTCCTAGCATGTTTAATTAAACTCACCAGTGTTTTTCCATTGGGTCTCTCTCCTCAGCTTTAATTGACCTCCCTCCATTTGCTTCCCATTTCTACGGCAGCGGCTCCCCAGTCAGATCCGTGGTTATGACCGTTTGCAGTCAATCCCGCTCGAGCAAGAGCCTGCTCTTCAGTCAGACACGTCAGCAGCCCAAAGATCACAGGAGTATTAATCTCCTCTTGCAATTTCATCAATCCATGAGAAACAGCGTCAGCAATGTACTCAAAGTGCATTGTGTCACCTTTGATCAAGGTACCGATTGAGATCAAAGCATCAAACTTCTGTCTTTTACTGAGAATTTTGGTACCAAACGGCAGTTCATAGCTCCCCGGAACACTCTCAATGACAATGTTTCCTTCCTGAACACCCAGATCAGTCAATTTCTTAACCGCTCCTTCCACAAGAGCTGAAATAACCTTGGAGTTCCATCGAGCATGAACAATTCCAACCTTCAAGTTTTGACCTAATTAGTCAACGACCGGAACTACAGGATTCATACGTATACCTACCATTGTATTCCTTGTCCACCTGACCTAATCCTTTGAAAGCGTGAGTGGCCATTGCTGTAAATTATAAAATCTTTCAGATCACAAAGAAGCTGCGAATAAACTGTCGAGGAATTGTTAAATTAATGTCTGTATATGGAAATTATACGAAGGATATACAGGCCGCATATAATAAGCGAGTGGGGGTGTTTATTGTGAAGAACGAGAAAGTTATCGATTAGATCTTAGTCGTTGTAATCATTATATCTATAGTCTCTCATATATACAGTAACGTTTTGCTAATTTAATGTTCAGTTCCACGCTCACACCAAGTGATAGTAGCATAGTCCACTGACTTTTCGTTGTGGTACAACCTGTTCACGTAAATAGTCTCTCCTGCAACTCCGACATCTACTCGACCTGTCGTCAAGATAGTAGAAAATACTACCTTTGATAGTGGAATTGGCTCGACTGTGTCGACAGTCCAAAACACTTGGTTGTTCGCATACTGTAATAAATAATAATTGTCATTGACAAATTCTTTGGTGGGTAGCGTATCACCATCATCGTCGTCCAGTTGCTCTTGTAACTGATTCCACCCAAAGCCAGCCCATTCCACAGCGGCTCCTCGAGGAAGTTGGTTGACCTCTGCCACTATCAACGGTCGCTGCGTATGCATGAGTTCAGAGTTCAGCTCTCTCCATGCTTGCAAAACAAGTGGCAGTGTCGACGACTCGGTAATGTAACAAACACAAGTCGCCAGTTTGGAGATTTTCATCACATCCATGACCTTGTGAATGTTCTGTAGACTTAAGCAAACTTGTAATGGCACGCTATCCGCCAGTACCATCGTGGACGGGATCAACCCAATCTGGCCTGCCAGATAAGTGATTCCTTCGTAGGTTTTCGCCTGCGAGTACGGCCCAATGTTAGCTGGAGCCCAGAAACTTTGACTTTGAACGTGCAGGCCGATTAAATTCGAAATGGTGGTCCGCACAATAACTGACATTTGAGCAAGAGAGCCGTCGGGGAGATTGGCTGCAATGCAAACTCTGGCTGGCGGTAGAGGCTTTCTGAAATAAGTCTTGTACACGTCGTTGACAGGACCAAATGTATTCATGTCAGCAACAATCAACGATACAAATGCAATGTGCTCAAATGTGAGACTATGAGAAAGAACGGTGTTGGAGAGATTGTCAAATATGTTTTTAACTTGGTCAGCAGCAGTGGTGCCTTCAGCAGTCATATTGTACAGGAACAAAGAGTTTCTCGACTTGGATTGGCCACTGTTGGTGTTATCGACATATGTAGGTCGTTGGTCATTGACAGTTGGATCACTTGAAACCTTGACATCTTTGATACTTTCATGTATTTGACCAAACATTTGATCCAAAAGAGACTGCTCTTCAACAAATTCGCTCAGGTTCGCAGTCGCACTTGTATCATCCTTCTCAACGACTCGAACCTTTAAAGAAAGATACGAGACATCATCACTAGAATGATCCACTACTCTCATTTCCTCTATTTCCAGTTTCCGTTTAAAATGTGGACCATTCAACACCAATGTCTCATACTCTCCTCCTTCACCACACAAATGCAACTCATACATTTGATTCAATTTTAGTAGTACGGGCTCTAATTCACTTAGAGACTTCCCCAGGTGCTTTCTGGATAATCCTATTCCAGCGGTTTTGATCAACCGCACGTCCATGCCACTGTTGATAATCTCGTAAAACAGCTGCTTCTCTGGCATCTGCCAAAGATACGCCAACGAGATCAACCCGAGTCGGGCACAAACATTCTCTACCCGTACTCGTTGATACGTAGAAAGTATAGCACCAACAGAGACTGCTTTCACATCGGGATGATTCTCCACGACAGTCTTGAGCAATTGATACAGATCTTCCGTCTCATCTTCGCTCCTCACTTCGTATTCCAGCGTATTACTGGACGATCCTGAAATACACTGCCGATAAAGCGGCACATCAAATACTTGATCAAACCACGAGACTGCTTGGTACCCGACAGTTTGGTACATAAAGCTGTCTAGTTCATCTTTCTCTCCGGCTTTCGGATACAGGTTGGCGAGGGCAACCAGGTCATGGCCCAGAGTTTGGCATTTGAGTATATTGAAGCATGAGTCCTTACCACCTGATACCAGTGCCACAAACTTCATTAATGATATACACAACCCCACAGAGCTAATCGACAGGGCCTAAAATAGATTGTTCCGCAGACCTAAGAAAAAAATGTTGCAGATCAAATCCAAAAAAGAATCCCGGAACAAATAAATAAATGTTAGGTAACATCCCGTACACATTACATATTTCATACATTTGACACTATCGCCGCATCATCATAAACTCCTGAACTGAGCACACTTGGCATAATATCGTTTTATTTTAAATTTCAGGGGCTCTGCTTTCCTCACTGAACAGCATAGTAAAAAATTAAATACTACAACAACCTTCATCTTTGTCAACCTATTATTCTCTATTGACACTTTGTACTTTCAACTATGGGACTGTTCAAAAAAGGCAAAGAAGTGACTCCCGAGCAAAACAGGGACTTTTTGGAAGCATCAGGAGTTCCCGTGAAGTCAGGAGGCGCTTATAAGAAGAACAAGTTTTCACAGTTTGCGGACCATGCTAGCAGACTAAATCAGGGCAGGCTAGGAACCGGTCCTGCTCCTAGTACTGGGGGAAACCCATATGCTTCAAATGGAGCAGCGGCGGGATCTGGAAATCCATATGCTGCTGCTGGAAGTAACCCGAGTGTTGGCCGCTCTAGTAATCCCTATGCCAGTGCGTCGGGTGAGGTTTATGGCCAAAACACTGTACCAAAGGCAAACTATTCATCTCGGGCCAAGAATCCGTATGAAAGTGACTCTAGCGGGGCGACCAGACCTGGCCAGGCACCCCCTGGTTATGCCCAGCCTAGTTACAACCCGCCGCCACCAGCAGCCGAGTCAGCTTCTTCTTCACCATATGCAGCCGCTGCATCTTCCTATGCCAGCAGATTCGGCGACCAGGGGCTGCGTCGAACAGACACCCAAGACTCTGAGCTTGTCAGCAAGCGAAATGAGTTGTTCCGAGGAGCCACCCGGGCAGCTGCTGGTGCATCGGCTGGCGCTGCTGGCGTTGCTGCTGGGGTCTCTGCCTCCCGAAACACTCCGCCATACGACGAGCAACAGCAGCAGTCCAGTGCATATGGCAACTCATACAACCCGCAGCAAGAACAAACCCAGGTCGAGTCGGAAGACGAAGATGTGGAGCAAATCAAGGGGCAGATCAGATTCACCAAGCAAGAGTCAGTGAACTCTACTCGAAATGCTCTACGGCTGGCTGCCGAGGCTGAAGAAAGCGGGCGAAACACACTTGGCATGCTGGGTTCTCAAGGAGAACTCATTTCCAACACTGAAAGCTCACTTGCCCTGGCCGCAACTCAGAACCGTATCGCTGAAGAGAAAGCCCGGGAGCTGAAGACTGTGTCTGGATCCATGTTTAGGCCGCATATCGCTAATCCTTTCAACTCACGGAGAAAACAAGAAGAAAAGGAGGCCCTTATCAAGCAAGGGAGAATGCAAGAACAGATTGCTCGAGAGAACCGACGGCAAACGGCATATGAGAGTCAGCAGCGTGTCATGGGTGGATTGACCGACAGCGGCCCTAGCGAGACTGCTCAGAAGTACCGGAACCAACAACGAGCAGGAACAACCGAGCGACAGAAGTATCAGTTCGAGGGTGATTCTGAGGACGAGGATCTTGAAAATGAAATCGACTCTAATCTGGACGCCCTTTACGACGTCAGCGGACGTCTTAAGAAACTTGCCATGTCCACCAATGAAGAAGTCACTCGACAGAATGATAGACTGGATAACATTGCTAATCAAACCGATGACTTGGACGTTAATGTGCACTTGAACACTTCTCGCTTGGCAAATATCAAATAATATACTTTAATATTTATTCATAGCTTGCAACACAAATACTTTAAACCTCTTAATAATAATTGTCAAAATAAAATAAAGCAATATATATATATCTAGATACTATCGAAAAGACAGATAATATATCAAACTCAGTGACCAACCAGATCACGCGGCCTTGTGGTCTATTTGCACAGTCAGATGTCCTTCGCCGTCATTGAAAGAAAGAGGTGTGGCATGTTCGGATATCTCACTCAATGACAAAGATGCTGCACCCAGCTCGTTGTCTCGACCAAGACTCTTGTGAGCCATCACCTTGAATATCAACTTAGCATCAGGGGTTGCTTTGAATGGAATCGACTCTTCGATTCTAACTTCTCCGCCAGAGGACTTGATTGGCTTGGATTTGAAAATCTCTTTCTCTTTTTTCCCATACACATAGGCTCTAACTTGCAGCGTATGATGGCCCTCAAATCCTTTGATGGTACCAAAGTTAATAACACCACCAACTATACCGGCTCCGTTGTGTTGAGTCGACATCTCACTGCTGATAGAGTTACCCCTAGTATGACGAGTCGAAGGTGTCACGCTGGATTGGTCTCCATTGGCAGAAACATTGTCTTTGTCTTTCTCTTTGTCATCACCACTTCCGTTCTGGTCATTCTGTCCATTTTGTCCGTTTTGTCCACTCTGCCCATTCTGAGCTTGAGCTGCTGCTTGCGCATGTGCCACCCCGGGATGAGAAGGCGCTCCATTCTTATGACCCAGTCCTAATGCACTCTTCAGCAGTCCAGCACCCTTCGAAGATACGCCGCCAACAGCACCCACTGCAGCTCCACCGACTCCACCAACAACTCCGGCAGCGCCACCAACGACTCCACCGCCAATATCTCCCACCATCTTAACGGGAACTCCGGCAGTGCTGAGCACCCTACCAGGAACTCCTGCAGCACCGCTTATAACAGCACCGGGCAACGAGGTCTTGGCCTTGGCCAGCACTTGCACATAACCTGGTCTAAAAAGTGCCTTAACCCTAATGGTGCCTTTATGGCCCTCCAACGGCGCGACGAGCACAGCGGCCTCCATCGGTTCCAGCTTAGCTAAATCAAACTTCGCGATACCAAGATCATCATCTTGTCCTGGTCCCATGTCCCAGTCAAAAACCTGGATTTGAAAGCGTGAATTGATACGTTTAGGAATAGGACCTTCCCAGAATTCATTCCAAGCAGGGTTAAGGGTCTTCTTTTGTACTTTGGTCTTGAAAACTTTCTCTCCGTTGTACATAACCACGGCATAAGGATCAGACTTTCCGCTTCTGTCAGCAGCTTCGAGATCGGCAGCATCCAAAATGTCAAGTCGTAAAGTTCCCTGGTTGGTGATTGATTCAGCGGGATCAAGAGTTAACTCGACTGGAAAATATCGGGCTTGAACTTCAACATATCCAGAATTGGATCCAAATTTGATCTGCTTAGGATTCTGATATCCATTTCTGAGTAAATCAACGGTCGGTACCGTGACATGCTGCACCATATCTTCAGGGTGCAGACTGTCCTCTTTCCGCACAACCTCAAATGTAGTTTGGGAAAACTCGAGCTCTCTCACCATATGCTCAGCAGTCTCTAGAACTTTAGTTTTAGCGCCACGAAGTTTGGGAGATATAAATGAAGGGTATGTAGACATATCGAATCGAACCCTCATGAAACAGTTATCAGGACACGAGGCAACGTAGTGAACACTAAGAGCAAAAACACCGTGCTGATATCCAAGCTGCTTTTCCAGTGGCATTTCAATGCCCTCTGGCTCTTCTTCGCCAGTGAGCTCAGCATCAGGTGCAGACTCATCTGTAACATCTTTAGCCTCCTTGCTTTTCTTAGCAGATTTGCCGTCCTTATTCTTCTCAGCATCAGCACGTGCCTTTTCTTCAGCGGCCTTCTTCTTTTCCTCCACTTCCGCAGGGCTGAGAATGCACATGGCAGGGTAGAATTGCAAGTTGTATTCCACTGTACCTTTGGCACCCCTATTGGGCATTGCGAGTTGTCCAGTCTTGAATTCATGGCTGGTATACTCACTGTAACCTCCTTTTCCATTGGACTGAACAATATCTGTCAGGTTAACTTTAAATTTACCAAGGGTTCTATCATGTCCCGATTTTTCAACATCCATAGCTTCAATGACAACCGGCTGTGAGTCATTCTGTATGGGAACATACACAATCTCGTCAAATTCTGGGTCCAAAGTATTTTCAACAACCTGAGTTCTAGCTTTCTGGAATCCAGCAACCATTACCCGAACGTACGGATCAATGGTACCCACTCGCTCCAAATTTCGAAGTCCAGATGCCTTCCTGACATGGATACGTACAACTCCAATAGGCTCAATGTATCCGGAGGTACCACTGGTGTCCTTGAGCGCAAGTGGTTTCCACAAACCGCTGATCTTGATCGAACCGGTAGAGGCCAAGTTGAACGAGTCTTTGCCGGATTCGATAGCTGATAGCAACGAAGCGATATTGGTGGTGTACCTTGCAATGACGGGGTCCGTGGCCATGCCTCGCGAATCTCGAATAATAATAGACAGTTTCGATCTGGTTTTGTCTCGGATCAAATGCTCTTGGCTATATTCCCAAATTGGGTTATTGTTCCTCTTCGCCACTTTGGTAGTAGCGACATGCTTATCACCAATAGATATATCAGCATACGTAGACAGTTGCCCGACTAGAGAAGTTTTGGCATCAAGATCTTTGGCTTGATGAACATTTAGTTTGAATATACCGGTCTTGGAATCTGGAGGAGGTTCAACAGTACCGTCATCCAACTTCTTTCCTTCCAGAATAGGGAAGAAATGAGTATCATAGACAAGAGTCCCTCTGCTCTTGCCATTGGACAGAATATCCGTAGTGACAGCTTCTTGATCTGGTTGATGATCAAGAGATTCCATGGGAAAGTTGGCAGTGCCAATCAGCCTATCTTTTCTATAATCGTTGAAATCGATGACTTGCAGACTAAGCACCTCAGTGAGATTCTTGACCAGAAGATAGTGCGTTTCATTCCAGACCGGGTTCTTTGTATCCGATTTAACGTCAGATTTGGCAAGCACCTCTTTGTCACCATAGGAAAATTTGACATAGGGATCGACAGTATTACCAAGAGCGTCAGAGCCTTTGAGCTCTTTGGCGGCCCGAAGATTGACAGCCAACACGCCGATAGAGGCATCCACACCTGCTCCAGCCAACATTTGCTCAATATTGAGCTGGAAGGCATTAGGAGCATAAAGCATAGGACCAACATTAGCATCAATCATTTCTTTGATAAACTTGCTGAGTCCAGGGATGATGTTGATATCAAAACCGAGCGTATCACCACCAATGGGCTTGAGAACAAAGTCAATCTCAGGGGGGTTGAGGAAAGCCACATCTACCGTTTGTACGTGAGGGAAGGCTGTCATCATCTTAACTCGCACTCTCATTAAACCGCTGAAGGACATGTCCTGCACGATAATTGGTAAGGATTTGGAAATAATACCTTTTCCGACCCTCACGCCGAGGACAACTTTAGGGTTTACCTTTGCTTTGACCTGACGGGCTGTCATGTCCAACGTGTCGTTTGGAGTGAAAGAAAAGGCCCAATCCATGACGGCGACGTCTTCGGCGGTCTTGGGAAAGGTTCGTACGTGATCAATTCTGGGGGGTTTAGTTCCAAGAGTGAATGTGTCTAGGCTTAGGGACTCAATGAAGCCAGGAGTGGCATCGGCCAAAACTTGATTACCGGTAGTAATGACGGTTTCGGATAATACGGGCTCGTAGATAAGCCAGAACTTCTGGAGAAACGTGTTGAGCCATTCCATCGTTTCGGTGTCAGTCTCCAATTTCTTCTTCTGCATTGCTCGGGTCACATCATCTCTAAAGTTTCTTCTCACTCGTCGAATACTCGTTCGATAAGCAGTCGCAGTGAAAGCAAGGACAATACCCAACCAAGCTATGCCACCTCCAAGACGGGCAACCAACCAGGAGAAAAGGGCTGTCACGAAAATCAAAGCAGTATTCTGGTACCAGTCCCCGAAGAATTTCTCGTTGAGGTACGATTCAAGGAGGGTGGATCTGGCAAGCATATCGTCGACTTCTTCATCGGACGCGAGCCTGTCTCGCTCGTCCCATCCACCAACTTCTTTCCAGCCAACGAATTCCGGTTTCGGCTGTTTGCGCTCCAGAGCTGCCTTTGCAGCTGCACCTTTTTCGAGCCGTTCCTTGCCTATAGATTTAGATGTCTCGGTACCTTTAGCATCCTGTTTGTCTGGCTTATTCGGTTGAGCGGCCGTAGCCTTTGAATCATGGTGGCCAGAAGTTATATCTTTCGAGTCAGTCTGAGGGACGCTGGGTTTTGGTTTGGATATTGGCTGCGTTGCATCGGCAGCAGGCTGTGGTGCATCGTTGGTACCTGCAGCTGGGTGAGCGCCTTCTCCATGCCGGTCTGGAGAGTTGGATTTGGGAGGTGTTTGTTGATTTGCAGGAGTACGTTGGGGGGACGATCTCTTGTCGCCGGGGGGACCAGAGGAATTCCCCGGAGGGGTTGGTTGTTTGGCGGGAATCTCGTGGTGATAAGGCGATTGGGCAATATCTTCATTTTCCTTGTTAGACAGAAGTATATCTGTAGTGTCTGATGCAATTGGTTCACAATGATCGATCAGTTGGGCAGTTGATCTCCCCCGGTGTGTATATATATTCTTGTACTCACCCTGTTGCCTGGCAACGGTTTGGCGCCAAGATGTCCAGCCTGCGAAGACTGCAGTCCCGCCTGACCTGATTGGCCCTTGCTGGATGTTCTGTCCTTGGAGGATGGGTCATCTGATGTCTGGGCATAGCCATTCTCCGCCTGCTGGGTGTCCGCCTTCTCGGCCACATTCTCAGCATGTTCACGGGCCTTGTCTACCAAGCCAGGGACAGCATTAGCCACGGGATGGTCTGATTGTGCGGCGCCGCGGAGAAAATCGGCCGTTTTCTTTGCGCCTTCCGACACTTCGGCTCGAACATTGGCAGCCCTATCGTGGGTCTTTTGTGTTTCGTCTTCCGCTTGTTTAGAGACCTTGGCTCTTGGATCCAGCGTTTGATGAGACGACATATTGTGTCACAGATGGAAACGGGTTCAGTTCTTCACAATAAAAACAATCCACAGCAATTGAAATAACAGTGATAGGAGCAAAAAAACACTGGAAACTAAACAAAGCTTGCTAAAATAATAACCACCCGAGGTAATCTGATAAGTGAAATATTACTATAATCGGAATTGTTGTCTTGTTCGTGTGGAACTAAATAATCTTGTTAATAAAACAAATCAATTGGTCAATTCGCTGTCTTTATATTCCACTCACCTGGCAAAGCAATTGATAAATTGGAGATTTGTGAATCAGGTTCCACAAAGTAGTGAAGCAATATTGTTTCCTAGGGCCTTGATAAAAGCACCTTAGCCCCACAAAACGCCCTCATGCCCTTCTTGGATGACAGGAGGGTAAGTGTACTGCCGAGTTGTTTTGGTGTTAGTATGGTGAAATATTTTATGATGGTGTTAATCATGCATCAAGAAGCATTAGCGGCTGCATCGCCAGTGCGTGCCAAGGCGGTTGCTGCCCTGTAGATCGCAAGGGTAGGTACCCGAGTGGAAAGTGCAAAGTAGTGACGTGAAACATACGCGAAGAGTGACGTAGTGGGATTCGTAGCAGGCGGATGAACGATCATGAGTGGTTGATTATAGGAGAATTTTGCTAGAGTAGTTTGATGAAACTGTCCGGTATGTTTGGTATGGCATGATGAAATTTCACCCTATTATAGCACTCAATATATGCACAGGGATAGCAATGCGGCGATTTTAGGTCGGGTGAATTGGCGAGAGTACCAGTAATAGGCGGGTCAGATTTTTGGTCGTATACATAATTAATTAGCTTGACGCAGAGTGAATAATGCATAGGATAACTTTGGCAATTAATCAAAATCCTATTTAATAGTATCTAATTGTCTAATTGAGTAGTATCTCTCTCGATAGCTGGACGCAGAGTCAATAGTACAAGTGATAACTTCGACAATTGAATTAGATCTGTTTGGTAGTATGTAATTGATAGTATCTCTCTCAATAGCTTGACGCAGAGTCAACAGTACATGGGATAACTTCGACAATTAAAAATCTATTTAGTAGAAGAGTATCTATCTCAACTAGTATGCTCCTTGGTAGCTACACGGAGACACTCGTCTTCCAGCCCGGGAACATGGATGTACTCGACCCCAGCCTCTTCTAGCTTTTTCCTTCCCTCGTTTTGCTTGACAAATGTGTCTGGTTCCATTACTCCAACAAACACACTTTTAATTGAAGTTTGGAGTACACGATCCACACAGGGCAGGTTTCCACTTAATCTCAGAGAGCATGGCTCCATAGTAGTATATAGCACAGTCCCTTCAGGTACGTCACTAACTCCATGTTTGGTGAAATACTTTTCCAACGCGCATTGCTCAGCATGAGTGTTGCCAGGCAATTCACGAGTATACCCGGTCTCGAGTATCTCGCCGTCTTTGACGAGCAAAGCTCCGACCGAAAAAGCATTCTCAGTTCCTGTACTCTTCTTAGCCTCGGCCAGGGCTCTCTCCATAAATGGTAAATGAATTTCCGTCATCCAGTCTGGAATGTCTGTTTGATAGGACCACTTGCCGTCAGTTGAATAATATTTCAAAGCGTGTAGCCACAGATCCAAATCGTTTGGTCCCGGGTCAGTGTAGAGTTCAGTTTTACACTCCGAGCATTTTTCTCCCGTCAATCGTTCTCCTGCCCCCTTTAAGCTGTCCTTCGGGTGGATCCACGATTGAGCCACTTGGACTTTCCCGATTTCGTGTAGTTTCTGCGAGATCTCTAAATCATCTCCAGCACCATCTTTGCCAAGCTCGGGCCCCCAGATCTCTACGTTGGAGTACTGTGGGTCGTTAGCGATGGGGTAGCCCAGGTATTGGAGGTGAACTCGGATTTGATGAGTTCTGCCAGTTAAAGGTTTGCACTTGACGATACTAGTTTCGCCATCGTAGCTGAGTCTTTTGAAGACGGTGGTAGCTTCTTTACCTTCGGGTTTGACTCGATTGAGGGCCACTCGGGGGTCTATGGTCATGACGCGCTCATTGCACGTAATCTCATGTCTTGTTAGAGATTATTAGACATTGGTTTAGAGTCACCTCTTGTCCGTTCGTACTTACAGAGGAAATTCGCCCTTCACTCGAGCAACGTATTCTTTCCTGACTTCTCGGCTCCGCAGCTGACCACTCATCTTGTCTGCTCCTTTGGCATTTTTGGCCAGGAACATCAGTCCAGATGTTAGTCTATCTAGTCTATTACATGCTTGTTAGCTTGCTTGTCCTTTGCCCATAGTTTTCTGTATACCTTTCACATACGATGAACGTGGAGATTCTTTTCATGCTTGAGAACCATCACCACAGTATTGAACCGGAACCGTCCCGTCGGATGGACAGGGATCCCAGAAGGTTTGTCTATGACTACCAGCTCATCATCCTCATGGACTATCTTGATCTCTCTGGATGACACAGCCGGTTCATGTTTGTGAGTTCGGTGACCAATGGAGTCTCCGTTTCGTATGATCGTATCAAGGTTGGTTGGCTTGCCATTGATCTGAACCTGACCGCTGGAAATAGCTTCTTTCTGATTAGCAACCAGTTAGTTATCTAGAGCGGGGCAGTTTCTACCTACATAGTAGTCCGCATCTCTGTCACGAAACTCATTTACAAAGACGTCCAATAGATTTCTATCTCTCCATCTCAATTTACAAAACGTAAGATACGTAAAGTAGTACGGGGGCAGTCGTCTTAGGCGACCGTCCAGAACGTATCTGGCACCCTGGGTCATCTCATCATCAATGGTGGTCTCAGATGTGTGATGCTGTTGCTGTTTGATCCGGAACCCGGCTACATCTCTCCGCTTTCCGAGTTTTGGAGATCGGCTGCGATACGATTCCGGGGTCGAGGTTCGAGTACTGGGTGAAGGAGAGGAACTACGGGGAGTATGGGAAGAGTCGGCCATGAGTTTATGTTTCAAGTGAGTCCCGAGCGAAAGGGACTCGGTGACAATGTTCTTGAGTCGAGTAATGTTGGAAGTGGAGGAGGACGAAGAAGTTGAGATCAACAGTGAAATTTCAACGTTATATGCACGTATAGGAAGATCAGCAGCGACAACAGAGTGGAAAGACGTGAGAGAGGAAAGCAGTCCAGAATAGGCGTTTGAAGATTTGTAACGTTTCGTGTCTTGAGAAAAGTTCAAAACTCCCTCTGATAACTTGCTACGATACAAAAATATTATATTTATTCCAAAATCTTCATATTCACTTAATAACCATCATGTATAATGCAGGGGAGAGTGGATATGCACCCTCATAGTACCACTACCAACTGACGGCCCTAGGCCCTACAATAATAAATACGCAATAAATAATAAAGCCAAAGCAATTCCCAGGTAGACTCGTCCCTTGTTCGTTGTAGTAGCATAAATTCCATACCCTAGAGATTGGTCAGAAGCATAGCCAGCCAGTTTGTTAATAGCCAAATACGGACCGAGACCCAGACTCACAATTCCTTGAGAAGCCGTAGTCCATGTTAGTTCGCCAGAAAGAGGGAACTTGGGAGGAGTACTGGGGACAGTGATGTGTAAATAGACAGGTCGGTGATCAGAGCCGAGGTAACTAAACAGAGCGTCGTAGGAATGGACTACTGCGTCACCGTTGTTACTGTCAGCATCACCACCATATGGTAAATACAATATCCGATCACACCAGGACGGTAATCTCTTTGGGTTGTAATTTGTCTGGTTTTCATAGAACTTGAACGTCGGCTTGAATGTGATTTCTGCCTCTGTAAACCCATAAAGAGTGTTTCCCTTTTCTCGTTCTAGTGTGAGTTCATCTATAGACTTGTAATCGATTTCATGGGAGCTGAGGAGACTTTCGGTGTGGTTTTGGTCGATTTCGCCATCTATAGCCGGCCCTCCCGTGTCACCAAACGGATTACGAGTCACTCTGTAGTTCAAGTCCCCCATGAAGAAGAGATGGGTGTTTGGCTGGTAAGCGCCAAACCCATTTCCAAAGTCTAGCATGGTGACAATGTTCAGAAAGTCCTGGTTTCTGTTTGCAACGTAGCCCTCATTTGCGGTGAGGTGAGCGCTGATAAACACAAACTTGCCAATTGATAGGTCCAGAAGTAATCCTGCCGCACCTTTCAGGCTCGATCGCAGATATCCGACACCGGTGCCCGCGCCAACGACTTTGTTGACCGTATACGACAGCGGATTCCCATAGCAGACAATGCCTGTACCTCCAGTTGTGTATCTTCCCAGCTCTTTATACACACGAGGTCCATATGCTTCGCTCAGAGCGAGTTCCGCACCGCCCAGAAACAGATCCAAGTAGTCATCCAGGTGATCAAAGCAGCCGTCTATAATTGGGGCGAGTTCTTGGAAACCAAAGGTTAAAAGAACAGGCGGGTCTTCGGGAAGTATCTCAGTTATCCAGTCGGCCACATTGGCAGTGGCATGCTTTAATTTCGCACAATTGAATGTGTGGAAGAAGAGCGGGATCATTTGACGGGAAAGCTAGGACAGAATCGATGATGTTGAGATGATCGTCGGAGTCTGAGACGGATCGACGCATTAAATTAGTGGGCCATAGGATTAGATTCACACATTATATATGGCGATGATGTATACGTATTCGGAATAATACGAGAAATTTTATTATAATAGTGCGTGTATCATTTGCAACAAACTAGCTATAGTTACCATTTGTACTATAGACTGGTGGTAAGCTTACTAGCACTATATATAGTAGTACATGCGCATGTAGCTATAGCTATAGACTGAGATCCTTGTACTATCACAGTACTCTCCAACTCTCATTAATAAAAACTGTAGGAATATGTTTGACGTACTTGTCCTTACCACTGCATTCAGCACACTAACTTTACAGCCATCTAAGTTACAATGTAAATATATTATAAATCCAGTCGCTCGTAGCCCATTGTGTCTAAATATGCTATCACCCTATGTTTATACACGCCGTCGCTCCTCACACCTCATCCCCCAGACAACCATGACAAATCACCACTCCTAGTTCCACGCTCTTCTTATCCTTTCTACTACTTCCATTAAACCCTTTGCCACAGTTCAACGATTTATAAATCGATTCTCATTGTCTGCTTCTTTATTTATCTCTCCATCCATCCAAGTTTTAAATCGTTTTATAAAAAATGAGCGACGATAAGAAAAAGCACCACGCCAACTTGGCTGATGCCTCGGGCGCCGAACCCGATATCAAAGAAGACGCTACTGCCACTGCTATTCTGCGTCGAAAGAAGAAGGATAATGCGTTGATTGTCGAAGACGCCGTCAACGACGACAACTCGGTCATTTGCATGTCGCCCAACACAATGGATCTGCTCCAATTGTTCCGAGGCGACACCGTGTTGGTCAAGGGCAAGAAGCGAAAGGACACAGTGTTGATTGTGCTGTCGGACGAGGAGCTCGACGACGGATTGGTCAGAATCAATCGAGTGGTCAGAAACAACTTGCGCGTGCGACTCGGTGACATCGTCACTGTCCATCCCTGCCCCGATATCAAGTACGCCAAGCGAATCTCGGTGTTGCCCATTGCCGACACCGTCGAGGGCCTCACCGGATCGCTGTTCGACGTGTACCTCAAGCCATACTTTGTTGAAGCGTATCGACCGGTCCGAAAGGGTGATTTGTTTATTGTCAGAGGAGGAATGCGACAGGTGGAATTCAAAGTGGTGGAGGTTGATCCCGCCGAATATGCCATTGTTGCTCAGGATACAATCATCCATTGTGAGGGTGACCCCATCAACCGAGAAGATGAGGAGAACAACTTGAACGAGGTTGGTTACGACGATATTGGAGGCTGCAGAAAGCAAATGGCTCAGATCCGAGAGTTGGTCGAGCTTCCTCTGCGACACCCTCAGTTGTTTAAGAGTATCGGTATCAAACCGCCTAGAGGTATCCTCATGTACGGTCCTCCTGGTACTGGTAAGACCTTGATGGCTCGAGCTGTTGCCAACGAGACTGGTGCGTTTTTCTTTTTGATCAATGGTCCCGAGATCATGTCCAAGATGGCCGGAGAGTCTGAAAGCAATCTCAGAAAGGCCTTTGAGGAGGCTGAGAAGAACGCTCCTGCCATTATCTTCATCGACGAAATTGATTCCATTGCCCCCAAGCGAGACAAGACCAACGGAGAGGTTGAGCGACGTGTCGTTTCTCAATTGCTGACCCTCATGGACGGTATGAAGGCTCGATCCAACGTCGTGGTCATCGCCGCTACCAACCGACCTAACTCCATCGACCCCGCTCTGCGACGATTTGGTCGATTCGATCGAGAGGTCGACATTGGTATTCCTGATCCCACTGGTCGATTGGAGATTCTGCGAATCCACACTAAGAACATGAAATTGGGCGACGATGTCGATTTGGAGACTATTGCCAGCGAGACTCATGGTTATGTTGGTTCTGATATCGCTTCCTTGTGCAGTGAAGCTGCTATGCAGCAAATCCGAGAAAAGATGGATCTCATTGATCTTGAAGAAGAAACCATTGATGCCGAAATTCTCGACAGCTTGGGAGTTACCATGGACAACTTCAGATTCGCCCTTGGTATCTCCAACCCCTCTGCGCTGCGAGAAACCGTTGTCGAAAGCGTCAACGTCACCTGGGACGACGTTGGAGGACTCGACCAGATCAAGCAGGAGCTCAAGGAAACTGTCGAATACCCTGTCTTGCATCCAGAGATGTACACCAAGTTTGGTTTGTCTCCTTCAAAGGGTGTTTTGTTCTACGGCCCTCCTGGTACCGGTAAGACGTTGTTAGCCAAGGCCGTTGCAACCGAAGTATCTGCCAATTTCATTTCGGTCAAGGGCCCTGAACTCTTGTCTATGTGGTTTGGAGAATCTGAATCCAACATCCGGGATATCTTTGATAAAGCCAGAGCTGCTGCACCCTGCGTAGTCTTCTTGGACGAATTGGATTCCATTGCCAAGTCGCGAGGTGGATCCGTAGGTGATTCCGGTGGTGCAGACAGAGTTGTCAACCAGCTGCTGACTGAAATGGACGGTATGAACGCCAAGAAAAACGTGTTTGTTATTGGAGCCACCAACAGACCTGACCAAATCGACCCTGCTCTTCTGCGACCCGGTCGTCTTGATCAGCTCATCTATGTTCCTCTTCCCGACGAAGAGGGCCGATTATCTATTCTGAAGGCTCAATTGCGAAAGTCACCCTTGGAGCCTGGTCTGGATCTCCGAGAGATTGCCAAGTCCACTCACGGATTTTCTGGTGCCGATTTGCAATATATTGTACAACGATCTGCTAAATATGCCATCAAGGATAGCATTGACGCCTCCATCAGCGCTGAGAAGGAAGCTGCTGCCGGCGGTGAGGAGGATGTGGCTATGGAGGACCCCGTGCCATTCATCTCTCGAGCTCATTTCGAAGAAGCCATGAAGACTTCCAAGAGATCAGTTAGCGATGCCGAGTTGAGACGGTACGAGGCATATGCTCAGCAAATCTCGTCTTCTCGAGGAAATACCAGTTTCAGATTTGGAGAACAAACTGGAGGTGGTCAAGACGGAGGTGCTGCGTTAGGCCCGGAGGGAGAGGATGATGATCTCTATAGTTAGATGGTATAAATAGTGTAGCGAATAAGACAAACTAGAGTATAATTAAATCGTTATGATTTCATATTGTACAGAATAAATAGTTAATTGGACACTTGATATGTGTTAAAGCAATCCTTGCTTCTTCAAGTCGTTGTACACCTTTTCCGACATGACATTTCCGTCCTCATCTTCCATTTCCACAGTGGCATCTCTTGAACTTTGTTTACCAGCGTCAGCTTTCAGCTTTTCCGCCAGGTCCATGGCATCCTTGATGGCAGTGATGTCCTTGAACAGCCCGCTGGACTCAATACCCAAACATTTCAGACCGTGGGTATGACGAGGCTCATTAAAGTGCTTCTCGTACGCTCTACGACCATTGTAGACATAGTTGCCACATATTTCGCAGGGATACTCGATTCCAAGCCCTTGCAACTTGTATAGCCAAAACGGGATGGGCTTTCCATCCCATCCTAATGGAAGTTTTAGAGGGTTATATATGGCCTCATTGTCAGAGTTTTCATCTTCGTCTTTCCTTTCGTCCTCATCGCTCAAATCTCCCTCTCCAAAGATATCTTTCTGTACTGCCGCCGCTTCTAATCGGCGTTCTTTATCAGTCAGTGCTTGCCGTCGTTCTATGTTTTGTTTGGTGCCTGTAATGATTTTGACCAATAAGTCTACCAGAGACTTGATGCAGTACTCATGCAACGCAATGGCCCTTCTTTTCAGGTCAGTCGAGGAGTTGGCGGTCGAGCTCTCTAACAATTCCGCGTTTTTCTTGTGTTTTTTGCCGTTGAGATGACCGTTGTATACCGCTTGGTTTGTAAACTCTTTGGCACAAGCCTTGCAGTAGATAGTCTCTGGCTGGTCTGTTCCGTTCTCAAGCGAATTCTCGCCATTTTCACTCTTTTCATTTATTTTAAACCACTCTATTTCTCCCTTCTCCCATGCAGAATCAAAATCTTGTTCTATTCGAGCGATTGTAACTTCCGGAGCACTTAGAGGGAACACCTTTTTATAAAATGCTTCCAAGTACTTGTGCAAGTCGGCAATGTACTCAAAGTACTCCACATCTCGAAGCCGAGCAGTCGAGTATAGGTCTGTTTCAGTGAATGCATAGAAAAGTTCGAGATACTGGGTGTACGAAAGATGCCGGTTGACGAATTTGAAGTTGAGAAATTTTTCGTGAAAGACGATCAAGTCAAGGAACTTTCCATAAACCTCTTCGCCAGAAAAGATGCTATCCACATTCAAGTCACTCGCAAAGGAACTGAGCAGTTTAAAGTCTCGACTCAACTCCTCATCTTCGGCTTTTTGTTCACCCAAAGCAGCTGCTTCCTTCAGTAGCACATGCCTCATCGCATAACTCTTCCGTAGGTCTTCTACCGTTTGATTAGGGTATCTACGATGAAAGTCCTTGACGGACGCCAGCTGTTTGTAGAATAGATCAAATGTAGCCTTGGATGCATTGGACTGGCCCAGTGATTTAATTTCCTTTTGCCGCAGCAAAGCTGGGTGTCCAGGATCTGCGGCCTTCAAAGTCCTAGGAGCTTCAAACGATTGTTTCAAGTATTTACATTGGTCTTCATATCGTTTTAGAAATCGTTCGATCTCCAGTCTTTGCAACGCAGTATCTCGAACAGGTCTCTTGCGTTTTCCATTAAGGAGTGAATCTTCCGAAAGCCGCTGAGTGTCGGGCAGTAGATGGGGATTGTAAGTAATCCGATCGGTGATGGCCTGCTCGATTCGCTCGAGCTCTTCAATCCCAGACCGTTGAGCTTCCAAAACGCCACTCATTTCGAAAGGGTCGTGTATCAGAAGAATGAAATAATATACAATATTGATTTCCACTCGAATACTCACACACTAAACTGGGCCCTTACCCCGATCAACTTTTTCAGCCGCGCATCTGATAAGAAAATCAAAAAAAAAAAAAAAATATTATGAAAATCAATCTGATATTAAAAATCAGTCTTTGATATTGATTGAACAGTTCTCACAGTTTTCAAATGTCCTTTGAATCTCTTGGAGTCTCAAAATGGCTTTGCGAAGCTTTAGAAGTCATGGCCATCCATAGTCCGTCTGCCATCCAAAGAGCTTGTATTCCGGAAATCCTCCAGGGCCGAGATTGTGTCGGAGGAGCCAAGACCGGTTCAGGAAAGACTATTGCATTCGCAGCTCCAATGCTGACCCAGTGGTCCAAGGACCCGTTTGGTGTGTATGGACTGATACTTACACCTACTCGTGAGTTGGCTATTCAGATAGCCGAACAATTTGCAGCTCTGGGTGCCAACATGAATATAAAAACTGCCATCGTGGTAGGCGGTGTGGATATGGTTGAGCAGAGCCTGCAATTACAAAAAAGACCGCATTTTGTCATTGCAACCCCGGGTAGACTAGCAGATCATATTCGAAGCAGTGGTGAGGAGACTGTAAAGGGACTCACTCGAGCCAAGTTCTTAGTCCTTGACGAAGCTGATAGGTTGTTGAGTGATAGCTTTGCCGATGATCTGGGAGAGTGCCTGGCAATCCTTCCTCCTCCCGAGAAAAGACAGACTCTGCTTTTTACAGCCACTATCACAGATCCTGTGAACCAGTTGAAGGATCAACCGGCCCGAGCAGGCAAACCTCCCATGTTTGTCCACGAGGTCGCTGCAGACTCGATAGCCATTCCTAGCACGCTTTCCCAATGGTATGTGCTGGTTCCCTCGTATGTCCGCGAGGCTTATTTATTTCAGATTCTTACACTCGAAGAGAATAAAGACAAGTCGGTTATTGTATTTGTCAACCGTACGCGAACAGCCGAGTTACTACGACGGCTACTTCAGATCATGCAAGTAAGAACGACATCACTGCATTCGGAGATGGCTCAGAGTGAGCGAATGAACGCCCTAGGCCGATTCAAGGCAGAGGCTGCTCGTGTATTAGTAGCCACTGATGTAGCATCTCGAGGGCTAGACATTCCCACCGTGGAAATGGTCGTCAACTTTGATATCCCCGCTGATGCAGACGACTATATCCATCGAGTGGGTCGTACTGCTCGAGCAGGAAGATCAGGAGATAGTATATCCTTTGTGAGTGAGCGGGATGTTTCACGAATTGAAAACATCGAGGAGCGAGTGGGAACAAAAATGGAAAAGTATGAACAGGTGACTGACTCGCTGATAATAAAGGATTCTCTGAAAGCTGTGTCGACTGCAAAACGAGAAGCAATGATGGAAATGGAAAAGGAAAACTTTGGTGAACGTCGTCGGATTCAAAATGAAAAGAGACGTGCGGTCGCTGAGCATGTGAGAGGCAAGAGGGCAAAGTCGTCCTAGCTTTTGTAGGAGTAGAAACATAGCATAAAGTATATTTGCATCCAACCCAGTGAGTATCGTTAGTCATTCTTTGACCTCCCCATATGTAATCCATGGTAGTATCCAGCCCAATACCAGGCCATAACCAGCTGCCTCGTTTCAGCGTCTAGCCCGTCAAGTGGAATTGATGGTGCTACACCAACTGCTGGTGCTGGCATCTGTATATTAGAATCATTAGCCGCAATCTCTAATCTCTCGACGCTATGATCTTTGATACCGTGATCTTCTTCAACCTCTGTGCCTTTTTCGGCCACTTTTTCAATCTTTTGATTTTCTCCTTCTTCCATTACAACGTCATTCTCTTGGCCTCCTTCAAATTGTATTGTCTCAGAGCCTTGGACATTTTCACCATGCTCGCTCTGGGCCTTGGCTGATCTTCCTGTGCGGTGAAATTTCTGGTTAGTATTGCAAAAACTGTGGCTGTCATTTCACTTACCTTGTACTCTTGAAATCTCTCTTCCCAGTCTTTTATTAGCAAGGAGTCATCCCAAGCATCTTTACTCGTCAAATCAATATTTATCTTTTCGGTCATTATGTTAGTGATTGTGGAGTTGGTATAACCTTATATGTGCGTTGATTAACAAGTACATGGCGATCGGTGGTGATAACTGGAAAGTCACTACTAATCTGAATTCATTTAGATATAAAACAACCTTCATACACAGTAATTATGCACAGTAGTATTGTCATTAAATATGCTCATGCCTATCTATATATCGTATTACATGCTCTTATCTAGCTCTGCCTCCTTAGAATCCCTTCTTCTTCTGCTTCGTGATATGTGCCTGTAAGACCTTTTGCTGATCTCGAAGAGACCGTCGCGCTTTCCCTTGAACCTGCTTCTTGTGAATCATCATGACAAAATTCTTCTTTCGAGCCTTTTCTTTGTTGGTGGTACTTCGCTGCTTGTCGGCATGCCTGTTCTTGCTAGAAGCAAACTTCTCTCGTCCCTCTCTTCCTTCTTTAGCAGCAGCAATTCGCTCTTCTCGTTCTTGTTTGTATTTCTTTGGACCAGCCAAAGTCTCAGCATTAACCTGCTCTTCGTTTCGGGGAATGTTTCTCTTGCCCATCATCTTTTCAACTCCAGCGGCTTCTCGAAGTTCTTGAATCTTTGCAAAATCAGCAGGAGTAAGAACAGTGGTGGCTGCTAGCTTCATGAAAGCATCAGCGCTGTCAGCAGCGACCTGAGCGGCGGACTTCTCAAGCTTGGATTTCTTGCTGTCTGGTCCCTCTTTGTCCTTATCTTCGTCATCACTGTCATCTGAATCAGAAACATCATACTCTTTGTCACTCTCCACATTGATCCAATCATCAGAGTCAGAATCATCGTCCTCCTCGTCATCGCTGGCCACCTCCCATCCGTTTTGATCATTTTCGTTAGCCTCGATACCCTGTTCCTCTTTCCATTTCTGGAGTAATTCCAGACCTTCGATACCTTGCACAACGCTTCTATCAACACCAAACTTGGGGACATTCTCTCCATTTTCTTTCATAGCCATCGCAGCAGCCTTACCTCGTTCTCTAGTGGGTAGCATAGATGGGTCGATTTCTCGGAACAAACCAATCAAACTTCGGGCTGCCATCATGACAGGTTTTGATTTGGAACCTTTATATTCAATAAGATCTTCCAACAACGGCTTATCAATTGATAAAGGTGCTCGACTGACGATTTCCCGAATAGTGTTAATACCAGCAGCAGCCACTTCAGCAGCCACACCGTCACTGACAAACTCATCAGCAATTTTTCGCACCAACGGAGTGATATACTCTGGAGGCACCAGATCATGACTAGCCTGAGCAGTAGCAGCCATAATCTGCGTGACATCTCTTTGCTTCGGAGTAAGGTATTTCATGAAGAAGGAGTACAATCCCAACACACTCAACTTGTGTACACCAACGAGTCGGGAAATGAGGTTGAGGAACAATATTTTCTGCTCAAGAGTCAGTCGATTGCCTCCCTTTGAGAGATGTGTAGTATATAGGTTTTCAGCAAATCCTTGAGGGTCTCGCAGTAAATGAATAGCAGAAAAGTTTAAATAAGTAGCACTGTGATGTGCCTGGCCCTTTTTCTTCATAGCCTTTATAGCTGCCTCCACTTTCTTCAACTTCTTACCAGTCTTTTTGTTGATCTGAAGACGATGTTTGATAGCACCAACATCTATGTCGTCATCATCACTGTCCTCATGTTGGGCATCTTCTCGCTCTTTATCGGCACCCATGAAAAACCGGGCCGCTGAAGAAGCCACTTTGATGTTACTGTGAGTGGCAGCATGCGTCATGATCTCTACAGTCCTACTGTCATCCCAGATACCTCTTCTCCACAACTCTCGGGTTATCTTCGTAGCCCACAAACCATTCGACTCTTCGTCAGTCAGCAGATTGAACAGCAAAGCTTGAACGCTTTTGTTGACTTTCTGGTTCTTAGCCGACTGATTCACGTTTTTCAAAAGAGTGATGATAGAATGGTAGACCTGACTTCGGAGAGACTTTGATTCAGTAGAGATAAGCACCGGGAACAAGGTCTGTACCAAATACTCAGGTGTGATAATAGATTTGTTGCGCAGCATGGTCAAGTTCTGAACAATCTTTTCCTTCAGCTCAGGTGAAATCTGATTATGCTGGTTCTTAAGGATATCAGAGATTTCATTGGGGAAAGTTTTGGTCTCCTCTGGGTAACAGGTACACATTTGTGAGACGAACCCGATCAAGTCGCCAAACTCATCATCACCGTCAGTTCCCTCAGGGTTCTGAATGAAAATATCTCTCAGCGATTGATAGTGTCGCAGTTGGAGCAAAAACTCTTCTTTATACGACGGCGGGTCTCTTCGGATTAAGTTTTGCAACAAAGCGATATTAGTTGGCAGCAAGGCTGCTCTCTTTCGTTTTACCATTTCGATTAACTAAGATTATGAAAAGATAGTTCAGGACGTAAAATTGAATTAACGAAGATGTGTGAAGCTCTCGGTTTTTTTTTTTTTTTTTTATTTTGAAAATGGAGCCGCGCATATATATATGCATAATTCCGCATATCGTTGCATCATGTCTGCATATGATCAGCAGATGTCAAACGAAGAAGTTACATTTTCATCTATCCATCAATTCATTAACCTATCATATATCATAATTCATAAACTAACACCAAAATCTATAAGCTCGGTAAAGGAAACCCCGGCTGAGTAGGATCTCTCTCTCCTCAGCAATCTCTTGAGCCAAAATGTCGAAATCGACCTCTCGTCGCCCAGTATCCAGGTCCATGTCTCGGGCACGGACAAATGGTGTACGATATATGATCTTGAATGCTATGTAGCACACCAGTACAATGGGTAAAGCAAGATAAACCTGGAAGAAATCGATAGCGTTGGCGGATTCTCCAATCGGGAACAAGGCGGTCCAGAACTGGGCAATGAGAACAATGATGTTCAGGATCAGTCCATAGTAAGCACCGGGCAAACCAACGGCAGATTTGAACACCAGTTCATCCAAAGGTTTGCCTTGGACAGCCATTCCTCGTCGGTACCGGATGTAGCAAAAGCAGACCGAGCCCCAGGTGAACAGAGATGACAAACCAGACAGAGCAAGTAGCCAGTCAAACACTTGGGTCTCGACAGAGCTGGCAGCCGTAAAGCACAGTAATCCAACTACGCAAGTGATCAAAATACCAACCAGTGGTCGACCATGACGGTCAATGTAGCCAAAGCTTTTGGGGGCCTGACCCAAATGAGCAAGAGCGGCGATTGTTCGGGAAGTTGCGTAGACGGAGGAGTTACCGACCGAAAGCACAGCAATCAGGACGATGACGTTGAATACAGAGGGAAGACCTTTGATGCCTGCGTTTTCAATCGCGATAACGAATGGCGAAGAAGTAATGTCGACAGAACTGGCTCCCAAAAGTCGACTATCGGTAGATTTAACGAGGAATCCTACAATGAGCAAAGCAAGCACGTAGAACAGAGTGATACGCCAAAAGACCTGCTTGGCAGCTCGAGGTAGATCCTTTCTTGGGTTGGCTGTCTCTGCAGCAGCAAGACCGACTAACTCTGTACCAGCAAAAGCGAAAGCCGCGTTGACAAACACCGAACATAGACCTTTGAATCCATTTGCAAACGCCCCTGGATTGTGCCAATACTTTGCGCCGATGAAACCTCCCTGAGGACCACCACCGCAAATCAAGACAATACCGAGAATGATGAAACCGACAACAGCAAGAACCTTGATTGTCGACATGATAAACTCAGCTTCACCATATCCTTTTACACCGATCAAGTTGATTCCAACAATGACCACATAGAAGAGCGCTACCCATGCTACAGGATTCACGTTGGCAGCCGGATTGTGATCTGTTTGCCAGTATTGAATAGTAAATGAAGCAGCGACAAGTTCCAAAGGGAAAGACACCATCCACTGAAGAGCGTAGTTCCAGCCCATCGCGAAACCCCAGGCAGGATCGACGAATCGAGTAGCGTAAGTTGCAAACGCACCAGCAACAGGGTATCGAACAGCCATTTCACCTAAACAGTGAACAGTACAAAATAACATAGTACCGATGAGAGTGAAACCAATAACCAACGAAGCTGGTCCACCAGTGTTCAACGAGCCTCCTGAACCGACGAATAAACCAGTACCGATCGATCCACCAATGGCAATCATCTGCAGATGTCGACCTTTGAGCTGTCGGGACAAAGGAGCACGGGCAGTAGCCAGAGCAGCCTTTTCGATATCGGTGAGTCCTTCAAATTCGACAGAGCTGATATCTGCTCTTTTGAACGAGTCGATGAATCGGTCCCATCTTGGTTTTCGGACCTTGTCTTGCCGAGCGATGGTCAGTTCCCGAAAAGAGCTGGCACTCTCGACATCGGTTTGGACTGTCGACTTACTGTATGGTGACTGTTGATACCCCTTGTAGGTGTACGGTGACTGTCTGCCAACTTGATTCTCCGAATCATTAAAATGGTAAGGAGACACAACTCGAGAGGCTCTGCTGCTGTTTCTGTTGGACATATTGTTGTTGTTATTGTTGTTGGACTCTCCGTAGGGAACACGTTCTCCCGAGAGTGGTGAAGACCTGAATTTGTTGAGTTCTAAGTACGTATTATTATCAGCCATGGAATGAGGGTTATGGGTTTTGATTTATTTTCGGCCGCTGCTTTTAAGCATGTATTGGACCTGCCAGGGAAGGAGGGGTTGTTTTAGAAAATGATTACGAAAAAGCCAGGCACGAAATATATCAGAGGGTTGATAAATTAATGATCGTGCTGACGAGAAGGAAAAAAGAAGAAAAGGAAGATCTGGAGATAAAAGCACGGATTCCCAGCGATACGCCAATCAATACGTATTAAAACGAGAACCCAGATTGAGCCAGAGGTATATAATCCGGGCTCGTTAGATGGTACCTCACCAAAATGTACTCTATGTCGCTAACACTGCAGATCATGCCGATATCGACATAATTTGTTTTTGTCGATTAGCCCATTCTAACCAGAAAAGGAGATTTATAAGGTGATCAACGGTTTCCCATTATTGTTTAGGCCTAGTCTGAAAACCCTATCTAATGGGCGGACCAAAGCGAGATTGCATGAATGTTGCAGGATGTAACCTTCTGATAGGCTAAACAATCAAGAACGTATAGACCCCATCCACTGCCATGGGAAATAGCCGAAGATACAGATATCTATGTGTGTGGAAGAAGTCGTTTGACCGAGTCACACAGTTCCCGTCCCAAGTGTCTGGTTCGGCTTCTACATATTACGGAGAAGCATCATAGTTTGGTTATGATGGCTGCACAGACGTTTATGAAACAGGAGATTTTTCGATATCTCTCTCCTTAGCATAATACGAAAATTTGATAGGAGCTGCAGTAGAGATGTGCAAATTGAAAAATAAAAGCCCTTCACTCCAGTTTCTTCCTTACATTTGTTTGCGGATCGGTTGCGGATCAAACCCCTTTGTACTGCCTGGTCCACGTAACTGCCAACGTGATAAGCGACACAATTAGCAGTTGTATCTCGACAGGAAAATTCAATACAGGATGCAGCTTACGAAATCTTGATGCAAAGCTCTACTGGTGTGTTATAGTGAACCGTTTTCAAAGGAGAACATAAGGCTAAAGAGGATGAATAAACCATTTGGTATAACTTCAACTCGAAACTAATTTTTTTTTTGTGGTTCATGGATCATTTCATTTGACAAGGAAGTGTTGTAAATATTTTTTCGGCCAGGTTCGTTTATGCCGTTCACCCCTTGGCAAACGGGGGCAATGAGCTCCACCACCCCTCACCTCAAATTTCACCCCTGAATTTTGTAGTTTACAGCCGTTAAGGCGCACGGTTGGCTAATATAGCCTGGGTTAGGGGCACAGATGTAAGAGTGGGGCTTGCGTACAACTTATTCCGAGGTGGAGGTCTCAATATACCTGTGCAGGATACTTGCGGATACCTATGCTTGGATACGGGAGTTGATATGTTGAAAAGTAATAATACTATAGAACCAGAACAACGTAATCATGTTATTTTAAAATTCCCGTTACATTTACGTGACAGGGAGTGTAGTTGGGTGTACGTCGTGGTTATTGTAGTTATCTACCCATTCGAGATATTGTGTGTGCATATATATTATTAATAAATAGTTGATATGAAAAAAACATTTCAATTCCGGCTGGTACTCGGAGAAGACAATGCCGCTTCAGTTTGCATACGCAACCGGTTTGTGGTGAACAAAGAGTCAATTGCCTTGTAATTAATCTTCTTGGAAAACGTACGCTGCTGGATCATATTGCTAGCACTTTCAGCTGCAGAGGTTGGTGCAGGTTGAGGCTCCTTGGCCTTTGCCTTACGTCGTTTCTTGGGCGCTTTATAGGTCCCGTTCTTTCTATCTGCAATCTCTTTAAGTCGCTTGTTTTCCTGTTCGATTAAGTAGTCCCGGTTCAGCGTCATCCATACCCGAGACTTAATAGCCACCTCTTCGTCCGTCAAAAGGAGACTCTCTACCTCCTCATCGTCAACGTCAGAAAAATGTTCCGGATCATCTCGGACTTCAGACACCCACGTAGACTGCCCGAGTAATTTCAGGGGAGCTGTTATAGGTTTGGTTTTTCCCGACTCGCCTACTGCAGCTTGTCCTTCATCTGCAACTAGACCGCTTGCGGGTGGAGCGACGCTACAAGAAGAAACCTCTTCCACGGTAGAACCATTTGCCCGTGCACCCTCTGCGTTTGATAGAGCGTCAACTACTGCGGAGAATGCCTCCTCTTCGTCTGATTCTTCATTGACGTCATCGCCATCGTCGATTTCTTCGTCGATTTCTTCTTCCGACTCTGCTTCAGTCACCCTTTCTTTCCCTTTAGCTCGTTTCAAAGGCGGCTCTTCTGATCCTGCTGTCGGCTTCTCGCCCGCAGTATCTACAGAGCTCTCTCTACTTCGTTTTACCACAAGCCCCGGCATTAAACCATCCAGTTTAAATTTCTTTCGCAAGGTTTCAGCTTGTGATGCTTCCACAAATTTAGGATCCTTCAATGTTTTTTCTAGCTCCTTAGAAATCTCCGACAATTGTGCGTCATCTTCAACATCGTCAATGTTTATTTTCAACATGGCATCGTCAAAGGTCTCCCCCTTTTCAAACTTTTCAAGTTCTTCAGCCTGTTTTTCAGCAAGCTTTTTCTCGAGTTCGCGAAGTTTGACAAAAGATGGTGGCTGAGACGAAGGGATTGCGTCAACATCGGCGCCTCGAAAATCATTGACAGTCATGGTACCGGAAGTGGTATGCCTGAACTCGTTGAGACGTCGCTGAAGGGTCTCTATACCTATCTTGGCCACAAACACTATTTCGGCAGGGGATCGCCTGAAATTATTCATACGAGCAGCAATTAGAATGGCGGCAGCAGCAACACCGGCAGTTCGACGACCCTCTCGAAGCCAGTCCCTGTCCATCCGTTTCAAGATTTTGACAGCATCTTCCTTGACAGCTTTAGTTCCCTGTTCACCAAACGATAACTGGGATGCAAATCTGGTAATAAATAAACTGGGGTCGGGGAATTTTAGCTGGCTTTCCTTGAAAAGTCGCACCAACTGTAGATATGTAGCACCAATGTAGAAAACGTTGATACAAGCCTTTTCGGCAAAATCGATCAGCATGTGAGGGGTTTCAGCTTTTCGACATGCGAGATACAGACAGGCCGAGTAGACGTATAAAGATCTTCGTCCTTTGACAAAGCCGTAAGCCAGAGCCAGTTTGAAATACTGTACTCCAGTAAGACCCACAGCCTCTGGGATTCCTAACTGATGGGCCAGATTCTCTATACGAATCTTGGCTCGAGCGACAGTCTGTATACGACTTTCACCCTGAGCTCCATGGACACCGGCGACAGTGGCACGAGCTTGATCATGGCTGACGAAATGACCAGTGACCACAGCAGCACCCGAAGCACTTTCTCCAAATGTAACTTCAGACACGATGTTTGAACTGTCAATGACCCGGCCGCAGCTGGTACAGACCAAATCACTGGTGACATTGTCACGAGCGAACTCGTTGCTTCCGCACGACGGACAGCTTTGTACGGCCATGACTACCACACAACTTCAGGATAGCGCTTTGTGGATAAGAGAGGCCGCGGCTGTGTGATACAGACCCAATTATGGTAATTAAGCTGTCTGAATATTCGTATTAACTGGTAGACTTGGGGAAGTTTGTTCTTTTCTGCAGTATGCACGTAACTCCAACAATCACCAAGTGTTGCCAACTTAGTTCACAGTCTTTAGATCCTTTCCCAGAACCTCTCAATACTAGTTCCTGATATAAAATAAATATTTACATCACTTACAGCACCAACTCAGAACATGCTTTTTACAACGACCACCACGTGACTTTACTCTTACCCTCCCCACTCATCCTCTGCACATCCCTCGCAGCTAAACCCACCATACAACGCACGCTAAGTTTTCAGGAAGGTTTTTGTGCTTTGAACTTCCCGTGCACACAATTTTAGAGGTAAATCGAACTGCTCTCCATCCACCGCAGAAAAAGTGACCATTTTGTTACACAACGGGGTGTTTGAAAATAATAATAATCTGTCTTATTGTTCTGATACTACATTAAACATAAAATAAAATAAGAACCATGTTGCGATCCTCGGCTAAACTCGGTTCCCGATTGTCCAGGTGCGTATGAATTGATTGGAGGAGAACGATTGATGGAAATACGAGCTCGAATTCCCGGACTCTGACTACTCAATCTTATTTTTACTTTTCAAAGCTCTCTACAGTATCAGCTAACAAGAACTTTCTCTAGCTCGGCTTCCCGAAAAAGCTATGCCGACACTATCTACAACCTGAAAATCAACTCTGATACCAAAGTTCTGTTCCAGGGATTCACTGGTAAACAGGGAACTTTCCATGCTCAACAGGCTCTTGACTATGGCACCAAGCTTGTCGGAGGAACCAACCCCAAGAAAGCAGGCCAGACCCATTTAGGACTCCCCATCTTTGCCAACTTGGCTGACGGAATCAAAGAGACCGGAGCTAGTGCTTCTGCTATCTTTGTGCCTCCTCCTTCGGCTGCTGCCAGTATCATGGAAGCTATTGAGGCTGAGATTCCTCTGGTTGTCTGCATTACCGAAGGTATCCCCCAGCATGATATGGTTAAAGTCGTTGATGCCTTGAAATCCCAGAGCAAAACTCGATTGGTCGGACCCAACTGTCCCGGTATCATCGCTCCCGAGCAGTGCAAGATCGGTATCATGCCCTCGTCTATTCATAAAAGAGGACGAATTGGAATTGTGTCTCGATCCGGTACTTTGACCTACGAGGCTGTCAACCAGACCACCAATGTCGGACTGGGCCAATCTCTGGTCATTGGTATTGGAGGTGATCCTTTCTCTGGTACTAACTTCATCGACGCCTTGAAGGTGTTCCTGGAAGACGAGCAGACTGACGGTATCATCATGATTGGAGAAATTGGTGGATCTGCTGAGGAACAAGCTGCCGACTTCCTCAAGGAATACAACTTGAGCCGAGCTCAGCCCAAGCCTGTGTGTTCTTTCATCGCTGGAGTTTCTGCCCCTCCTGGCCGACGAATGGGTCATGCTGGTGCCATTATTTCTGGAGGCAAGGGTGGTGCTGCCGACAAGATCGCTGCTCTCGAGGCTGCTGGTGTTGTTGTCGAGGCCAGTCCTGCTCGACTGGGAAAGACTTTGTACGAGCAGTTTGTCAAGAACGATTTACTGTAGATGATGGTACATAAGAGTGTAAATGTGTAGCCACTGCTATAATAGTCGAACATTTTAATATCGTCAACGTAATTTTATTATCGTAATCATTTAACATGTTACTACTACGGCTGTACTACAGCTGTACTACAGTAGTTAGAATGTCACTCCGGGTACCGTGCAGCAGGCTGCAGCGATCATCACCTTAAATTACACGTGGAATTGGCATATCCGTGATGAAAGACTGCCTGGGACTTATTGACTTGTAGTAGTCTATGAAACCTTAATACTCTTATAATACTTCAGGTTTGTACTCATTTGGCCGAAACCTTATTCTTGCTTTAGATATCCTGATTAACTTTTTCGGACCCCACGAAAGAAACTCCGTCGGAGAACATTTCCGCTCTGTTCAACGGCTGTAGACTAAAGAAATCGTATTCGAACGGCAAATAAAAAAATACCTAAAATCAAAATCTCACCTGTGGTGTTCTCAGCCTTCCCGTAAGTTCCACGCACCAAACTACCAAAATTTTACTTTCATTATGGCGGACCCTGAACTGAACCATGAAAAGATCTTCACGCCGATCCGAAGATCGCTGCAAAGCTAATGCTCATCCTAGCTTTAACGGGCGAAGCCCGCCAATATCCGAAGCGTGGATTTTCACGACTTACAAGTATCTCTGAAATTTATATATAAAAAGGTATTCCCCCACGGTCCGGTGAAGAATCGGACCGTTTGAAAGTCTTTTGTTTGCTATAACTTTAAAAAAGACTTGAATAGAAGGGCAGGCATCGATTTGACTGCATCCCTATTATGCTTTTGAGAGCATATTGAGGTGATTCTGACTGACTGGCTGACTATTTTGTGCTATTCATTTTAGTTATTATTCTGTGCGTCTAGAATATAACACATTTGCACCCTTTTTGGCTCGTAGTGAACTTCCAACTACTTTTCATTTCTTTAGCATTCTCTGTTTCAACAGTATAGCATCTCACAATGAGTGACGGTGACGACCATCACTTTAAGTCTCACAGACATTCTGACTCTGAGGAGGAGTATCACCTCGAGTCACCATCTTCTGAATATCCCAGATATGGAGTTCCTCAACGGCTGACTTCAAGGAGTTCCGGTTCCGCTTCTACTACCCCTGGAGACGGGAAGGATGATGAAAAGTCTGGCTATTTCCCTACCATAGAGGAAAACCCACCTGCCAGCAGAACCAGCTGGTCGAGTAGAAGACCTTCGATAGCTAGTACCGCAGCAAGTGTATTCAGTGTCAGAGAAATATTTGGTGATATTACCAGGGGTGATCTTGAACTAGCTCGAGAGCGCACTAGAGAGACAATGCTGTCAAAGGTTGCATCGGCAAGATATGCAGACTCTGCCGTTTATAATGACGGAACCGACAATGTGGGAACTGAAGGAGGAGACCTGGCTGACTATGATCCAGAATTGGTCACCTGGGACGGACCCAACGATCCGCAGAATCCCAGAAACTGGCCGACCTCGAAAAAGTGGATTACCACTTTGATTGTGGCGCTGTACACAATGATCTCCCCCTTGTCTTCTTCGATAATATCGCCAGCAGTCCCTGTGATTGCTCATGATTTCAACATGACCAGTTCTTTTGAGCAGTCTCTGTCAGTATCGATATTTATTTTGGCATGGGCGATTTGCCCGTTATTTATGGCTCCACTCTCCGAAGTATTTGGCCGTAAGGTCGTGCTTAATTACTCAATTGTTCTTTTATTTATATTTAACTTGGCATGTGGATTTGTTCAAAACTCATCGCAGTTGCTGGCTTGCAGGTTTTGGGCTGGCATGGCAGGAGCCCCTCCTCTATCTGTGGGAGCTGGAACTTTAGCTGATATGTTTGACGATCAACACAGAAACACTCCTTTGGCGCTCTACAGTATTGGGCCATTGCTAGGACCAGTGATAGCTCCGATAATGGCAGGCTGGATGACGCAGTATATCAACTGGCGTTGGGTGTTCTGGGTCCTGTCTATCATCAACGGAGTGGTAGCAGTTTTGGGTTTGATCTTTTATCAAGAGTCCTATGCCCCAGTTTTGTTAAAATGGAAAGCACAGAAATTGAGAAAAGAAAGTGGGAACGAGAGTCTTCACACAATTTTCGAATTGTCTGAAGAGCCTTTTGTACCTCGAGTGCTAGATGCCATTAGCCGACCGATCAAAATGCTCTTTACTCATCCTATTATTTTGGCCCTTGGATTTTTCATGGCATTTACTTACGGCTTCATGTACCTCATGCTCGTGACATTCCCTGCTCTATGGGCCGACGTCTACCACTACAAATCAGGTATTGGCGGAATGATGTATCTCGGACTGGGAATTGGGTTTATGTTTGGAGTTGCTCTCGGTACTCCACTCATTCAACGTTCCTACCTTGACCTGACTCGGAAGAACGGTGGTATCCCCAAGCCCGAGTATCGAATTGCATTAGTCAGTCCTATTGCCTTTGTGTTGGGCTGTGGACTTATTTGGTACGGCTGGAGTGCTGAAAAGAAACTGGTATGGATCATGCCCGTAATTGGTACTGCCATTTTTGGAATGGGCATGGTACCCACATTCCAGTGTATTCAAAACTATCTAATTGATATGAATCCTCGTTTTGCCGCGAGTGCGGTCGGAGCAGCGGCAGTATTTCGGTCATGTTTTGGATTTGGCTTTCCACTATTTGGGGCTGCCATGTACGATAAACTGGGCTATGGTTGGGCTAATACTCTGTGTGGCATCTTGGCTATTGTTTTGGGAGTCCCGTTCCCACTGTTTATTTATTTCTACGGCGAACGGATTCGAAAATGGACTGACAAGAGACTCGAGAAGCATTTGTAACATTTATTATTTTATTAAAGTTGGTCTGACTCGCATCAGACATGAATGCGGCTCACGCATCATATGCGGCGTCAACCCGAGATTATATTAGGATTTTTGATGAGAGTGAAATCCAAGACATTTACACTAGTCCTTTATACTCAACTATATATTATTGACATAGAAAAATGTAATAAAATTAATTTGTAATTCTTTTAGAAACCTCACAAATGACAATGGTTGCGATGTCCCTAGTGGTTACCTCGGTACAATAAAACCCTATCATCAGCATATGAATGTGGGGAAACGACATCGGATCGATCTCCGCATTTCCATTTCTGCGTCTGTCTTCTTACTATCAAGATGGTCGATATCAATGAAGGTGAGTGATCTGAACTGTGTCTTTTTATCATCTCTAACTAGTCACAAAGCATAATAATAAAGATGACTGCTGGGTCATTATCCATGGCAAGGCATATGACGTCACGGACTTTTTGCCCGAGCACCCCGGAGGAATGGCAATTATCTTGAAATACGCTGGCCAGGACGCTACCAAGAAGTTCCAGCCTATTCATCCTCCAGATACGCTGGACAAATATTTGCCAAAAGCGAAGCATCTAGGTGATGTCACTGGAAACCTTGACACGGCAGGAACCGCCGAGGAACATGACGAGGAAGAAGATCCTTATGAGATACAAAGACTGGAAAACGAGAAAAACAAACCTCCTCTTAGTCAAATGTATAACCTACTAGATTTTGAGTTTGTGGCCAGACGGGTCATGAACAAGACCGGGTGGGCGTACTATTCATCAGGAGCCGATGATGAGATCACCATGCGCGAGAACCACCGAGCATTTCATCGGATCTGGTTTCGGCCCCGAGTTATGGTAGATGTGTCGAAAGTTGACTTTTCAACGACCATGTTGGGAACGAAAACATCGGTTCCCTTTTACATTACTGCGACTGCTCTTGGACGACTTGGCCACGACGATGGAGAAGTAGTGCTTACAAAAGCTGCTGGTAATGAGGATGTCATTCAGATGATTCCTACGCTGGCGTCTTGTTCTTTTGACGAAATTATAGATGCAGCCACTGACAAACAGACGCAGTGGATGCAGTTGTATGTTAATGCAGACAGAGAAGTGACCAAGGAATTGGTCCAGCACGCCGAGAAGCGAGGTATTAAGGGCTTATTCATTACCGTGGATGCTCCTCAGCTGGGACGACGTGAGAAAGACATGCGATCAAAATACGTTGCCGAGGCTGCAGATGTTCAAGATGAGGAGGAGGAAGACATTGACAGATCACAAGGAGCTGCTCGAGCTATTTCTTCGTTTATTGACACCAGTTTATCTTGGAAAGACATCCCGTGGTTCAGATCTATAACAAAAATGCCAATAGTATTGAAAGGAGTTCAGCGAAGTGAAGATGCATTAAAAGCTGTTAAATATGGTCTGAACGGTATAGTATTATCGAACCATGGAGGACGGCAGCTGGAATTTGCCAGGTCGGGAATCGAAGTTTTGGTTGAGGTCATGACTGCATTGAAAAAGAGAGGTTTGGAGAATAAGATTGAAGTTTACATCGATGGTGGTATAAGAAGAGGAACGGACATTATCAAAGCTCTTTGTTTGGGTGCCAAAGGTGTTGGTATTGGCCGTCCATTTATCTATGCTATGTCTGCGTATGGAGTACCGGGAGTCACGCGGGCTATTCAGCTGCTGAAAGATGAGCTGGAGATGAACATGAGGCTGATTGGTGCGACGTCAGTGGACCAGTTGAACCCATCGTTTGTCGACGTTGCTTCTTTGCGCAGCCGGGCAGCACTTCCTGAAGATACTCTGTCTGACATGGCTTATGAACCGATGGACTTGCCAAGTTTCAAAAACTCTAAGCTTTAAAGACTAGAATGGAAAAAAAATTTATAATAGTCATTAGAAAGCACCTACCAAAATTAGATTAGTCTATGAAATAATACAGCAACTGTTTGTTCTTGTTAGTATTGAAAACAAAATGGAGATGATGGGTGATGATATACGTACTTCTTTGCCTGTTTGTAAAACATTCTCGATGATGAAGAAAGAGCTTCAGATTTGTCAACCAGGGAATCCAGTTTCTCACCTCGAGCCAAAACAGACTCGATGGTTTTGTGCAAAACGATCTTGGTTTCGTCAAGCTCTTGTTGGACTTTCAGAATGGTGTCAGCCTGATGAGGGTCCTGATATTTCTTGAGATACTCATCGAGGACGGGGAACTCAAGTCCTCCATTGGAGTTGGCAGTGATCCATTCGTGACGGGGGTATTTCGCCAAATATTCATCCAGAATCTTGTTGAGCAAAGTGAAAGCAACTCGAACGGGGTACTCCTTATCGGCAATAATGACTCCTGCGATTCCTTCGGATCTAGCATAAACGTGACCAATGTATGCTGGTTAGACCACCACTCACTGGTGTGTATTTTGGATATGGAACATACTATTTCCCTCTTCTACAGACTGTCTTTGGCCGGGCTTGGTTCGATTAGCCACGGTGAGACTGAAAAAAGTCATAAACTGACCGACTCTTGTTAGCCAGAGATAACGGAGAACATCGTGGATGGACAAACTTGAAGGAGAGAGATGCCATAGAGTGTGCAAACAACTGCAACATGTGATTAGGTGCGCAGTTGCTTAACTCCGCAACTTTTCATGCTCCTATAGTTATGTGTGCACAATAGCTTTCACGTGCCTGGTTGCACGCAGCTTTCTTATCAGCATCACAAGAGGAAGATCTCCAACATCATCGTGCATCCTTATCCCTCCTATCCGCTCATCTCCTCTTCCATCCAAATTGATCCAACGTTTAACTCCAAATTGATTCAACGTTAACCCCTCTCTTTGGCGACATACCCGGATCGCTCAAAAAAACTGAAACTAGACAGATCCCGAGCACTGGCCAACTCAAGACCCTTTTCATCGGTGTTGCGGATCACTCCTGCGTAAAAAAGCTTCATGGTTGATATTGCTTTCAGGAGGCGAGGTTGACAACTGTTGTGGAGTTGTTTTAGTGGAAGCGTACGACGAGCGCGGCTGAAGAAAGACGGGGGCCGGCGATGATGTGCGGGGGTAACGACCGTTATCTGTTACTTGCAGACCTAATTTCGTTTGTTTCACTTGGATTATAGTATACTTGAGTTAACTATATAGTCTTACGGTTAAAGCGTCTGTGAGTTCTCTGACTTTATTATTTATACATTGATAAAATAATCTCCAATAATAAATATCGTCCATCCTTCTATGCCCTCAGTTCCACCGTCCTTCTATGCCCTCAGCTCCACTGTAAATACAATCTTCTGGTCCGTGGTCACTTCTACTTCGTCGCTGGCTAACTGATTACTGGTACTCATTTGACCACCAAACCGAGTCGGCCAGTCCTCAATGTCCCATCTAAACCCGCTAGTACTAATATGAGCTTCTACCCCGACTGGGATAATACCACAAGTGTCGCCTAGTATTGTCCTCGGGGTCCTTATCTTAGAAGTACCTACTCCTAGTAAAAAGGTAATGCTTTCATCAGAGATCAAATAAACAGTTTGCTGCTTCTCGAATGCAAGATACAAAAAGTGAATTGAGTGAAATTCCTGATCAACTCTCCCTCCCATTGCACCCAAAGCCAAAATATCATATGATTTATGTTCTTTGGCTTCTATTATATTGACTGACTTCATAAAGTCTGTAGAATACTGATCTGGATTATGTACTACTTCTACATTTTGTTGTTTCTCATAGTACTCTCTAACATCGTCTCGCAATGAATCAAAATCCCCAGTTAAATAGTCTGGCAGATATTTCTCTCTACAGTCTGCAAATGTATCAAATACTCTATTGGCCCCTCCGTCAGCAAAAACCCGCACCTTGCAAGCGTCCCATGCTTTTTGGAAAATATCTACGTTTGTTATAGGCCTGTTCAAGATGATCAGGGCCCTGGGATGTGGTCCAGGGTGTCCTTCCAAAAATCCAGCCGGGTCCATCTGTATAATGACTAGCTGTGAAGCTGCCTGGCATGTTAATGTGGTCATATCAGTGTTACCGGATGTTAGGATATGCTACTGTATGTATACCAGTGTCAAAATGAGTGGACCCGCTTATGCATACAACTTTAAGTTTTATGCCAATTTCTAAGCATTTGAACCTTTCACTCTTATTTTGTGCCTGTATATAGTTAGAAGCTAAAATCCCTAAAAATGTTCCGAACTCTTGGACGTCCATTCATGGCCCAAGCTGCCAGAAGAGCCATGGCTCGAAACTTTGCCTCCGGAGCTAGAACTGCCCGGAATTCACAGTTTCTCCGACCCACCTTCCTGGTGGCTGTCCCGGTCGTCGGGTTTCTAGGCTATCACTATCAAACCAGCCGAGCCTTTGCTCAAGACACCGTGGAGCTGATAAAAGAGGAGGACGTTCCTACCGAAGAGATCAAGCTTTTGGACATTAATGATAAAGTAGAGGAGCAGAAGGAAAAAGTTTCTACTGCCGGAGACTCGGACGAACAATCCTCCGATGAAAAGGAAGCAAAGGGAGCTTTTGATCCCGAGACCGGTGAAATCAACTGGGACTGTCCTTGTCTTGGTGGTATGGCCGACGGACCCTGTGGTGAAGAGTTCAAGGCAGCATTCAGTTGTTTTGTCTACAGCGAAGCCGAGCCTAAAGGAGTTGATTGTATTGAAAAATTCCAGCACATGCAAGATTGCTTTAGAAAGTATCCTGAAATCTACAGTGAAGAGCTACGGGAGGATTCTCCTCTTGATGACGAATCCGCCACCACTGAGGTTCCCGAGTCTTTTGAGATTACAGAGGTTATCGAGACTGCATCTCCAGAGACTACAAGTGCATTGGATGGCGAAGTTACTCCAGAGACTCAAAGTGTTCACACTTCAACTCCCAAGGCATAGACACGGCTCACAAAAGACATAGATGTCAGCTTGTATATATACATTGTAAATATTATTATATTGTTTTTTCTCATTAGAATGAAGAATCGTCTCAGTCGTCAAACTCCCATCTTTGCCCCCAAATCATCAAGTGAAATTGGCTCATAGCTTCCATTTTTGATTTGAATCCATAACACGTCATCGTCAAAGTAGACAGAGTATCCTCCGCTCCCCGTAGCACTCCTGCTAATCTTGTAAAGCGCATGGCCCAGTTTATCATGAGCTCGTCGCAGAGGGACCAGAAACAGCTCGTGGTTCACGCAATACTCCTCCACCACATCCTTGAAGGAACTCTGCAGTCTGTCAGGTTGCTCCGCCGTTTTTGTCCTCGCTTTCGACGTTTCATTTATCAAGGAACTAATTGCGGAGCTTAGAGCAGCCTTTTTGGCTCTTGCTTCATGTCCTGGTAGAAGTAAAGTATGCCGTTCATCACCCAAGTCTAGAGCAGTGTTTATCAAATCCAAGCCGCGACGAAAGCCAGCACTCACTTGCGGTAATTGCCGGATATCCTTCTTAAACCAATCTGACCATGTTTGAAACCAAGTATAGACTTCACCTAGATCAGCATCGGCTAACACCAACCAACTATGCAATGCTTCCATCCATTTCGGAAAAAATTGATCTTCCAAAAGATGTCCTACTAGTGTGGGTCGCAGAACAGTGGACCATCCCATAATATGCTCCAAAGGCTCAACATTCTGCTTGGCTGGATCAATCACTAACGATTTGCGCAGAAAGTCAGACAGTCGAGGCAAGAGTTGTGAAGTCAGCATATTGTCCAGCTGATCACTACCAAACAGTTCTCGCCACACCTCTATTCCTTCTATTGGCGATCCCTTCGATGGTCTCCAGTGTCTTAACAACGTCACAAACTTGAGCTTTACTTCATCTAATAACTCCTGCATTTCATCGCCAAGATAAGGGATCCAAGGAAATAGCCAACTATGTAGTGAACTCTCTGCTGCTGGACTCCATGTCGCAATGCCTGATTTCAATTTTGGAATAACAACTCTCTGTAGTAATGTATGCTTGACTGTTGGTGGTAACACACTGGCCCATTCCTCTAGTAGAAGTAGTACAGATGCAGGCTTGGTTATATCCCAAGAATTGGTCAGCACTGATTGAACCTTGGGTAGCCAAACATGGTACATCAACGATTCATAAGGAGTACTTTGCTTCCGCAGACGTCCTGAAGGACTTGTGTCCTCTTCATCTTCTTTGTTAATCCGAAGAAGTAATTTCCACCGTAGGAAATGTTCACGAAACATGACAGGTTCGTCCAGCGGATCCCATTCTATAACCGCCTTTTCAAACAGAGGTGCCAAGCTTGATACAGCCACCTCGTCCAAACTGTATTCCTGCAAGTCGTTAATATGCTCATATTGTAAGGTATCAAGATCTCCAGCTATAGCATCCACAGAGTACAGCTGTGACCTCTTTATGTTGTACAATCGTTCAGTTGCATCAATGGTGCTTTTCATATCTTTCAGATCTCTCATAACTTCGTCCACTTTCATTTCAAGTTCGTTCGTTTGGTATTGGGCATACTTTTTACGAGCTTGCAGAGACTGCCACTCTTTGTGAAAGGATTCTAGGTCTGTGCGAGCAGAATATAAAAGTGACACAGTATCAGATTCAGCACCGGACAGCTCTGGTTCAGAGATTCTGACCTCTTGGAGATCTCTGGTCACTCCCTCAGCTCCTTGGCTCATATCAATGATGCTTCGCAGTGTTGGAGGGACATGCAGCCCTTCAGCTTCCATTTCATCAATCGTCTTGTAGATATTTTTGGGCCTTGTGGTGATTCGCGGCGATGCCCGCTCCCCTTTTTCAGTTTTTCCTCGCGGAGTTCGACGTTTCTCTTCTCGTTTTGTCGCTGAAGTCTTTTCATTGATCCCACCCAGTCCTAAGCCGGACGGTCGAACTTTCTGCTCAATGGGTTCCACCAACCCGCGGCCAGTGTTGCCTAAACTCTGGCCCGGGACATAGCCCATCTTTCCAAGAAGTTTCGCGCCTATTCCATATTTGGACGTGTGCGCTGCTTCCACTTTTGTATTGGGGCGGTGGTTCCGTTGCTGACTCCGAGAAGCAGGACCACCTAACATTGACCGGAAACCACCAAAACCGGGTCGTGCGTCATTTTCGTCATCTTCTGGATGCCCGTTCTCTCGGCCGTTTTCCGTTGGTGCATTTTCTGTCATTTCGTCATCGACTTGCACGCCTCCAGCACTGAAGCTCACCTTTTGGCGAAACGCTGCTCCATCGCTGGCATCAGATCCATCTCTTTTCCTTTTGAAACCAAGTCCTCCTCCCAAACCAACGTGGATATCCTCGTCTGAGCTGTAATCGTCTTCTGATTCCATTTCATTGCGAAAGGACCACGAATTCAGTTTGCCCAAAATGTGATGCTAATAACTGCTGATGCGATATTCGAACATTTTAATTGTTTAGCGTGGGGCAGTTTTAGCGTGGGAGCCACATAAGACCATCATCTCATATCATTAATTCAACTCTTCATTTTCCTCTTCAGCTACCACCAAAATGACTGAAAAAACAAATGAGAAATACAAGTATAAAGTAGAGGTCCAGCAGATGATGTTTGTCTCCGGAGAGACTAATGATCCTCCGCCAGAAACCGCGGCCTTGATCGAAGACATTGTCAGATCCCAAGTGGTGGAAATCCTCGTCCAGTCAAGCGCGATAGCCCGCAGACGAGGTGCCAGGTCAATCGCAGTGGAAGACTTGATCTTTCTTATCCGACACGATAAAGCTAAAGTGAACCGACTAAGTGAATATCTGTCGTGGAAAGATGTACGGAAGAATGCCCGAGAGCAGGATGGCGGAGGTGTGGAAGGAGCAGATTTGCTGGAAGATGCGGGCGTGATGACTACCGAGCCGTCTAAGAAAATGTACAAGAAATCAAAAATACGTTTTCCGTGGGAGTTGGCATTTATGTTCTCTGAGCAGCCATTGGAGGATTACGATGACGACAATGAGGATGAAGCAGAGATTGAAGCGAACCTGGCCACACTTCAACGGCTGAAAACGGCCGATGACCGAACTCGAGGAATGACCAGAGAGGAATATGTGCATTACAGTGAATGTCGACAGGCCAGTTTCACATATAGAAAAGGCAAACGGTTTCGAGAATGGGCAGGAATTGCCCAGCTGACCGATTCACGGCCTCAAGATGATATTATCGATATCTTGGGATTCCTCACTTTCGAAATGGTCACCAATATTACGGAGGAAGCTCTCAAAGTTAAAGAGCAGGAGGATGAATCAGAACTGCGAAACGGAGATCAGAAATCAAAAAAGCGGAAACGAGAAAGACATCTTTTTGATGGCCCGGATGAAAACCAACGACCGATACAGGCTCGACATGTACAAGAAGCATATAGACGGCTGCAAGCTGTTCGGTCAAAGGGAAGAGCTTTGCGAGCGTACACTGGTGGATTAGTGGTCTCCAAGACTCAGATTATTTGATGTGATACTGATCACTTATGATTTATGAGAGTAATGATATGCATTATAATGAGAATAATAATAATTTTACGGTTCTATGTGGACATCTGTATTTACTATCCACCTGTCTGATCCAGTGTTCAACATCTCCTCGGGATCTCCGTCCAAGTATCTGCGAGCACCAGACCCTCCTAGAGCTTTGAACGACCGCCTTGTAACTCGAAGACCATCTCCTACACTCTGGCGCAGCATATCCTCCGACTTGACAAGTTCCAAGTCGTACCGGGCCATCTCTCGGATGTAAGGAGCAATCTCAGTTGACAGAACAACATCGCTAGTGCACTCGATCGAATTGTAACATGGTGCAGGGGCAGAAAAGCTTTGACGGAATGACAGTACCGAGAATGCTTCGCGTAAAACTGTCGGGTCGACAGATTTCGTGATCGAGGGCTCAATGCTATCGTAGTTGTTTCTTTTGGTAATTTCGTCATAAATCATCAATTCGTGTGCCAATGGGTGACGGTCAAACGTGACTTCTGAAGTAGCAGGCAAGCCAAGAATTTGATCGCCGACTGCAAAGCAAGATTCGCGAAAAATAGTTTTAGTCTGACATTGGAGAATGTTTGCAAAGCTATTGGTGTCCGTTTTCCTGGAAAGCATTCCAAGATCAAGATCGGGAACTACATCTCGTTTTTCCGTGTCGAAAAAGTCAGTTGTCACACCTATGAATGTCCCCTCACTGAAAACTCTCTTTGATCCTCGAGCTTCATCCGAAGTCAGAAACCAATCGACACCGCTTTTCCTCCCGCCTATCCCCATTTGACACCAAAACTGTAGACTGGTTATACAGGACCTCAAATCGTAATTATGTTGGTCAATAAATATTTCTAGAGCCTGTTTCCCTAGAATGTGTCCCTCATTCAATGCTATTAAATATAATGCGTCAGTCATAATTTCCTTGCCAGCATGAGTGAATTGCAAAAAGCTTGCCGCGTCTTCTTCCGTAATTTGCGAAGGAAGTAAGGCTGGCGAAGTACAAGTTAACACGATTGGCCGCTTGGATGTACTAGCAAATCTCTCTAGTCCATTCCAAAACGAGCTATCGTCTTCGAATAAGACATCAACCTCTTCTATGAGGACAATACTTTCGTTCTTCTTGATATCGCCCGAGTGCACTAAATGAGACTGACCGATGCCTTCCAATTTACTTAGTAGCTCTTTGGCCCCTCTACGCTGACCAGGATTGATTTCGAATATGTATGCACCAAGCTCCTTTCCGGCAGCATAAACAGAAGAAGTTTTGCCGGTGCCTGGTGGTCCATATAAAATAAGAAACTTAGAAAGCCTGTCTTCATCGTCGTCAAGCATATCTTCACTCCCATCAACAATAAAGTCGTCCAGTGGCTTCTTTCTCTTTTTTTGTTTGTTCAAATCCAGTTTGAGTTGTTTAAGTCGATCTATTTTCTTTTCGAGCCAGGTTCCAACATTTTTCGCGTTGCCTTCTCCGGTAATGACACTTGATGAAGTTGGCGGAGCATATTTCATACACCAGCTGTTCTGATCGCAGTCCAGTACGTCGAATGCTTTGGGAAGAGGACAGCTGTCTATAAGATAAGTTAATTGCCTGGTATTTCTTGGATTGATGGAGGCAGCTAGTTCTTTAATATCATCCGGTAGTAATAATACACGTTTAGGCTTCCGTATGATTGGATTATACTTTGGCATTTTCCGTAATTGCAAGATACTCTCACTTTCGTCAATGACAATATCCTTTCGTTTGCTCTTTCGTTTTTCTAAGCGAAGTGGTGGGCAAGAAATAGTGGGCAAAGTACCTCGACAGTGACAAGTCGGCAGTGGTACCGGGAGATTGACTGATTTTACGTGAGAGGAATCCAATGATCGCAAGGGAAGCGGTGCTGAATGAGGACGGACCGGGGGATCATTAACTAGAAATCCGGTTTTAGAAGGCTGGTCCAATGGGACGTCCACTGCTAAAGTGAGACCCTGTTCTACTGATGAACCTTTGGCCTTTTTAAAGAAAAATGGATGTACCGGTCGCTTTGGTTTTGCAGATGGTGCGTCAGGCTCTTGGTCACTGGACTGTGTACCGGCAGTTTTCTCAGTCTCAAGCTGCTGACTCCGCTGTACGACCTCGGGCTGGACAATGGACCGTTTTTCAGATGCTTTTGTGAAAAACGAATAAGCAGGGTCTTTCGTGATAGTCGTCGTTGAAGTATTGGAGGTAGAAACAACGGACGCGACATTCATGTCCGTGTGATCTGCTGATCTTGAAAAACTGGGACCAGTTGAAACGGATCGGTGTGCTATGCCATTGCTATGACCGTTTGATAGGCCATTTGCGACAACATTCGAGTTGGGCGGATCCCTTGATCCATTTGAATCACCGCCCGATTTCGTCAAGCCGTTGCGCTTTCCAACGCGAAACAGATCCTGCCCGTTCTGTTCTTTGATTTCACTTGCTACGTCCACGACACTTCCCGTACGTCGTTGTTTTGAATGATCCCATTTCAGTGTCACCATGAATGACCGACTTGATGTATCAGATATCTCAGAATTCTCCACTGGGCGATCATTTTCATTCGCATTCACTGCATCAGGAAACGATGATTTCGACTTGATCCCCCAGAATGCGTCCAATGTCTTCTTCCCGCGATTTAAATTCCCGCCCAGGTTATTCTCCTGGCTTTCTTCCCTCGGCATGACTCATTGGTAGGTTCAGATCAGGTCAATAGTGTGTGTGCGAGGATCCCCTTCAAAATGTATAATGTTTGTTATAACACACGACGCGTCGCGTTTGGGAAGTTCAATGCAGAAGAAACTCATAATGAAGGAAGGGTTAACTAGCTGCGCTTGTAGGTTACGGGTTCGAATGGTGCTGGTACTGTACGCTTCCTGGAGATACAATAATAATGGGGTTTGAGTGGGGCTAACTTTAATACTGAACATTTAGGCTGTCGGATATCCACCATAAAACAAACCAATGAGACCGTAAGGAAAGAACCTTGAGAGACCTTGAGGGAAAATTGAAACCATGGAAGAAGATCTTTCAAAATGGTTCCTGGAAGCCCAACAATCGTTAGGAATCGCGGGGCCCATCTGTAGCCGGGCTAATGACATGATAAGCACCTGCAGGAATCAGATTGAGAATGCCACTGTTGTATGGGCCCAGGTGACTTTTATGAGAACAGCGATAAATGAACAGTTTGAGCTGCTTCAGGAGATCAAGGGCTCGCTGAAGAGCCTGCAGAGGGAGTTTAATACTGAATTTCAAGCGGTGCTGACCGAGCTGGATGCCACTGGAGCGGTGCTTAATCGAGCATTGGAAGCCCTGGAAAAGACTGAGCTGGAGGAGGGTTTGAAAAGCGGAGCAAAGTTGGCGGTTTCAATGGCCGGAAGTGGCAGCGGTAGTAGCGGTGGCAGTAGCGGTGAAGGAGTGTTTGGCGCTGAGCATAAGCTGAGCGGACAAAGAATACCCAGGTTGAAGCACAAACCGTCAGGAGACGCTAAAGATTTCAAGGTGACTCTGCGTAGCTTTGTCCATGAAGAAGGTCTTCAACAGCTGCGAAGGGCTATCTCGGACACAATAGACAAAGCTCAAGAGTGCGGCAACGAAGTGAGCACTCATATTGCCAACCTGGATGTCAACATCGCCGACTTGAATAAACGAATGCTGACTGTCAAAGCTATGAAACGTCAGAGCATTGAGAAAGCCAATGAATCGGCCAATGCTATTGCCGAGAATGCGTACAGTATGGCTGGCTTGCTGGAGAGCCTCACCAGACACTATGATTTATCTCTACAAGGAGTGGAAATGGCGGAAAAGAAAGACAAAGACCTGCCCCAATTGTATGAGGTTTTGGAAAACGACAGTGCTTTAGTAGAAGGAGTCATTGAAGAGCTGTATGAGAAGCAGAAAACTATCGAGCAATGCGAAAAGGAAGTGGCGAACTTTGTGTTCCAAATGGACCAAGCCCACGCTGCTGTTGGTTCGTTTTTCGAAGCATTTGATATATTTGGCACCACTAAACTGAACGTGTACTCCGAATCTCTGGACCGAATAGCGAGGGACCAAGTCACTTATATTGAAGAGATTCGTCAGCTGAAGAGAGAATTGGAATCGCTTTCCGAATACTATACACTGTTTTTGAGTTCATATCATTCAATGATTTTGGAAATTGTAAGGCGCAAAAAGTCTCAGACAAAGATGGAGGCTATGGTGCGAGATATGAAATCTGCATTACACAAAACACATCAAGAAGAGGTTCAAGCTCGGCAAAAATTCATCAAAGAGCGAGGAGACTACCTACCCAGCGATCTATGGGATGGTTTAGCGGAGCTCCCGGTGATGCCACAATTGACATTCACGAAGTCGTTCGTTCCTAACGTGGACGAACAAAGTGTGGCACAAGCAGTAAAGCATACGAATATTTAATGTTCCAAGACAATGTCCGAAGCATAATCTCTCATGAGAAGCATGTAATTAGAAGTATGTACATATACAGTTAATCATGATAAGTCAAATAACAAGGTAATGGTGGTTTAGGTCGTGGACCATCATCCAAATAAAAGTACAATTACTCATAGCGATCTTCGAGCCCATGGAAAAAGGAAAGCACCTCATTTGTGCTCATGATTTTGGTGTCCTTTCCCCTTACAGCCCTCACAGCTACACTGTTGGATTCCAGTTCTTTATCTCCCAGCATTAAGATATAACTGAATCCTTGCTCTCTGGCCAGTCGGATTCGATGGCCCACAGTCGAGTCTTGGTCCATAACTTCTACATGAAATGTCCGGGATGAAAGTTTCTGAAGTGACTGTGAGTTGTCGAGGGAGGTTCCACTAAGAAGACTTCCTAGCTCAGCAGCTTGTTGGTGGTGTCTAGATGCAACTGGAATAATGGCAGCTTGTCGAGGGTTTAACCAAAAGGGCCAGTTCCCTTTGTAATGATCGATAAGCATAGCCAGAAATCTCTCCAGGGAGCCAAATATCGCTCTATGGATCATAACCGGCTGCAATAAAGAGTGGTCAGCGTCCGAGTAGCGTAATTCAAAGTTCCGCGGTAATTGAAAGTCTAGCTGGATGGTGGCTGTTTGGTGTTCTTTACCAGTGTTATCTTTAACCAGAATATCTATTTTTGGTCCATAAAATGCACCGTCTCCAGGATTAACTGACCATTCCTTACCAGTCTCTGCAAGACATTCTTTAAGGTTTTCCTCAGCTACGTTCCACACGTCCTCAGATCCAATGAACGACTCAGGGCGTGTAGACAGTGTGAGTCTGTAGTCTGTCAGACCAAACACTTTATAAACTGTGTCAACGAGATGCAAGCACGATCTCATTTCAGACTTGACCTGCTCAGCAGTGCAAAATATATGACCATCGTCCTGATGGAATTTACGGACCCTGGTCAGACCCCTCAATGCACCAGACGATTCATTTCTATGGAGCGGTGAAAAGTCAGAAAGACGTAGCGGCAGATCTTTGTAAGATCTGTCGAATCTGGAAAAGATCAAACAATGACCAGGACAGTTCATTGGCTTGAGACTGAACTGAGTCTGTTCTTCTATTTGATCAAACTGTTCTGAATGCAATTTTTCTCGTGTTGTTTCAGAGTGGTCTGCTCCAAATACTTTGAACATGTCATCTCTATAATGTTGCCAATGACCACTCTTCTTCCACAGTTCGTCTTTATACAGTAGAGGAGTGACGACTTCCTCGAATTTGAATGCTTTTTGTTGGACTTTCATGAACTCGATGAGTTTATTAAAAATGCGGGCTCCATGAGGCAGAAAAAACACTGATCCAGGAGACATTGGATCAATCATGTACAATTTTTGTCGAGTAGCGACTGAAGTGACTTCCTGAGCGATGGGAGTTGGTAGTGGAGCCAGTGGAGCCGTCGAACTACATTGACGTATGAGCTGAAATGTGCGCCGCGAGAGAGACGCATTTAGCCGAGCCATTGTAATTAGACCACCTACAGTCTCTCGTGTACCTTTCCGGTTGGAATACTGGTCCGAAATGACTCTGATCCGAGATTGTGAGCAGAGAGTGAATGTCAGAGGTTGAAAAACAAATAAGGAAGTGATCTACAGGATTTATGTAACAGGTACTTCTAGTGCTGATCAGTCATGTAAATAGCGTACTTTAAATTCTTAGATTAAATAATAATAAATACAGTCTAAGATCCATTCTGTCAGATGACACTTCTCACATATAATGTAGTGTCATCTATATATAGAGTAATAGGAATTGTTATATTACATATTAGCTGTAAATCAATGTAGTCATTCAGTTGGTCATCTACTGATCTCCATAGCTTATTTACACTTTTTCTGCTCGTTCAAATCTCCAGAGTTCGTAACTCGCCCAGGCAGCGTACCTGTCACACACTCACCACTACTATAATGCCACACTTGTAAACTCACCAATCAAATACTCGACCCCACAATCATGTCAGACTGCTCCTCTCCATTGAAATGCACTGATCTTCACCTGCTCACCCTGGTCTTGTCATTCATCGCCGCTGTTCAATCAGATCCCATCGCGACATATGTCATACCAAGCCGAGGTCGGTGCGTAACAATCGGAAATTAGTCTATAAGTGCATAATAATAAGATTTAAGGTACTTATACGGTGATTGCCGCCATTATTGATAGTCTGCTCTGAACCCGTGTTCCTGACACTTTTCCCATGACGTATTGATAGCCCGTTTCGCCTAAGCACATCTCTCAATTGTGCATAAAAACCTGCACGCCAGCCACCCAGCTAAAATTGTCTGTATACATTGAACCTTTAATATATCGTCGTATTCAGCCAAAGAAACCGAACAGAGTTTTGAATATTAAATTTTATAAATACTTTTTAGCATTTTAGTATTCTTAGTATCGCTGGTAACAGTACCACATTATTACCCTTTTGCATGCTTAAAAAGGCTGAAACACCCGGTCTTAAGTAAAAAAGCAGAGCGAACAGACCCCTGACTGGTGTTTAAGACATTTGGTGTTCGACTATTTCTTTTCTGATCAACGCAATTGGTCCAAAGAAAAACTTAGGCGAGCAGGCAGTTTTCGTTTCCTCTGATATAAACATGAGCCTCGACGCGAAAATAGTACTACTGGGTGCTCAAGGAGTAGGCAAAACATCATTTGTAGTACGATATGTCAGAAACACATTCCAGCTAGGGAATCCATCGACCATTGGAGCATCGTTTTTAGCGAAAAAGGTGATGGTAGATGATTACGTAGTGCGACTTCAAATCTGGGACACAGCCGGCCAGGAACGGTTCCGGTCAATGGCTCCTATGTACTACCGGTCCGCCACGTGCGGGATCCTCTGTTATGATATCACATCCGAAGCATCTTTCAAAGCCATGCATTCATGGCTACTAGAACTGAAACAGAATCTAGATTCAGATCTTATTATACACATTGTCGGCACCAAGCTAGACTTGGTTAACGCCGACCCATCGAAACGACAGGTGCCTTTTGAAACCTGTGTAGCATATGCGTCCAAGTATCTTAGTACTGATGAGTATGATGGGGCAGAAGCCTGTCATGAGATAAGTGCTAAAGATGATCAAGGGGTAGAGGAAGTTTTTCAGGTGATTACACGGAAGTTGATTGAGAAGAAGAGGACGATAGAGGATCATTACATGGAAGTTTTGGATAGACGGCAGACGGTATATGTTCACAATGATGAGCCGGAGCCGAATTCTTCGTGTTGCTGAGAAGCAGACAGTCGTTGGTGGAGGATGAAATGATGGTTTTGGCATGTACAACTGGTGAATTGGCAACTACTGGTGAATTGGCACTACTGGTGCATTTGGGTATAGGAGAATGGCTGGACAACTACACCATCTGGTCGTTCAAGTCATCTCATTTCCAAGCACTGTAGTCGTGTTATGGTCAGTGTATTTTATTCTTTACTCACGACTATGTGATGTGTCTATGATATTTGTTAGCATTATTTTGATTTTTGATTGTTTGGTGTTAGAGTAGTAGAGGTTTAGTAAAGATGACAGTAGAGGAACAGAGCACACCTTGAACAATGCGCTGTAATCTAAACTGTAACCTACCCGATACTCAATAAGCTTTCCTCGCTAATCTGACTAACTACATAGTTATCCCACGCTAACTTCTCCCACGTTAACTTCCTCACGTTAACTTCCTCCAACTCCACGTTAAATCACTGCACCTCACGAAATTTCACCCCAAAAACCTTCACCACAGTCACCACAGTCAACATGGATCCCCTGGTTGTCCTTCGATCAGCTATTGCTGCTCACTTAGAGCCATCGCTGCTCACATCCGATGACCCATCGTCAACAACAAATGACATTGTCCAAGCAAAATCAATTTTGTTTCCCCCGGTTCCGGGAATTTCAGATCAACCGAGCGTCGTGAGCCTCGACGCTCCAACCAGATTTCAGAGTAAAGTGCCAGAGACTCGGTTCATAGACTTGAGGACTGCTTACAACTGTTGGATTACACGGGATTTGAGTGTTACTGACTACATTACTGTTTCTGATGATAGACGCATCTTGAACCTGAAGTTTCTGGAACGAACAGATCTAATCACTTGGCTGGAAGGCGCATCTAGTGAAAGTGAATACATCGTCAAGTCGAAACCAGCTGTGGGTGCTGCTGGTTTTACAGAATCGGCTGTTGATGAGAGCCGGGCGCGTGCCAAGCGAGAAATAGACCCCGAGCTTCAAAGACTGTACGACCAAGAGCGAACACTAATCGACCATAATAGAGCCTTGAGAGGAAACAAAGCAATTGACTTTACGTCAGTGTCGGCCGAGTGTCGTCAGAAAATTATAATGCAGTTCAGAACTGGAGCTGCGCACAAAGCAAATGCCCAGAATGGCAGCAGCACTCGAGTAGCCAATGAGCTGCCCAGAGGTAAAAACAAGGAGCCAATTATTCTACTGTCTCCTTCTGCCTCCGCATTGCTTAACATGGCCAATGCAAAGGAGTTTTTCGAAAATGGTACATTTATGCCTAAAACTTCGACCAGCGGTGCTTCCAACATTGCTCGGATATCACGAAACAGTTCCAAACTAGGCCCATTACGATTTGTTGTTGTGGACTCGGTTGAACGATTTAAACCTGAATATTGGCAAAGAGTGGTTGCTGTGTTTGTGACTGGACAGAGTTGGCAGTTTAGACCTTACCAATGGAGTGATCCAAACACATTATTCAGTAAAGTTCTCGGATTTGCTTTGGTGTACAAGGGAGATCCCGTGCCGCCTACTCTGGCCCAGTGGAACGTGTCAATCGAAACCCTGGAGCGAACCCAGCGGTTTAGAGATAAAGAGGTATTGGAGAGAATCTGGGACAAGATTGAGCAGGCGATGATTCACCGGGGTTATCCAGTTAAAAGCTAATGACAAACTCAGGACTATTTATCTGTACACTATAATATAAAGGTGACAATCATTAAGCTGAGTGTCTATATAAAGAGGTGACAATCAGCAAGCTGAGTGTCTAGATAAAGAGGTGACAACCGGTAAGCTGAGTGTCTATTTGTGTACATTTTGTTCAACTGACATACAGTACGCTCTATGAAGGCTACACCTACATCTGGCCACAACTCAGTTTAACTCATAAATATTTAATGATGCCTCTAATTGTTTGTACATGTTTCCTTATAGTCATATTAAAACCTCTCCTTCATTCGTGACGATATAATTCGCAAATTTCCATAAACCTTGCCCGGAGGAGCACCCAAAATTAAACTCACTATAGTCTCTCGAGCAATCTTTATGTTGGTGAATCCTCCCAGAATGTGAATCTTGCTGTCTGCTAGAACCACTCGAGTTCTAGATGCGTTTTCAATGGCAAACTTGGTCTTACCGTCCTTACCAGCAATACGGCCAATAGCTCGGTTCAAATGGTCTCCATTCAGAGTTTTCACGTCCTTGATCTCAAAAGTCTCAACATACAGATCGTCGAGTCGCAAAAGTGCAACAGCATCGTCAATATCAAACCCCAACATAAATGCTCTCAAGAAATCTTCTCCCTTTTGCACAGCTCCTGGGTCCGTCGTTTCTTTGCACGTTCGAACCATGATCTTCTTGCTCTTTACATCCATCTTAACCTGAAGCTTCAAGTGTTCTACCAGCGGAGCATATATCTTATTCCAGTGCGCTCTGAGCGGACTGTATCTGTGAGGAGGAACAGCGATATTTCGAGTCTCCTTCTTTATTCGAGTTCCAGATTGAGCTACCGAACTGAACTTTGGTCGGCCTTCTTGGTCCATTACTAGGTCTCCATCTTTCTCAACGGTGGCATCACTTTGGCCGATTTTAGCGGTGTCACTGGCAGCACCCGAGACGTCAATGAGTTCTTCGTCTTCGTTCTGATCTGGTACTACGACCGCAGGAGCGGGAGCAACTGTCTCTAGATCTTTTCTGGCAGTTGGGGCGACCATGATAAATATGAATACACAGAGAGTTGACAACTAACCAACTCGACAAAAAGGATCCGTGCTTAAATGTGTGTATCTGAAAGTATTTCAATATATTATTTTATGTCTCTGCTTGAAAAAAATAAAAAAAATAAAAAAATTATGTAAGCTTCTGGCACGGCTGGGGTGAAATACGGGTAACTCGGAATTTATTTGATTTAGCAGCAAGCACGCGGAGAGAACTTAAAGAGGGCAAGTCGGGTGAAAAAAAAAGGCAATATTGAGAAAAAGGCAACAGTGAAAAACGGCAAAAGTGAAAAAGAGCAAAAGTGGAAAAGAGGCGAACAATTAAAAGATAACATTGTGATAATCTGATTCAGTGTGGAGTACATAAATTTCAACATATTCGTACGTGCCCATATACTATAAGATTCAACTCGGCACAATGAAATGATGCGATCTTTAAATGCCCCATACAAAGATTATGCATGGAGAATGTTAAGACATCCAGTGGGTGTCAGGCGAGCGGGACAGACATGGAAGGGAGAGTTGGCCAGGACAGTCAAAAGGACATTTTCCACAGGCACAAGGCCGCCGAAGTTGCCATTGCCTTCAATTTCACCAAGTGTAGCAGCACAGCTCGGATCGGTGACTGATCGGCGACTATGTTCAGCACTCGGAGGATATGATTCTTCAATTACATTGAGTAAACATTACACGGGAGGCCTGATACGTTTGTTTCACTCCAGTCTGTATAATGGCTTGCTCGAAAAGAACTCAGGGGATCCGAAAAGGCACTCACTGGATCAGTCAAAGCCAGCAGAGATGGACCCGCTTAAAGCCGACCAGCTTAAAGCCGACCAGGTGAAAACCGACGAACTCAAATCTGAGCTGTCCAAACCCGAAATGGTCTGGCACCGGCCCACAAAAGATGAACTACTAGCTCGCGCTACTGGCATGTTTGAGCGGCTTGGCATCCGAACCAAATGGCTGCTGCTCAAACAAGTCCGTCCGTTCAACACTGACGACATTAGTGCATTTTTCTCATGGTTCTTGGTCGGAAACCTAGTGTGGATTCTCCTTGGAACCACCACTTTCTTTTCCCTGGTCCTACTTACCCTAAACTCTGTCTCTGCTCAAGACTTCATGGCTGGGTGGATAGGCACTCTAGTCACGAGAGAAACCGGGATGCATGTCGTTTTCGAGCATGCCATTGTTCCCAAGTGGAAGGACGGAGCCATCTCTTTCCGGAAAGTCTTTGTGTCCAAGCGACCCGGACAGACTCATAACAGAGTCAAAAAGGGTTCACAGACTGTGGCCGCGGCTGCTGCCCGTGCCACCCACCCGGTGCTACCAGAAGAAATTGAAGAAGAAGAAAATTACAGTCAGTTTGATCTCACCATAGACGAAGTCTCTGTCACTCTGTCGCTCCGGCGATGGATTGATGGTCGTGGTATACTGAAAGACGTAGAGGTTAAAGGTCTTCGAGGTGTTGTCGATAGAGGTCACCTTAAATGGGACGAAGGATACGACCCAACAGCGCATAGAAACGTGCACAGAAAGGGGGATTTTGAGCTGGAAAGCTTTAAAATGGAGGATGCTTTGTTCACCTTGTATCAACCTGGCGGCGCAGAGCCTTTTGATGTAAGTATTTTCAACTGTGATTTGCCGCAACTTCGGAAACATTGGTTGTTTTATGATTTTTTGTCGGCAAATAATATGTCTGGCTCTTTCGATAATTCGTTGTTTACTATTCATCCCCGACAAATGACTGTTATTGATGATGATGGGTCAAGTTCATTCAAAAAAGTCAACCGACTTCGTATAGACGGAGTCAACATTAAGCATTTGAACCGTGGCGTCGATGGCCCATTCAGCTGGATTCAAAGCGGCAATGTCGACATTTTAGCTGATGTGATGTTACCGCCAGACTCTGAGGAGTTTAGACTCTCTGAGGTTGTTCAGGATATTGTCGAGCGATGGGAAGCAAATATTCTGTCTCGCCAGCGAGGTACTGAGGAGATTATTACCTCTGTTGAAGAGAGAGTCAAAGAACGGCAAGCTCACAAATATGTTGTTATGGACCTGCGAGTTCAACTAAACAACACTCGAGCAGCCGTCCCAATCTTCACCTCTGACCTAACCTACATCAACAGTGCGCTGATTCGTCCTATTGTGGCTTACATCAATTCTAGAGATACTTATATTCCTATCAATTGTCGGGTTGTGAAGAAACTCAATGACTTTGAAGGAAGCTGGACCATGTACGACAGCCGGCTAATGGATGACGTTTCTGCCGAGGTGTATGAAGCGTTTGCTCAAAATGTTGCTGATGATGAAGCACGAGCTAGAAGGATGCGGAAGGTCGGGCTTTGGTCGCTTCAGTTTGCTACTCAGATTCTACTGCTGAGTCTGGGTATTATTGCATAGGGGAACTGAAAACAAAGCATATCCGCATAAAACACCCATCTTTTCTAGCATTACTTGCATTGCGCATCATTGGCATCAATTTTATTTATTTGTAAATAGTATAATGTCATGTCTAATATAAATATTCGTTATTAGAGTTGTAATCGTAAATCATAAAAATCATTAGCGTCGTTGGCGAGTATCGTGAGAGCCAGACCGTGAGCGGTCACTATAAGTTGATCGTTCGCTTTTATATTTTTTGGAGTAGCGGTCATCGTACTTGTCATTTCCTCGATAATCTCGGTCGCGTCGATGTTCTCGGTCCCGTCGATAGTCCGGGTCGCGTCGATGTTCACGGTCGCGTCGATAGTCCGGGTCTCGTCGATGTTCACGGTTGCGGTTATCGTCTTGTATGTCCTCTCGTCTGTCCCCTAGTCTGTCGTCTGATTTATAGTAGTCAGAATCTCGCTTGTAGTCTCGTTCCGAGTCTCTCTCTCGGTACGAGCTCTCTCGACTATTTTTTTCTCTTTCCCTATCATAACCTCTATGCCTACCGTGACTTCCTACTACTTCACTGCCGTCACGGACCCTTTTCAGCTTCCCTTCCCTGTCGCTCCCACTCTCCCGACCGTGACTTCCTACTACTTCACTGCTGTCACGGTCCCTTTTCAGCTTCCCTTCCCTGTCGCTCCCACCAGTTGCCGTCACCTGCTCATCTACAATTTCTCCTGTTCGCTTATTCACCTTCACCAATGGTACATAGCTCCTCTCGATCTTTGTCGGTTTCTTTTGTGCCCCTTTACCCCAGGCACCCGATTCTTCTACTACTTCCATAGGCTTAGCACCTAGGCCCAGCAAAGGTGGCCGCTGTTTGATCTGGCCTACACCATTTTCTTTTGGTTTCTCGTCTTTCTCAGGACCCTTCCATCCCATGCCTCGCAGCAACGCAGCACCAAACTCTTCTACTGGTACTCGCTGATATGCATCCAGATCAGGCTCGTCCGGCCTGTTTCTGACGTCTTCTCGATAATACTGAGTGTCTGATACTGGAGGTGGGTCCTGCATCTCAATGACTCGCTCCTGCTCTAACGTCCGCTGGTTTAGCAGAGCATGTCTTGCGAGTTCATCTTCAGTGAGAGGACGAGGGGAATGCTTGCGCTGTATGGACTCTGTCTGTTCATCTTTTACATCGTGTTCAAATCTCACCGGCTCTTCGCTTTTGGGAACATGAAGTCCATATTTTTCGGGCTCTTTGTGCTCCGCCTCGATCTCTGTCTCTTCTTCATAGAATCCCTGCCTCTTCAATGACTCTGTCCGCCAATCCCTGTTCGGCGCAGGCTTTATAACCAGTTCCTGATTTGCCTCTGGTTCCGGCTTCGGTTCCGTGGTATCGAATACCACGACCGATTCGCGATTTGCATGTTCTTCTTCTTTCTCGTCGTCTCCTGAGTCGGACCCGAACTTTTCAGATCTACTAAAAGCATTCTCTTTAATTGCCACTGACGGATCTCTTTTTTTTATACTGAAAGATTTCATGTCGTGGTGCTTTTCAGTGTGGTTGTTAAGACGATGAGTTTCATTAATTAATATTGGAAGTTTCCATACATCCGGTTAAGTCCTGAAGTTGTGAAGTTTCAATATCGGATATCAGGTTAGGTCCTAATTCTCAGATTAATGTTCGCGAGCCGAATCTGGGGGAGGGGGAACAATGTACTTGTTTCCGCTAATAGGATATGCAGTCTAAGGACTAGACATGTGAATAACTGGGGCATGAACGCTGTCGGCTTGAGATCTAGAGAATCAGTGCGATTTCACTCGGGAAACCGAGATCAGACCGGAGATCGGTCGGATGTCAGAGCTGAAGAAGAGATCAAGTCTAAGAATTTCAGCGGTGAAGAATCTGAAACTGCTGAAGAACACTATAGCGCTGAGCAGCGGGACGGTCAAAGTCAGCCGTTTAGCAAAGAACAGCTTGGCATAGGAAAGCTGCCTTCCGAATCGGAATCGCGGAGACCAAATGTCTTGAAATGGTTCAGTGACAAAATGGACAATTTCCAGGCTACAGCGTTTACTGCTGGACAGGCTTTAAACGACGCTACTGGATACAGTGCTATAGAGCGTCTGAAACAAGCCATAGACGTGGAAGAACAGCATATCCATACATATCGTCACCAGGTATCGAGATGCAAAGCTCAATACGAAGAGGTAGTAAACAGACGTTCAGAGTCTCAGAAAGAAATAAATGAACTTTTGCAGAGGAAAAGTCAATGGGCTCCGTCTGATCTAGAACGATTTACTCAGTTGTACCGAGACAATCACGATAATGAAACGGCGGTAGAGACTGCTAAACGACAGCTCAATGAAGCTGAGCGAGCGCTGGAAGAAAGTAGAAGTGCGGCAGCCAAACTCATTGGAGCAAGATACAGAGAGGAACAGATATGGAGTGACAAAATTAGACGAGCAAGTACTTGGGGTACCTGGGGCTTGATGGGTTTTAACGTGGTGCTGTTTATAGTAGTACAATTGGGATTGGAACCGTGGAAACGAAAGAGACTGGTTGGGTCGTTTGAAGATAAGGTGAAGGTTGCACTAGAGGATGCTGCCGTTACGCAGCAGGAAAGCATAGACAAACTCGAAGGAAAGCTACAAGAGTTGGTCAATGCCAATAGCTATAAGACGAGTCAAAAGACATCAGATACATTGACCCTATCTAATCTGAAAGAACGACTCATTGACGATACCAGTCCAATTGAAATTCGACCAATTGAACTGTTTTCTACAGCAGGATTAAGTATTGCATTTGGCTTTTGTTTAGGGCTATTGGCATTTTTCATATCTAGATAGTTAATGTGTGAAATATTAAAGAGAAGACCCCACGATAGTACTTTACGGTAGACCGATCTCTGTATATGCAACTTAATTACCAGACATAAAGTCATGACGGAACAGGATTTACGACACCGAATACGAAGCGGACCAAGCATTGTGGATTATATAGATCTCCCAAGAGGAGCTCGTCAAGATGTGAGGTAATAGGTATTTAAACGATATTGTAACAACTGTAGAAGCTAACCAGAGGTATGGACAGTCTCGTTCGTTATCACCGTACCGTACTAACGAGCACAGCAAAGAACATTTGAAGGAGCATACATCAGAACGGCCCTAGGCCAATTATCATTTGGATTAGTTATTTTAAAACTATTTAGTCCTGAATTCATACCTGTCGGTACCGTATTCACTGTATATAGCCTGCTTGTTATGGGAATCGCAGTAATCCGGCGATCTTCCACCTCGAAGCTGCTACTCAAACCGAAAACGAGTCCTCACCACAGCGATTACTTCGTAACCAGTGGAATCAGTGTACTGTGCCTGGGCTTGTTAAGCATAGCGAGCTACGTGGCCCTACTGGTGGTTCTAATGAGAATTTCATAGCATATATATTTACGTACTTTCATTAGCTTAGCATGTTCAGTTGGGTTACTCTATTTATAAAAGTCAAACTTGTCGACGTCGGTTCCAACCTTGACTTGACTGCTGTAAGCTTCCTCCATATCAGACTGTAAAATCACATATCTGTTCTTTCGCACAGCTCGCAATCCAGCCTCCTGCATAATGGCAGCAATGATGGCTCCGGACAAAGGATCGTTTCGAACAATCAAAGAGTCCAAGTCCACTTCGGGTGCCAAAGACATCTTTGATGCAATGGTAGTGAAAATTAACCGTCGCTCTCGTCTATCTCGCAGTGACGGGAATTCAATCTTACGATCTAATCGGCCAGGTCGCATCAAAGCCGGATCCAGTGTATCAGCTCGATTGGTAGCCATGATGACCTTGACGTTGGCCATCTGGTCGAATCCATCCATCTGGTTGAGCAGTTCCAGCAGAATTCGCTGCACCTCTCGATCAGCTCCGGTCTGCGCATCGAATCGTTTTGTAGCAATAGCGTCAATCTCGTCGATGAAAATAATGGCCGGCGCGTTTTCTCGAGCCAGTCTGAAAACATCTCTGACCATTCGCGGTCCTTCTCCCAGATATTTCTGCACAAACTCTGATCCTACAACTCGAATAAATGCAGCAGTGGTATTGTTGGCCACCGCTTTCACCAACATAGTCTTTCCCGTTCCCGGTGGCCCATACAACAAAACACCTCGTGGCGGATCAATACCGATCTGTTTGTAGAGCTCAAACTGAGTCAATGGCAACTCAACGGCTTCTCGCACTTCCTGCTTCTGCATATCGAGACCACCGACATCAGCGTATGTGACATCGGGCCTTTCGTCAGCACTAAGCATTGTGATACTCGAATCAGCCTCCGGAGGTAAGATATCTACGAGGGCATTAGAGTGTCGATGCAGGGCAACTGACGACGACGGTTTCAGCAGTTCCCGGTCCAAAGTGCTCAGAATTCGCACCGCGTAATTAGATCCAGTAGTGGAACTGACAATTCCCGTATGCTGATCAATCGGTTCCAAAAACTGGCCAATTACCAGTGGCACCGATTGGATCCGTTTGACCTCTTCCTGAGCTCGAACCAGTTCGCGCTTTAGATGCCGTTGTTCGTCTTTGATGTATTCTTCCTGCAGACACAATAGTTCGTGTTCTCGCTCTAACTTCTTTAATGTTCGATACAGATCTTTGTTTTCAGATGTGTTTGAGTTATTCAAAACGCCATTTGCTGCTGCTGCCACTTCTTTGGTTTTAAGATGGGCTTTGAGATTGGTGGTAGGAGCCACCGTGATGCCTAGTTCTTCCATTTGGTCGATACAAAGATGTGATTGATTAAATTAATGGCGTTGTAGACAATCGGATTAGATGGGGATGCGCTTATGATAAATGTCTGTGGTAAATGACAAATGGCGGAGGATGTTCAAAGAGAGGTGTGGAGTTACCCGGGAGATGTTTTGGCAAGCAGAGAGTACTATGGGAACTGCAGATAACTACAACACACTAACTTAACTCTATTTTCACGTAATCTGACAATTCGATATTCCTTAGTGACTGCCTTTCAATATATATTCTCGTGTCTCCCGCTCTGATCTTCAAATCCACTCTATCACTGCTCGGAAACTTCAATTGCCAAACATATTATTTAAACCCTTTCCCTAATAATCACTCTGATCTCCGTCTATAAAGAGAGATGTACATATCTTTAAACTTTCCTAAGAAGTGGTTAGGTAACGCAGTGACGTTTATCAAATCACGAGCTTAGAACATCATACCACAGAGGAATCGGAAACAGCTAGACATGGAATCATCCTCAAAATGTTGAAAAAGCTACAGGGCAGCACTCTATTTGGCTCTGGTTCAAGTCCTGTTGACAATGGTACTGATAGGGTTTATAATTCGAATGTCAAAGTAGCCACTATTACTCAAGTAGAAATAGAGTCGCACACATCGTTTGATGGAAGACCGCGGTCGCTCTAGGTTGATCTTAGATCAATCTAACATTAGCTGCGGTTTCATTCAACGGCACATACACATAGCAATGGAACAACAATGTTTGGTCAACGATAAATGGAATCGACTGTTTTGGTGGACTCAATCTCAGCTGACTATGGGTCCGAATGCACTTGATTCAATTTCTACTGTACTTATTACGGACATTGTGCACAAAAAGATTGGAAAATATCTCCTGTGGCTTGATTTGGGTTATCTACTCTCGAATTCATAACGTATCTTATTTTTATTCAAATTCTACTCTTCTCTTACATTTATTTTTTTATAACTTATTACTAAAAGTCCGCTCGCCGATCACCTGCAACTTTATTTACACCCTTCTCAGAAGGAAAAAGAAATATGCCAGTGCTACAAATCTACAGCTCTCGGACTAGAATCACAACGTTTTCGTTTTTTACTTTCTGTATTGATAGAATCTTACCATATGGCTGAGTATCGTGCTAATAAATCATGTAATGAACGTAGATCGTCAGAGCAGAACGATCGAGAGAGAAGAACCATCATCGAAAGATTGAAAAAGACAATAGTATGTTTAGCACTGTTCAAACCTTTTCTGCAGTAGTACTGGTAGTGTTTATGAAAGTGTAAGACACTGTTAGATCCATGCGTCTAGAGCAACTAGTCAAAATGGCTCCAACGTCAAAGCATGGTGCACATGAGCCTTACAAACGGGTGGGAACAGCTCTGTTAATCTCTCGTCAGAGAGGCATGCCTGACAAGAAGTTGGAAAGTGAATTTGGGCTCTATTTTCGAACCTGTTTTAAAAGTTCCAGCCAAGAGAATATCCCAACTGAACGATATCGTTTTCATAACAATCGAATCTCGCAGTTTGTTAGGTTGAATCATGAAAGGGTGAAGGTTCACATGCATTACTCTACTGGTAGCTGAATGCTTGTGTGGTAAATCATTTTGGGGATATGGGTATAGTTAGGAAGTAGTTTTTCATTTCTAGTCTTTGGTTTCAATGTAAGTTGGAGATTTATGATAAATAATTAGTTAAAGTAAAAAACTGTGTGGAGTCAAGTTCTTCTCATATACAACTAATTAACCTTGAAGGTTGACACCAATCTGGTAAATTTCACCCCTGCATGGTAGTAACCCTGTCGTCCCGAGTAAAGTTTCTAAAGCGCTAAAAGTCGGCTGGAAGCTAATATTCTAACTGGCAAAATATGAACATGGTTTCAAGCAGAATGGCATTGAATCGTCCTGACCTGCTTTCCTCATTTTGATCTTTACGCTGCCTGCAATAATACGTCATAACTGAAACTATTAGCTATAGCAAGCGCTCGTCTAACAATCCCTTGACTGTCTGACTCTCTTGAACATTATGTTTGAAAACTGATATCGTATATACAAATAATTCACTCTTCTGGTAACAATTGACCTCTTTGATCCTCATGTATGGAATTGCTGGACTCTAATTGTGCAACAATTTTACATCTGATAGCATGCAGTCTAGGACCTGCAAGCCACGCGGCACAGCGCCGCACCACTTTATATGCGACAACGGTAGCCGGTCTATTAGACCCCATTTTCGATCAGTTCAACTCACATTTATACCCAGTTCTATTCATTTTAAGTTGGAGGACAACAACTGGTTTGAACCCGCATTCCCTACATATAAAGTCCATGGTTTGAAAGACTGTTAATCCAGCGCGCGAGTTCCAATTTAATTTATCCTAAAATGGAAGTGAAGGAAAGTGTGGAGGAAGCCAAAGTCATTGTCGAAGATGTTGCCCAGAAAACACTCATTGACAAAGATGTTTACATAGTAGACTCAGAAGATGAGGCGGTTGGTGGACCCGAGAAAGAAAATGGCACGAATGACGTGCCGCCGGCTGCCAACGCTCCAGCAGAATCTGCGGCGGAGACAAACCCAGACGACGTTTCTGCGGAATCAAAGGAAGGGGCCACTGCAGACGACCCCAAATCGTTATCTAATTCTCATTCCGCGGTTCAATCTTCTCAATGGGGAAGCTACTTCAAGCGTGCTGTTGCCAACATGGAACAAACATTGGACAAGGTGCTAATGGAGACCTCAACAGAGGTCGCTGTTGGCCCCAACAAACCAAAAGCACAGTCGACGGCCGCTGCCAGACCCAGTATGCAGGAACGGCTGGCAATGGCTGTAGGTAGTGCCAACAGGACTCCGAGTCCGCGCTCGTCGTTTGAAGCCAGATCTGGATCCGGAACTGGAGCAGACACCTCTCGTAGCTCGTCTGAATATCTCCGCCAATCCGGTGAGCAACCACGTACAGGCATATCAAGCCCTGGTTCAGAGATGACGCCATTTGGAAGCTCACAGCCAGGATCGTCGTTACGCTCAAGTGCAGAATTGAAATTTCGTCCATTTAGTAACGAAGAAATAGATCAGGCTCCATCTCTAGATCTGATATTGAAACTGTCAAAGGAACTTTACGATGTGGTGATGTTGTTGGACATTCCGTATGACAAAGATATTGTGAAATCGTCCTTTGTCAATCTAGTCCAAGACATTGAGCTGCAGCAACAGCGCTTTTTGGCAGATAGTTCTCGAATGAGTGAGCGTATAGATGCGCTGGACGCTAAACTGAAATACTTGACACAGAACGAAGTAGAGAGGGCTACAGCGACGAAAAGGTCCTCCAGTGGGTTGGAGAAAAAGTTGGCTGAAAAGGATGAACAGATTGCATTATTATTCCAAGAGGGCCAGGAGCTTTCGAAGAAAGAATTACAGTACATGAATACCATCAAGAAGTTTCGGCAGAAGGAACGCGAAATAGATCGAAATACAGAGCACACCACCTCGAAAGTGACCAAACTGGAGCAGGAACTTACCGAGGTAAAGGAAAAATCACGACGCGGCAAAGAACTGGAAAAACGTCAGGAAGATAGAATTCGAAGTTTGTCCAAGTTTGAGTCCGAAAATGTTCAGCTGAGAAATGAAAACGTGGTTCTGAAATCAAAGGTTACCGATCTCGAGGGACAGCTAAAGGAGTTCTCTTTAAAGCTTGATGAAGGAGTTTTAATAGCTCAGACAGAAGAGCTTTCAAAAGCACAAAGAGAGTTAAGCGTGACAAAGAATGAACTTGACAGTCTTCAAACGAATTTCAACATGCTGACCGACAGGAGCAGGGAGGAGCGGGATGCACTAGAAGCTCAGCTGCATAAGGAGATTGAATCGTCTTCAAGGACACAAAACGATTTGAGAACCGAGATCAAGAGCCTAGAAAATCGTGTGGAGCATTTCCGATCCCGTTTGGAAGAAGCAAGTAGTCAAAATGGTGACAAAGACGCTCATCTCAGTCTTCTGAGACAAGTGGAAGTTTTGCAAACGCAACACTCCATTGCAAGTGAAAACTGGCAGGGCATTGAGTCAAGCTTGCTAGAGAAAATCTCAAACCTCGAGAAAGAGGTGAAAGAATGGAAGGATCAGGAAAATAATCTGCGGCGGAAATACAAGAGTCTTAGTGAACAGGCTAAAGCTCAAACGGAAGAAAACGAACAACTGCATGAATCCATTCACGATATAGAGTCTGATCTGACCTCACTGAGAATGGCAAAGGAAGAGGCGCTAGCCAGAGCTGGCAGACTGGAGGTCTCCTATAAACAGCTCCAAAGTAACTTTGATGAAGACAAGAGCAGCCACGACTCTCTGGTTAAAGAGTTGGAGCAGAAGCTTGAAAAAGCTGAAGCCGAGGTGTCACGTCTTAATGAATTGAATCGATTAAGCCTCAACGAGTCGCTGGACGGATTCAAATCAGTAGGACCTCAATCACCGATGCTCAACTTTGACAGGCAGCGGTCGGCGAGTGCGTACGAACTTGCTTCTCCGACGGTTCAGTCGTTCCAATATTATTCTCCGAACCAGTCGTTTGATGAAACCTTAATGCGACCTACTATAGCAGGTCGCCGATCAACATCGAGGCAAACGTCAGCGGCTGATATTCATTCTAGTCTGATACGGTCGCCTTCTACCCAGAGTTTTGACAACACCTCTGAAAATGGTGATACATTTGAGGAGCTACCTAGTGGTGTTGGCTCTTATATGCGACGGGTTGCTTCGCCTCTAGATGGGGTGAGCCGAGGTGGAGACAGTGCTTCGGGTTATACTGTTGGTGGTGGTCAGGCATCTTTCCAATTGGTAGGAAAGATGAATGCTACCCTTCGTAGACTAGAGTTGGATTTGGCGAATTCCAAGCAAGACCTAGCCAAGGTGACAACCTCTAAAGAAGAAGCGTATCAGGAAGTTGTCCGGTTGATGAAGGATAATGAAGAACTCAAAGAATATCGAGCCAAGACTAGTGACCTGGAAAAGCAGATTGAGGATTTGCGAAAACGAGAGCAGACCACTCTGGAGATGCTGGGCGAAAAGTCCGAACAGGTTGAGGAATTAAAAGCTGATGTGCAAGATCTCAAGACAATGTACCGTCAGCAGATAGAAGACCTGGTTGATCGGCTCAATAAATAATTAAAATAGTCACTAGTACCTGCATCTGTAATAATACGTCATAACCGTTACAATCATTATTAAAGGCTAAGCACTATACAAAAATCTAAATGTTACCTTGAGCCACAGCTTCTCTAGTCTGCTCATCGATGTCTCGAGCTTCCCAAGGATAAGCAATCCAGTAGTCAGGGACAGTTCGGGCAGCCAAATATCGGCCCTCGGACATCATATCCGCAGGTAGTTCGGCCCGTTTGGGCTTATCTTTGTTATGCAACACAAAGATGAAAAACTTGGTATCTTCATGAGATCGTCCTAGTTTCTCAGCCTGCTCTCTGACGTCCTTTTCCAGCTCAGAAACAGCATAATGTAAAGTAGTTCGAGTGTCATCAACTTCATCCACAATCAGGACATGCTTTCCAATCAGATCACCGCCATGATTAGATAAGGTGCTGAAGTCCAACCACTGGGTTCGCACGACTTCCAAACCGGCAGCCTCCTCAACAGTACTCTGGCCAAGATCCTCGTACAGAGACAAGCCGATAGCCTGAATAGGAATGTTCTTAGAACCAGCTTCTTTCAAGAAGGTTCGCAAGATTCGAGCAGGAATAAATCCACCTCCGCCGATGGCAATCATCAAATCAGGTTTGAAACCTTTGATTTTCTCAGCCGACTCCTGGCACAGCTTGTGCACATGGTTATAAGATATGAAAAGTTTTTCAACCATTTTTTTTCCTTACTTGAACTTATTTAAATGAACCGGTCTTCGGATTAAAAGATAAGCCAGAATAACAAAATAAAAAAAATATGCACAAAATTTAAGGTTGCATTGGATGGATCGGCACAACGTTTACCCGGTACGTGACTGACAGATTTACCGAGAATTCAATTGATGTCGGGAGACTCAATTCAGTTCATGCAAATATATTACAAAATCTATGATAGTTATAGAGTTAGACTGGCCATTTTTCTTTTAATATTTACCATTCATTTTCTTAGATGACTTGGGTTTGGCAGGAGCTTCGTCTTCCGAGTCCTCGCTCATCGCATCCACGTTTTCGTCTTCCACATCACTGAATCCGGCGAGGTCTTCGTCTTGAAGTTCGTCGTCGTCGCTTTCAGCTGCTTCAATGTCAATGAACCCGCTCTCGTCCTCATCATCTTCATCTTCGTCTTCGTCCATATCTTCCTCTCCATTGGCAATGATAACACCGTCCTCGATATACTCTACATCATCTTCGTCCTCGTCTTCTTGTTCGAAGTTGTTGGAGACCACTACTTCCCGACGTAGCTCAATTTGAGAACTCAACAGTTGTAATCGTCCCTGTAAAGCCAGCAGCTTTGGCAGGGTCGAAACCTGCTCTGAAAGAATAGAATGCAAAGAAGAAAGTGTTTTCAGTAGATTGGGCACCGTGACCAGATAAGCACCATGCGTAATCATTACCCACTTGATCCAGATATTCAGTTCGCCGGCTCGGACCGGTGTTCGAGCCATTTTTTCGGCTAGTCTCTCGAGGAGCTTAACGGCCAGACTAGAGTCTAGACGCTGAATGGAAACTTTAATTAACGAGTCCTCACGGCTGCTCAAACAGGTTTCTAGAAGAGCGTGGTCATTAGTTTTCAGTGCCTGAGACAATAAAGTTGCGAAAGAACCTGGAGTGCTGAGTTCTTTCAGATTGGTTTTGGGGACAACTCCATTGAGTTTCAGTGACTGATCACCCTCGTCGTCTTGACCAATCTCCACCTCTAGCGCATCGAGTCGTTCTGCAAGTGTCTCTTCCTGGTCACTCTCGTCGTCATCTAAAGAATGAACATCTTTACCGCTGGAAATGACGGTGGCGGACTCATTATAACCGACCACAGCAGCAGGGTCCACAGCGGATTTATTGTTTACTGTGAGCAGCTGATAGGGCTTCTCCAGCTCCACTTTAGGTTCCACAAGCTCACCAGACTCGGTTTTGAACAATATACTGTCAAACACCGGGATAGAGCCATTCTCTAACCATGAAATCACCACATTATTTTTGTTGAAGAAAACATTTTCAACTTTCAACACAGACTTGACCTTTCCGGGTCTAACTAATTTGATTTCTCCATCGGATTTTCTCGACTGAGTGACTGATTTTGACCTCTGTCTCTTTCCCGGACTAATATTCTTCTGGTTGACCCCACCAGCTACAAAGGGGCTAGAAAACAGTTCAACAATGCCAGTTTCTGTCATGACGGCCAAATACGAGTCATCATCGGCTAGAGACACTGCTTCGACGTTCGAGTGAGCCACCAGTAGATTTAATGTCTTGTTCTCCGAGATAGAGCTGACGTTGACGGTTCTGTCTCGCGAGTATGCAATAAAGACATTGTGATTGCTGTTACTCAAGATAATACTAGACACAGGGTGTGCAAAGCCAGCAAAACTTTGAACTGATTCTGACGGATCCTCGAGATTAATCAAGTGGATATTTGTCGAAGCTACTAGAACGGTGGTTTCAGTAACAGGGCACACTACACGGGTGTCCGGTTCAGGAGATTTGAAATGTCTAGCCGCTGAGAGCTTGACAAGATCCCATTCCACAACAGTTCCATTGAAGTCACAACTCCACAGTCGGGACGGTTGACTCGAAAGTTGTGATATGGAAGTAATGGGAGCAGAATGTGATCCGGATAGAACAGCTATGACCTTTTTCTCTGCCGGATAATACAATAAAATTGTTCCTTTATTGGTTCCCACAGCAAGGACTCGCACTACCGCATCATCGTCTTCTGTCTTGCGTTTCTTCCGCGGAGTTTTAGCACTACTGCCTTTATAACTGATCCACTGGAGAGTCTGTGCACTGGATCCTTTTTCTAGAGTATGCTCAAACGACTCTTGGCCCGAAACTTGGTGTACTCTTAGCTTATGGACGTCGAGCCATGGGATCGCAGACCCAAATTGCTGCCCGGCTCTGTCGAAGCACGAGTCTATTAAACTAATGGCCTGCTGGGTCATTTGAAGGGAAGGTTGAGACGAACTAGCAGAAGAAGAACAAAAATCCAAGTTGTTTTTTACTCTATGTACAGTCTGCAAAGTTCAGGGAATTTCCTTGAAAGGTGATAATATAAAGTGATGAGCGTCCGATAAATATTTTTTTAGACCTTAAATTTTCAAGATCGGCACAGGTGCGGCGGACTTGCATACCTTTGCATATAGAGTATAGAATCCTGCATATAGAGAACAAGTTGAGGACCAATAGGTACCGGCGTATGACTAGAAGTGTATACTCAAAAATATGTTTTAGGAAGCAGAATAAAACGTATAGGCTGATAAGTTTGTATTCAAAGCCATTATTGCTCGTCCATGATTTCAACGTTCTCTTCTTTTCATTCCTTTCAACATCTGCAACTATGGTTACTAACCCATTACGTCACGGCGCACATCAAAATTTCCTATATAAACCCAGCCAACGGCCAACAACAGGCGCGTCAAAATCCTGCAATTATTATTTATCAGGTCTACTTACATATATTATTTCATAATTTGTTTATTTATTCAAAATGTCAGACAGAGATGCCGGCGATGATCTCAGTCTGCCAAAGGGTATGTCTATTTTTCCTATTTTGAAATCTTTATTCTAACCAGCCACGGTCCAGAAAATAGTATCTGAAATCATTCCTCCCGATTTGATATTTTCCAGAGATACTCGAGACGCACTGATTGAATGCTGCGTGGAATTTATAATGATACTGTCCACCGAGTCAAATGACATTGCCGAGAAGGAATCAAAAAAGACCATAGCGTCGGAACATGTAATTAAAGCTCTCGAGAGCCTGGGGTTCCATGACTATATTGAACCAATCCAAGATGTTATTGTAGAGCATAAAGAATCCCAAAAGATCCGGGAACGAAAGGTTGGAAAGTTGGAACAGTCTGGTCGATCAGAGGAAGAGTTACTGCGTGAGCAGGAGTTGCTCTTTGCCCAGTCCAAGGCTCGTCTGAATGGGGGTCCTAATTAACCGATGACTGAGTGGATCACAAATTTTCTCGTAATGATTATAATGAAATGACTTTAATGATTTTTAACTGCAATAACGGCTACTGATGATGGGGCTACTACGCAACGTACTGGTTCAGTCTTCTATACTCTATTATTCTCTCTCTATATACATCATCCACTTTGACTAGCATCAGCCAGACCTGCTATTTCTGTCATGGCCTTTTGCTCAGGCTCGGTCAGTGACCCGGTGAGTTGCTGATATCTAGCAGGGTTCGTATGCGAAAGCCCAACAAACGTGTCTCTGAAAACAAGATATACATTCACGTGGTCCAGAGGATGCTCTACCAGGACCTCCTCTTCAGGAACCTCCTCGTCCTCGTCCAAGAACCCATATGCTTTGTTTTGTAGTTTAGATGACTCGTTAGACAAAAAGTCAATGTACTCTCCAGCAGTCTTTCGGTCATTCTCATGCAGTGTCTCTCCATCATCATCGTCAGCCGCGGCCTGATCCCATTCATCATCATCGTAGTCATTATCAAAATCATCATCAAAATTGTCATACAGTCCATCGTCTTCATACTTCTTCGCCAGATCAGCTCGGTGAGCAATGGCAGCTTGCAGTCCTTGTAGCACATTCACCAACCCACCGGTCAGTCGGGCCAAGCTCTGTTTAATGCTGTTTGGAATCTGGTCATCAGGTAGTACAACCACACTCAAGATACCAACAGAGCACAACTTTTTGTCTTGAACTCGAGTGAATTTGTTCAACATGCTAAACCATTGGGAGAAAAACTCTTCATTGAACCCCTTTTGTTCCAAGAATGCCAATGTCGCGTGGGCATTGTAGTACAAGCATGCAATTATCACTTCGAGCAAATTGATATGATAGACAATATTTTTCAGCTGAGTCTTATCAGAACGAAGTCTCGCAATGGTCACTTCAAGCAGACGAGGAACGTAATCGTCAATGCGGCCCTTGAGGCACAGTAGCATTTTGGCAGACAAAGTGCTAACGATAGATCGATCTCCAGATCCCAATCGTTCTTGTGGGTCCACCATGACCTTCTCTACAATATCGTACAACATAGCAACATATTCAGGGTGTGCGCCCAAAATCTCAGAACCGTATTGAATGTAGTTATCCAAACAAGGCAACATCTCGTCCAAATAGTCCAGTCCAAAACCGTCAAATGTCTTGTGAAGCAGCTTGAATACCTCCCACATGTTAGGAGAGATTGATTTCAGACAGAATGTGCAGTTCTCCACCAATCCGTATACTTCAGTGTAGAATTCTGACATTTCATTGTTGAAAACAATGCTGAAAATGGGAAGGAAAATCTCTTCGAGTCTCAGAACAATCTCATTGGCATTGTCCAGAGTCAATAACAGACTCGTCAAGGTGTTCAGAATACCCAATGCAGCCATAACCTTGTCATCATCTACTGCATCGGAATACTGCTGGCTCTCGTCTACTGCGCTTTGCTTTTCTATCAGTTCGCCGACAATTCGCATAAACTGATCTCGCAGCTGTGTGGCCAACTGCTCAGAGAACGGAATCAGTTGCTCCGAGAAGACTTCCACAAACTCTTCCATGACGTGGGAAACAGCGTCGATATCGATTTTCTCGCCTAGAGTGAGAAGCTGCTGCATGACTTCAGGGATTCGAGCAGACAAGGCAGATCGCACCGAGTCGTGGCTAATAAGAGGTTGAAGGGCGAGGGCGGCTTCTACTTGAACAGGCAAATGTTCGTCAGCCATGCACTTCATAATGCTTTGGTAGATAAAGGAAACATTGTTAATGTCCTGGAACTTGGTGTCCGCATACCGATTGATGAACTCGCAAGCTCGGGCTCTCAGGAAACCGTGTGGACTGGAAAAGTCACTAAACACGTACTGAGAAATAAAGCCTTCCATCTTGTCCACAATAGGGCTCTTCTTACTCAGCACAATGTATGCAATGGAACCGAGCATTCTCAGGGCTCCCTCTTTCTTTCGGGAAATCTCGAGATCCTGCTGGTGGGCGAGATGCTCATTGACGACGGTTTGGATGAACTGGAGAGTAGGACCAAACACCGTCTTTCTCTTCTTTCTGACCAATGTGAGCAGAAAGTTGGTAGCAGCAACGTCGGGAGTAGGACTTTCCTCGTAAATGTCAATGCGCTTGTGAATGTACTCAACGGGCTCTTCTTCGAATAATTCAAGATCCTCATCAGTGGGGCAGAGCAAGGGGAAGATGACGTGGGCAATCAAGGTCTCAAAGTGAGGTTTTATTAAGTTCCAAGTGGACTTTTCTTGAATGCACTCCTCCAAGAAGGAGAGGATGTTGTAGAGAGCAGCATTACTGAGCCAGATCTTTTTATCGACCCATTGTTGGATCTCTTCAAAGTATGCTCCCAGGATTTCAGGAACAAAGTTGTTGACAAACATCTGTGCAAAACCTTTGTATTTTTCGTTTCGATCCGAGACTTCGAGATTGCTTGCGTATCTCGAGAATAGCCGGAAGAGGTTAGCAAACGACCATTTTTTAGTCTTAACCCAGGGGTTTACCTCCCGTTCGTCAGTGTCCAGACTCAATACCTGTTCAGGGAGAGGTTTTCGAATTACATTGAGGAACAAAGAGCCCCAGCCGGACACAGCTTCAGAGGTTTGCAGAGCAGCAGGGAGTTGGTGGTTGATAGCCATTTTGTAGATTTTCAAAACATGATAGAGCATCTCGCCCGCTGCATCGTCGTTTTCTTGAACAAGGGTGTTTCCAATGCTCAATACACCGGGGAATGACACCTCAATGACGCGGTGGAGTCCATTTCTGGCTTCCCCAGTGGTCCACCGGTAGTACTTGGCAATCTCGAGCAGGCAAATCAGACCAGCACGCATCGAGTCGACGTTGTTCTCGTGGAACAGGGCCATGGTTCGGTCCAGGAAGTCGGGCCAGTGGTTGGGGAAATCATTGGACACGACAACGTTAAGAACTGCTACCAAAGTGGGCCGGATCTGGGGTGGAGCCTTGACGATCACCGGAATCAAGCGTTCACGAAACACAGGTTTCTCATCGTTATCGATCTTGCCAGGCTTTTCAGCGTCGACAGGAGACCAGTTGTAAGTGACTTTGTTTTTCAGATACACGGCAGCAGCAGTTTTCACCGCAATGGAAACCTGGGGTTCTTCGACAATGTTCAAGCAGCCATTGATGAATCCCGGATTGGCGTCTACTTCTCGCAGCTGCAGTTCAGCCTGTCTACGTGTATTGATGTTGGCATCCAAAGTAGCTGCAAAACAGCTATGTAGAGCTTGGATGTCCATTTTTGTTCATTGACTTCGTTCCGCCGTTGTTTGTGCTGTGTGTTTTGGTCTCTTCTTATTTCAACTTAAAACCCGAGGAGAATCCGGGGCCAAGGAAATAAGTAGTGGATAAAACTTCTTTTAATAGATTCCTTTTCAGTGGTGGAACTATTATTATTACTATATTTTTCGTTCCTGCTAAAAGTACGTTTATTTCCCCCGGGTCGTACAAGCAAGAATGTCGACTTTGATGTTATTTTTTTATATTTTTTTTTGATTTTTTCGTTGAAGGGGTGCGGTGCGCTAACAAAATATGTTAGTCCCTGGATTTATTGTGTGTGGTAAATTATAGCACTGATTTAGGTGGGAGTATATAGGAGTGGAGTTAACGTGGTGGTTTCAACTTGTACAAGTACGTGGTATTGGGAGCTAGCTGGACTGTACTAGTGGAATACATGTTGTTTAGATATCATGGTCATATAACACTTGTAGTAAGTAAAGAGGTAATTCGAAGATAAGTAGAAAAGTCTGATTGGAAATGTCTTGAGCTAAAGATGGCTTTGTAGAATGTAGGAAAGTAGATATCCACTTGGCGTGAGCTATGTGAATGGATTGTGACATGGTGCACAATTGGGAGGGCGATGATTCTAGTAGATAGTTTAATATCTTACAAAACTAAAATATAAGTTGCTAAATGGGATGGGAGATAGAATCAGGTCCCACCGAAAGCAGTTTAATGGTTACTAGTGCAACTCACGTTTGTTGTGTATCTAGAGCACAAACAAGCAGACTACCATCAAGGTGATTCAAATGACGCGGAAGCTGTACTTAAAACTCCATAAATCCTGTAGTGATATGTAATGAAATCTAAATACAATCTAGGGATTGAGAATTGTGAGCTTCGAAGCTTGATACCAACATGCTTTGTTAGCTTGTCCAGTATGGCTGCACTGAGCTGCAAACAGATTGACGATCCGGATAGTTATCAGCAGCAACGCGATATTTCGCAAAACGTGGCCGAAACATGTGCCTAACATGAGTTAAGCATACATGTAGACTAGTGTGATGTGCAAGCATCTATATATTTAGCACATACATAAAGTACAAGTGGAAAGTGCTTGATACAGTGTGTTATGATAACGTCGTCCCTAACTATAGCATAACTACATGGTATAATACCTTAAAGAGTTGTTTGTACTACGGAAGCAATGAGCTGGCAGCTGTCCTCTCCGTCAATAATTCATCAATTCCTACCCATCAGCCAGTCCCACCTTCCACGAGTTGGAGCTTGATGCAATTACTGTACTGTGCTCCTATTAACGTCTGATACTTATGCAAACAGTCAATCTAGCTAGCATGTCTGTCTTACGCTACACTAGCTGCATGTTTCATAATACGTATATACGATTAGTCTGCAACCCATAAAACTAGCTATTCGGCAATCAGTTATCGGAGATGCGATTGACAATCAACCGCATTGCAAGTCAATTGGTCTCATAAGTATATTTACTTCATCTATTTGTTTATTAATGACTCCTCACACGGTTCCTTTTATGTCCTCCATGTCCGCCTTCTTCCGGTTTATCCCCAGATCGATCAACTAAACATTCCCAGCATTCCCATTTCCCACACAATCTCGGACTAATTACGTTATTCTAGACTTTGGCACTAGCCCACCTATTATTATCGGCATCTCGCAATCTCACAATCTCACAATCTATTTATTATATATTACGCACCTCCCATCCCTCCAATAGTCTGATGCCTCTTTTACCGCTTCTTGCATAAAATAACACTTTTCCCGTCTGTAATTTATTTCACTTTAATTATCAAAAGCAAAAAAAGGGTAAAAATTAAAAAATCCAGGGGGAAATTTATTGTACGGAGTGTGGATTTCGTTGCTGACAATCAACTACTAAGTCAAACGCAAACGACAGTATCTTACCGTGATCAATAACCACAGCCCCAAAACCATTAGCCAATGCTACTATCATGACAACATCTCCCTCGACTGGCCCCAAAGGCCGATGGTTTACAAACACATTTACGCGTTCCCGCAACTGGAGATCCGTCTTCCTGCTCAGTATCATATTCCGCACATACTTCTCGCTAAGTCCGTCTTATATTCATCCAGATGAACACTTCCAGGGGCCCGAAGCTATCGCCGATCGCATCTTCGGATGGGCGAGTCACTCAAGCTGGGAATTCACCAGCGAAAACCCGATACGTAGCTATTTTTGCGTGTGGGTCATCTACGGCATCCCAATGTCATTTTTAAAGGTTTTGTTAGAGTCCCGGTTCAGCTCTGTAGACCCAATGACCGTGTTCTACGCTCTAAGGGTCATCTTTGCTGTTGGGAGCTGGACCCTGTGCGATATGGCCATTGACAGGTTGTCCACTACTAAGCAGGACCGGATAAAAGGCTTGCTGTTTGTGGCGACGTCGTATGTTACGTGGACTTACCAGTCACATACGTTTTCTAATTCGGTGGAGACCGTGATCTTGCTATGGTGCTTGGTGATAATCTATGAATTTAGCGTGAAACGATCGAATCCGGTGTCCCGACATTGGGACACATCCTTGCTGGCTATACTCATTGTGTTTGGCATCTTCAATCGGGTGACATTCCCAGCGTTTTTGATAATTCCGTCGTTACAGCTTATCAGGCAGTTTTATCGCTTCCCACTGACTTTTATCACGTTCGTGTGTACAGGTTTGCTGACCACCACAATTGCAATACAAATTGATACAATGTTGTATAACCACAGTGGTAATGTCCCTGAGCATTTCAGCGACTTGGTCATTACCCCACTAAACAACCTGCTGTATAACACCAATATGGAGAATCTGTCTAGCCACGGTTTGCATTACAATTTTCATCATATTCTGGTTAACTTACCGGAGCTACTTGGCCCGGGATTAATCTTATTGTTTTCGCGTAAATACGTGAAAACTCTCCCTTTCCAAGCAGCAGTTTCGGGCATATTGTGTCTGTCACTGGTCCCGCATCAAGAAGCCCGATTCCTAGTTCCAGCTGTACCACTGTTGTGTCAATGTTTTGACTCTGAAATGTTCAGCAGAAAGTTCCTCAAATTACTTCTCTGTGTCTGGCTCATATTTAATGTAACATTAGGATTTATCTTGGGTACCTTTCACCAAGGAGGAGTGGTACCGGCCCAGGGTCAGGTAGCTCAAATAACAAATACTTTGCCAATTGAAACGGTCATCTGGTGGAAGACATACTCGCCACCTATCTGGCTACTTGGTAAACCACTCGATACAGTGGAAATCATCCAGCCACTTGATTCCCGACTGGAAAACCGTTATATGCATATCATGGACAAAATCAGTGCTCGAGAATATTCAGAAAACACAAATAGTTCACTTTTAGTAGTCGACCTAATGGGGGCCGACGAAGACATTGTACGAGAAGTTCTCGACCGCGTCGTCCACGTCTCCAGACAAGAGCCCAAAGCTCTATTTGTTAGCTCCTTTGCTGCTCTGGAAATGGCCCACAGCCTCAAGGAGCTAACTTTAAACAACAAAACTGCATATCATTTGAAACCCCTTTGGTCAACGAGATTTCATCTGTCGTTGGACAATATTGATCTTGGAAGGATAGAAAGTTTAACTCCGGGAATAGGTATTTGGTCGGTTGGTGGTTAGTACACCCAAAAAAACAACAACAACAACCAAGCCCTCTTTATTGGTACTTATATAGTGCATTGTACAGAATCTTGATAGTAATTAAGTTGAAAAGTTGATTTGAATTACTCCTGACGACTAATCGCAAGTTGCTGTTTGAGCTCTGTAAGTAAAATCTTATTTTCACCCACGGTGCCCACAGATATTCGCAGACAGCCTGTGCAGCCTGGCTCGCTTCCTCGGTAACGCACAACGACTCCTCGAGTTTGAGCCAGTCTTTCGTAGACAGACTTTGCGACCTTGTTACTTGGCACCCCATTAGAGTCAAGGAGTTCCACTAACAGAAAGTTGGAGTCGAAACCTCCGACAAATTCACCAATGCCTTCTATTTTAGGAAGCTCTTTTACTAGCAGATCTCTCTGTTCTGTAATTAATCTGACCATATCTTCCATTCTTTGAATTCCTTCAGGACTGAATGCTCGTTTGGCAATGTCTGACGTCACCGACGATATATTATAAGGATACTTCATATTGTTCATGAGACGTGCTAGCTCTTTAGAAGCGAATGCCATGCCAAATCTGATGCCAGCCAGTCCAAAAGATTTCGAACTGGTCTGCATAACCAATAAATTCGGATATTTGTTCACCAGCGGAGCGACAGAGGTTCCAGCTGGTGAGAAATCAATATATGCTTCGTCAACTACCACAATTCCATTCCAACTGGGATGCTCCAGTACCTTAATTATTGCTTCTTTAGAAACACGAGAACCAGTAGGATTTCCAGGAGAGCAGATGTAAATGAGCTTGATACTTGGATCTTCACTCAGCTTGGCGTTAACATCGTCTGGAATAATGTCGTAGCTGCCCTTGGTGAACCTCATATTTACCTTCACAACCTCTACATCGTTGATCTGGGCACAGACACCATACATTCCGTATGTAGGAGGACAGGTGAGAAGCTTGTCCCTGCCGGGAACACACACAACTCTTATAATGCAATCTATGGCTTCATCGGATCCGACTCCCACGAAGAGATTATCGGGGACCAGTTTGGGAGTATTGCCAGTGAGATCTCTGTTTCTGAAGTCGCATATCAGTTGTTTGACGTCTACCTGATGAGGATCTGGATATCTGTTCAGTTCAAGCAATTCTTCGTCCTGTTTTATGTCGTATAGTGAAGTTCCATGAGTATTTTCATTAGCATCAAGCAAAACTCCGGTTTTATAGTCGCTTGTTAGTTCCAAATGAAAGTGATAGCTCTGTCTGACAGTTTACTTACTCTCTGGCACATCTATAAGGCTCCAGTGCCAGGATATTTGGCCTCGCCAATGTCTGTAAATTGAATCCGCCCATAATTCAAAATGACTGAAGATGAAAGAGATTCAGTCATCTAAGTGACATGTAGTCGATCTTTGACCTTGCCCTGGAAGGTTAAATGTGCGGCGCCTGTCGGACCTTTGGCGATCAATGCAAGAATTAATCCGGGGTTGGAGTCAATACAGGACAAGTGGACAAGTGTAAAGTCAGGCGCACATTTTGGGTGCGCGTGGGAGAGGATAAGAATATGGTGAGATAAAGAGAGTTATCTTGATCTGTGGCCGAATGTTGTGATTGGAGTCGCCTTCGTCCACTGTATCAGGCAGGCTCTTAGCTCTAGCATGATAGGAGTGAATAAATCACGAATACACAATTAAATGTCTCGACTCATAATGTCTGGACTCATAATGTCTGGACTCATAATTCAAGACCACTAGTTCTAGATGACCACATATGCACAATGGACCTTGTACATTCATTTGGTCATGAACGATGAAACAGGAATGCTCTTACAGTATAAATATCATCCCACAACCGGGTAATATTCCCACTCCTAAACCTCATATATCAATCCTCCGTTGAACTTCATCAACTTCTCCCCAGAACACTATGTCTGCTACGGTAAAGACTGTAGTTGATGAGTTGCCTGAGGTGACGGTCGAGGTGAGTTTTGATCTCTGCTTTTGGAACGCGCGTTTGTACTAACAAGGACTGGGAATTCAGATTGGTGGGCCAGAATTGTCCCATCACCGATGGCTGCGAAGGATTGGATTCCACCAAAAATTATCGGCTGTTAGCAATTGCTGCAGTGAAAGGAATTGGCGTTGCGGCCGGATCAAAGGAAATTTCTGTTTTTCGAATGGAAGGTGTCAGAAATGCTGTACAGAATGGCGAAAATCAGTTTTCTGTTCACAAGATAGCGGCGGAATCAGTACAGATCATGGAGTTCACCTCCGACCAGGCATATTTGGTGATTGGCTTCACAAACGGCGGCATCAAGTTCGTTCCTACTACCAAGCTGGAGACATTAAGTGACTTGGTAGACTACGAAGCTTTTCTACAAGGGGAGTCCATAAATAATATCAAACGGCGGCCGCATTCGAGCGATTTGGCCATCCTAAAAGAATCCGGAGAAGCTGTGCTTTTCAACTCCAAATCGCATCAGGTCTCAAAAATATGTGACGAGGCAAAAGCATTATCGTGGTCGCCGCAAGGAAAACAGATTTTGGTAGGTAAAACTGACAGATCACTAGTTCAATATCTCCCGACTGGTGAGCCTAGACAAGTTATTGACCCACCTGAAGAATTGTCAAACGAAACATACATTTCCAGTATACTGTGGCTCAAAACACATGTTATTCTGGTCGCATATGGCCAATCTCAAGAAGAGGATGATCATACAACAGATACATACCTAATAAAAAGAAGTGACGACAAGACAACTATCACATGGAACAAGGTCCCCGAACCGTGTCCACCGTTTGGTGATCCAAACAGAGCCGAAACTTGGTATTCTGACTATCTTCAAGACTGGAGCTCTGAATACGACTTTGTAATCCCTCTCGCCTTCGGACCTTCATCAGACATATCGCTCATTACAGAAAAAAATGCAATTGCCATGTTGGAGGATAGCCACCGTGCAATGTTACCATTTACCGACGAAGAGACGAGTCCTGTGGGTATGGCCATTGATGTTTTCTCCGACTTGGAAGTTGGAAATCCCGTGCCTGACGTTGATTCATGTGGGGCTCAGCCTATTGTGTGGGTTCTCAACAACGAAGGCATATTATGTGCCTGGTCCATTGTTTCAAGAGTTGAAGTGAAATCTGGTAAAACTCTAGAAAAGTTACAAGAGAAGCAAAGGGCCGATGTAGAAGCAGCATCCCAAGAATCAAACACATCTAGTCCCGAGAAGACTGTTGCAACCCCCAATGCGAGGTCATCATCATTCACGAACCAAAAGTCTCTATTCAGTCAATCTCCGGGACAGGCTGTTTTCGGTCAAGGTGTCACCACTAGTGGGCCCGCTACTGGGTTTGGCTGGGGTTCTGGCTTCACAGCAGGCTCTTCCGGATTTGGAAGCAATGGAACTTTTGGGAACTCTGGGAGTACATTTGGCAATAGTCCTTTTGCCAAACAGACCGCTGATGGAACCAAGCCTTCCATATTCGGGTCAAGCACATCTGGTACTTCATTCGACAGTAGTCCTTTTGCCAAACAGAGTTCGGATCAAAGCAAAACGTCCGTTTTTGGGTCAGTCTTTTCAAGTTCTGGTTCGGGGTTTGCCAAACAGGCTAGTTCAGCGGCTACCGGCGATATTTTCTCGCAGCCGGAGGAGGTTAAACCGGAGGAGAAAGTTCAGTCCGTGTTTGGAGGGACGGATGCTCCTGCTGGTGGACTCGACAACTCATCTTTCAGTTTAAATAGCAATTTTGCTAGTTCCCGAGAGCCTGCGGCTCCCATGTTCCCTCAGTCGTCTGGCCCTGCTAGTACCTCAATATTTGATATGAATGATTTAGGCATTGATGAGGATATCAAGCAAACCCCGGATCTCAGCTTGACTGTGACACCCAGTGAACCTCAGTTGCCTCAAGAGGCTGCAAACGCTTTGATGCTGCCACCGAGCGATTCATCTGAAGGCGGAATATCAGATGACGACGGATCTGATGATGATGACGAATCTGAAATACCAGAGTCACTAAATCTTCCTGATGAGTACGAGGTAGAAAGTGACGTTGGTGTGGAGTCGGAAGCTGAACTGGAAGACGATGAAGGAGAAGTTACCAACTTAACCGAGCCTAATGATGAAAGTGTGGTATTTAACGACAGTCAAACAGAATCTAAGGACGTTTCGCATGGTAGCGATACTGAGAATATAGACTCTTCTGAAATTAAAGATGAAAAACTCGAATATTCCTTCGAGCTAGCAAGCCGATCTAGTGAACTACAAGAAAAGCAAGAAGTAAATAAGTTTGGTAGAAGAGATACGCCCGAAGACGATAATAAAGCGCCAGACGGGGAACTTGTGAATGAGAAATCATCAGGCGAAACCCACCGGAACCAACTGGTAGAAAGAGAGACTAAAGAATCTCCACGGGATGAAAATGCTGCCATTCAGTCAGGCGAGCGGCTATTTAAACTCAAAGGACAGTCAGAGAACAATGCGACTGAAGAGCAGACGCCAGAAGAAGAAAAGAACAAACCATACGATCAATCGTTTTCGGACTCGGAGGGAGACTATTCAAGGGTTTCTAATGCTCCTCTTCTCAATTTTGGCTCAGGGATGTCTACTCCTCTGCCCACTGGAAGATCGGCAGAGTTCAAAATACCATTGGGAGATGAGGATTATGCTTCAGAAGATTCTCATACTAGTAAATCTGAAAGTGAAAAGGAGTTGCCACAAGAATCTGTACCCGAGAGCTCTTCCGAAATCGGCGTCGTCGACTCTGATTTTGATAGTGATATTGAGGAGGATCCTGGCCTTGCTCCTTACAATGAACCAACCGCCGTCGAGGATAACACATTGGCAGACTTTGATCTCTTCTACCAAGAAGTAAATGTTCTATTCAAAGATGTGGAAACAAACATATCCAATTTGAAAAGAGCAGTGCGATGGAATGCACACTCAGGGCAGATAAAGCAAGCCGATAATCTAGAGAATCCTGAGAACTGGAGACTGTCTGACGCACCTTCAGTAGTTTACATTTTGGATGGATTGGGATCCAGGGCCTCTGCGATTTGTCGGCAGGAACGTGATGGCGAGAAACAAATTCCTGATTTGAAAAAGTCTCTGGCTAGCCTTTGCCTGCAACTTTCGAGAATACAGGAGATTATTCGATACAAAGAGGGAGAAACGAATGAGAGAGCCTTGCTATTAAGGAGTCTACCTGTAAACGCTGTGGAACTTCAACGGAAGCTAAGAAGCACTTCATCAGGTTTGGAAGAAAAGCTCAATTTATTGGAGCATGATATAAATATTTTAAAAGGAAGACTGTCTTCAATGAGCATGGCACGACCAACTGCCCATACCATTCGAAACTCAATTTACCAAATCAGTCTATACGCTCAGCAAAGACTCGACAAAGTCAACGAGTTAGAGAAACTCGTCAAAGACAAATTGAAACTAGAAGATAACAAAAAGAATGTAAAGACACCGTTAAAAGGCATGGGATATGCCTCTTCTCATCAATCTCCCCGCAGTATTAGTCGGGAGGTAGCTCGGAATGATGTCGAGTTCCTGGTACGAAAATCCAAGCGAGACAGCAATCGACAGTTGGCTGAATTTCTGTATAGCAGGCCGGAAAGTGATATATTGCGAGACATTACAGTGAAGCAGCCTCGGTTCGAGTGAGTGATGGAACAACGATGCAACGACTTGAATAATTAATGAATAAATAAATAATTTTAAGGTTTTCTTTTATGGTTTTCCAAATTCTCGTAGCCGTATCAAACTTTTGTCCTGAGGGTTCACCGTAACCAAATCTCCTTTGACCAGAAACTTCGTTATTGCGTCAAGTGGACGCAGTCTGCTATATTCGTTGGATTCGAACATTTCATTAAGAAGGGTTTCTACCGTTTTACGTAGCCGAACCTGGGTATCGCTAAAGTCATCTTTCAAAGTTCCGGCAACAACATTGTCGAGAACGTAGCGCAGGTCACCTAAAAGAGCTCTGAGATCTTGTTTAGACAAGTGAGCTCTTTCTTTGAGAGTGTCTATAATATCAGCAACGTTTTCAGAACCGTGACACTTTAATTGTTCAACCTTGGATCGCAGATGTATTTCTACATCTTTTAGCTCCTCATTCAGCTGGAATTGTTCCACTTTGGCAGTCTGTAGTTTTAAGTGTTCTTCTTTCGAACTATCCAGAGTTTGGCGAAGGTCGTGAACAACAGTCTCCAGTTCATTCACGGCGAGAATCGGTCCGTACGTCTCAGATTTCGCAAAATCAGGAATCTCATCAAGAGCGGCTTTGATATTTCTTACTCTTTCCTCAAATGATAATGGTGCACTGCTCCTCTCGCTCCGAGGCTTTACACGATGTCTTAGATCTTCGACCTCAGACCTAAGACGGACCAGTTCCTGTTCCACTCTGGCCGCGTGCTTTTCTTGATCCTCTTCCGATACATGGCTACGAGTGACCAGATTTGCATTGGAAATGTATTGCTTCAACGTTTCGGCCCCGTTAGGCATTTAAGGGAGAAAGAAGAAGGCGCGAACATCGATGAGCTCTGCTCATGCAAATGATCAACATTAAAGCCGCACATGATGCAGGAATCGTGCATATCTGAAATTTTAAGAAGCTCGCTCGTAACCGGTTGCCTAAAACCAACAGCCTTGACTAAATAAACCACATTGAAAATGCCAGAAATCGACTCTCAGGCTTTAAATAACTTGGACGCTGAATCTCGAAAGGAGATCATGCAATGGCTTGAAGCTGAAACTTCCAAGTCCAAAGTGCAAAGCTGTAAGTGGCCACTCTCTCTACATATATGGCTTTATAGCCGGTCGTAGTAGTTCTTATCTAATTAGCCATTCACAACTTTACCGACATGTGCTTCAAAAAGTGCGTCACTTCCTCCATCGCTAGCAACACTTTGACTTCAAGCGAAGAGTCCTGCATCAACAACTGTCTGCACCGATTCTTAGACACCAATATCAATGTAGTCAAAATGATCCAAGAACAAGCTGGCCGATAGATGTAATAGACTAGACTGTAATTTTGTATATAAATATCACCCATAAATATATTATTGATTGTACATAACCGCTATACTGACAGTTGTAAGCAGAATTATGACTATTCAATCAGCAGCTGTAGTCACCACACAAATCCCAAATAGGAAATCAACCTCGATCAGACATTTACCTTCATGACATTTATAAAATGGAGGAGTTGGGACGGCTCGCACGTGTTTTGGGGGATAGAGCTCTTCACAATGGTTTATTTGAGAGTACTTTGATGTATGTGTGATACTTTATAGTAATGGATTAGCCTAACAAGCGAGAAAACGAGAACCATATATATCGACGACGGACTTAAACATGACATCATCGCTTGCATCGAGGAGTATAATGAATTCAAGAGTTCGAATGCAGAAGGAACCTTGTCTGAGGATTTGCGTTGTAGAATCGTAGTGTCCTTGGTGGTTGTCGATGTCCATGGATTGTTTGACCCTGCACTTAAATCTCTTTTGTGTAAAGCAGTACTTCCCGAGGGGAGCTGGACTTGGATTGTAACTGACTTATCAAAAACCACTCAACGATATAATTATGAGCAATTCTTCCTTCAAATTTGTCCGGAAATTGTAAGAGTTCTTTCGAAAATTGAACCCGACAGTGAGGTCGTTGCATCCGTAATCCCGTTTTCATATTCTCATTACCCATGGTTTCAAAATGAGACTAGTGCAATGTCTTTACAAATCATTGGCAAAGCAAACCTAGACAACTCATTTACCGTCAACCTGATTCAAGAGTCCAAAGGTGTTTTTGATGTGAAAAGCAGTGTACCTCGGAAAAGTAATCGCTATACGCTCAACTACAGCGAGGAAGATCCACCTTGGAGAAAGGCTCCATACTTAGTTTCTTATATTGAGTACGCAGTGTGCACTCTCGATCAAACGAGTATCAAAGAGGTGTGGTCTGTACTGGTTCCGTCTTTGCTGAAAATTATCGATGATCACGATCCTCTGCTGAAAGCCAAAGGATGTCAAATCTCCAAGTCATTCTTTGAAAATACCGATGCTCATCATCTGAGATCGACCGGTATCGGGCAGCTGTTTGTCGACGCTATCAAACCTTGTTTTGCATATCTTCCGCCTGGTAATGAAGCTGTTGTTTCTAAAAAGCTTGTAGGATCAGCTGTGGACTCTTTGATTGCCCTGTCAGTGGATTTACAAAAGGAACATAAATACACGCTTCTGGATATGATACTTCGAGACGGGATATTTCAAGGGCTGATGCATAGTGGACAGTATGTGGACCTCACAGTTCGGCTGTTAAGATGCACGGACAACCTGATAAACGAGCTTGGTAGCAGGTCTATAAGACATCTTAACCCTTTGGTTATGGTGTTTGTGAACATCATGTGTGATCCGTTTGTTGGAGTATACCAGCCATTGATTAGACAGGCTTGTGCAACCTGTTTAGAGATTGTGAAATACTGTTGGGTTCGAATTGGAGCATACAAATACGATATATTGCGAGGAGTTTGCAGTGCTTGGAAGAGGGTTTCAGAAGAAAACCAAGTTGATCCTCAAACAATTGAAACATTGAGGCGTGTTGTTGTTGTATTGAGAGATGTCTTGAAAGAAGATGTGCAACGTGCTTTCGAGGGACTTTTAGAAAATGACAAAACTCTGATAAAGATTTTTAGCTGACTATTTACCGACAATCTTGAGTTAGAACACCAATCTCCTCTCATAGAGCGAGGCGCCACCCACACACAATACATCACTTATTTCGCGGTAGCGTTGAGTACCGGGATCATGATCAAAAGGATACAAAGAATGGCTCCTACAGTCACCGCAAGCATTTGGTTCACGGTTGCCCAGTAGTGTAATTTGGCTACGGCAGGTCGAGGAAGCAGGGCATAACTTGACGATGTCAAGAACTCCTTTTTCGCATATGTAGCCTGTACACCTCCTATCAACCATAAAGGAGGGATAAACAATCCAAGAAGGAACCATGTGCGTAGCCTCATTGTGGTCGAGTTCAGAACTGTCAAAAGTGGCCGACTAATAGATGTTCTCACTGGTTCACGGACCTCGTCGATGTCGGTATTTGAAGTTGTTTGGTTGAGTTGGGAACTAACAAACAAGTCAATTGAACTTGACCTATCAAAGTAGCTCTTATGGAAGCCACTCCGGATCTCCTCTGCGAAAATGGGCTCCAACGGGGGAGTACATCCGTACTGAATCTTGCTAACTCGGTGAGGTTGACTGAAATCATGGACAAAGCTGCGAGTTCCACCATTCGACTCGTCATTCCGGTTTATTGTTTCGACGAAAGTAACGTCGTCAGAATACAAGTCGAAGATTCCATTCCCGTCGACGGTCACTTTCCCACTATTGTAACGGTTTGGCACATATACCGGCTCATTTTGGGGACTTTTCACGATTCCTGGCATTTTTCCCACTTTTTCAGTTTAGTGTCAGACAGCATATCTCAATTTTTTTTATTATAAATAACGTCTACAGACAATGGCTATCTAATATTACATGTCATATGATTTTTTGGGCCAGAGCCTAGTCTATTTTTTTGGAAAACGATCAATCATATCGGTACTCACATATCACATATGCATGGGGTACGCATATGCAAGACTTTACAATACAAACTCATTTAGGTGATACTAAAGGCTCACCCAAGGTTGGTAATTAATTCACCTGACATCTCGGTTGGTTGCAGGCTTACAAAACTCCAAGATAATCCTCTTTTATAGTTCCACTTGTTAGCATAAATCTGAGGCTGGGGTATTCTTCTCGCTCATCACATACATTGCAAACATCTTTCCAACATCTGCTCGAACTCCGGCAATCTTTAGCCGTACTCTACTACCCTTTTCTATTGACTGCTCGTCTGAAACGTATGCAGGAGGGTTAGCAGATGGGTTAAACACCATATCTGACGGAATTAACTCGTTAGTAAGGAATCCATCGTGGGAGTATGGTTTTGACTCACATGTGAAGACACAAACACGGACAAGGGCCCTACATCGGCAAAGAAGCCCATTTTATTTACATTGGTGACAATTGCATCGACAACCTCACCTTTAAACGGTCGCCAAACAATTGCTCGATATTTAACCTCAAACTCCGCAGAACCACTACCAGGAATTACTCGGCCCTTCCCCACATCTATTTTCATGCCGTCCATTACGCAGACAATATATCCAAACTGGCCGGTACATGTTCCTTCTACATCTTCCAGCAGTTTGTTTTTCAGATACTGATTCATCTGGGGGCCGAAATATGACGGATGTAGGGTCAGTTGTAGCGACAAATCTTTGAGAAAAAACATGGCGAACAATTATGAATTACTCCCCGATGTCGACCTCTTGTATGAACAACTTTCGGTTGGACCTTTTATGCAGCTTATATAATTTAGTTCGATTGCAATTTCGATGTGTCGCTAAAGTATTAAAGAAAGTTAGTCGAACAGCGAAAAAAAATCTCGTCAAATCGACGGTGCTTTTGACGGCAAAGTTGACGCGTGAAGCCGCTATACTTCTGCACCTGGATGACTATGAGGGTATTTATACTACTACTACTGCTACTGCTCCTTCTATCCTAAAGATTGTATATATACAAATGTGGTTGTTATTGGATCTTATCGAAACTTTTTGTCAACCTCAAACGTCGCGGAACAACAGGTCGCGGGACAAGAAAATCAGCAGGTCGAATAGTTCCAAGAATGAAATGAAACCGAAAGCAAATTCCCCCAAAAGTTTCCCTTATTATAGCCAATTATATACAGGCTAAAAGGTTCGGCACCAAAGATCTTTTGGTATCGTCGTCTGATGGTGAAATTGTCATGAGTGGTGATGTTGTTTTGACGCTTGTGCAGTTACCCGGGGAAACACCATCCCACACGGAAATGCGAGATACCGCCAAAAGGCGGAGAAGGTTAGTCTCACTTCGAACCAAACAGCTCATAGCATGGATCTAGACCATACCATTTTGAACAATTGAAATTTGGTAAAGACAGGAGCTTGTTACTACACATTTCAAACTCACCTTTTTCTCCAATCCCAGTAATATGCTACATTAGTTCTTGGCTCTTTATCTGCGCGGCTCATGCAAGTTACCGAGGCTACCTGCAAACGTTAAACTTGTCTTGACTTTCTAACTTATCCGGTATATCGACTCAATCTTAACGATGCTCAAACTAGTCAGACCATCTCTGCTCAAATCCAGTCTATCAATTGCATCAAGGCGAACATTTAGCAATCTCCCTCTAAACATCAACAAAGAAATCCAAGATGCTCTCCTCCACGGAAAACCAATTGTCGCGTTAGAGAGCACAATTATAACTCATGGATTGCCGTATCCTGAGAATCTCAGAATGGCCCAAGAGGTGGAAGCTGTTATTCGTGAAAACGGGGCAACTCCAGCCACAATTGCATTTGTTGACGGGGTCCCGACTGTAGGAGTCACCGAAAAACACCTGGAAATATTGGCTCAGACGAAGAAACTGGTCAAAGTCTCTCGTCGAGATATTGGGCATGTCATGAGTCGAAAGCTGACAGGCGGTACCACTATTGCATCTACCATGATTCTCGCTCATCGTGCCGGCATCAAAGTGTTTGCGACTGGTGGTTTAGGAGGTGTTCACAGAGGAAGTGAAACGACCATGGACATAAGTGCTGATCTCGATGAACTGGGCCGAACTCCTGTAGGCGTTGTCTGTTCGGGCCCGAAAAGCATTCTGGATATCCCAAAGACAATGGAGTACCTGGAAACAAAAGGAGTGTATGTTTCCACATACGGACCGGAAGGAACTAACATCCCTGGGTTCTTTTCTGCCGATTCTGGAGTACCAGTAAGTGATACCAGAACTCACTCACCTTTTTTTCTGGCTAACAAGTCTCCATACAACTTCAGTACCCCCGAAGAGGCTGCTGAGACTTTATGTAAGTTAGGATTTGCTCCTTTTTGCAAATGCCCCTAACAAGTCGCATCGAATTCCATGCAACTCGGTTCCGGTTCCGTGTTTTGTATTCCCACACCAGAAAATCTCTCCATGCCAAAAGAGTTTATCGACAAAATCATTCAAGATGCATTAGTCCAGGCAGAAATTGAGGGCATTAGCGGAAAATATGTTACACCATATCTTCTCAACAAAATATGGATAGCCAGTAAAGGAGATACTTTAAAAACCAATGTTGGATTTGTGAAAAACAACGCAGCGATTGGTGCCAAAATCGCCGTGCACTTAGCATCTCTAGAGGTAAAGAAATAAATGTTCTTCATTTCTGAATCGATCTAATGAGCAAACAGGAAAGTTATCGGTGAATCCAAACCATTTATTGCGAGCCGCTGTGTCGACAGAGCCCGAAAGTAATTTGAAAGATTCTATATCTTACGGTACAGAAAATAGTAACACCAGTCGCGAGCGTCCCACTGCAGTTGTTGTCGGCGCGCTGGCAGAGGATGTGACATGCTATATTCGCGACAAAACCAAGAACCTGCTCCATACCTCTCACCCGGGAACAGTCAAATCATCCATTGGCGGCGTAGCTCATAATATTGTCAAGGCAGCGTCCTTTCTTAATCCAAGTGTGCAACTGATTTCCGAGGTTGGCTCAGAAGAACTGATCCAAAGATTAGCTAACGAAGGACTCGATACTCGAGGAATCAAAAGCTCAAGTAAATCCACTGCCAGATATGTCGCAATCCACGATGCAGACGGCGAGCTGTTGACGGCTGTAGCAGATATGTCTATAATTCACGACATGGCAGTTCAACACATTAAAGATACTATTGCATTGATAGAACCTAAAGTCACATTTTTTGATGGAAATCTTGGCCCCGTGCAAAAGGCACAAGTGATTGAATCTGCAAAAGCTGTCGCGTCATTAGTGGGTTTCGAACCTACTTCAGTTCCCAAGGCGAAGGAGATTGCAAAACTACCTCTTGGCGTGTTTCCCAATCATGGTATTGATATTGCATCACCGAATCGTCTGGAGATTGCGGCTATGTTCGAGGCGTTTTCGGACTCGGGAAAGTTTGATGTGGACGGCTGGTTCCCTGTAATTGATGCGATGAATATCAATGAAGATTTCCGTTTATCAATGGAAGCATTGGCGAGATCAAGTCCCGATTTGACTGACCTTGTGTCATCTGGTACCTCTCAGCAAGCTCTTCATTTACTTCCCTACATTCCCGCACTGCTTGTCAAGGATGGTGGTAAAGGGATTACGTTATTTCAGCTCATTCATGGCATTGCAAAAACTAAACAGTTGCTCCAACCGTCTGAGTTTACTAAACTTTGTATTGGCAGACAGGACACCGGGATACTAGTACAGCATTTCCCTGCGCATGCTGTAAGCCCGGAGAAAGTAGTGAGTGTCACTGGTGCTGGAGACACTCTTTTTGGAGTCATTCTAAGTGAACTTATTAACGATTCTAGTTGGCTCGTGGATGCAGGTCAGAAAAAAAAACGGGTCATTGACAGAGCACAACTGGCAGCCAGTTTGACGATACAGTCAGACCAATCCGTCAACCCAACTATCCAATCAATTTAAAATCCCAAGATATGTACATTATTTATTTGTTGGCAAACTCTTTGTTTGTGACCTATTTAGAGTGCGTATACTTAGGCAGACAACTTCACCAGTCCACTAACAGAGTTCTTTCGCGCACTTTCACTCGAGGGTTTCTTTCCACAGAGATACTGCATGAATAAGAGTTCCGATACTAATGGTTCCGTAACCACACCCAGAGGCTCTTCTTCTGTACCACCTTCAGAATCGCCATTGTAGTAGTCCACTCTCAGGATTCCTCGACCATCTCTGGTCAAATGCAAGATCTTATTCTTGGGCGCACTTCGTTTTCGAGAGAAGATTCTTTTCAGCTGATTGATACCTTCACCGACTTGCTCAGTATTACCCTCAGTTTTGAATCGCGGATGGGCCATTATAGTACGAACAAATCCATCTTTCAAGTGACTGAAATCTGTATTTCTCACAGGCACGATTCTCAAATCCAAGCTGATACCAGAATTGAGAATCTTGCGAATAATCTCAGACCCAGCTTCAGGATCTAATATAGCTTTTTCCAATTCCTCGGGCGACATTTTCTCGGAATTGATGACCGACGATAGCCTCTGAACATCTTTCTCCGCTATGTATATGCCAACGGCATAAACGTGGAGAGACAGAAATGAGACAGCCCTGACTCCAGTCCCAAGCAATTGAAACTGATCACCGGATCGTTCAATTGTGACAGGAAAGGGCTTTACTTTTGTATCGGGTTGGACAAACTGCGGGACTTCGGCCTCCAGCGAAATTGGCTGGCGGCATACATAGAAACCACCAACACCGAGGATCAGACCACCGGTTAGAGCACCCAATACGCCAGAGCGGATAACGGGACGATTGAGGGCGTTACTGGAGAGGAGTCTTGATTTATAGCCCGTACGAACAAGCCTACTGGCTAGTTGAAATCTATTGAATGATTGTCGAAACATTTGGATACAAGGTTGAAATCATGAAGATCATCATTTTTAATCTGGGGCTGAGATGGGGCCACAGGTGAAAGGCAGGAACACTTTGTGCAAGAGTCAATTTTATTATATGCATCAATATATATTATATAACCTACTGTATAACTTAATTTCATTAATCAATTCATTTCTTTGACCTGTTCTGCGCGACTCTTCTTCTGCTTTTTCGGGGGAGGAGGTGCCGGAGTCGTCTCAGTAGTCATCTCTCCATCCAGAACCTCGTCATCAAATGAAGCATCCGGGCTGGCAGTCTGCGAGACAACAGCATCGAGGGAATCTTCCGCAATTGCTTTTCGCGGCCCGGACTTTCTCTTCATGGCATTAGGACCTTCCACCTCCCTTGTGATGGCGAGAAGCAAAGTAGCTACTCGTCGTGACAGCTCAATAGGTGTTCGTGACAGGAAAAACCAATCAAACTTGAATAGTGGACTCTTTTTTATTCTATCCCGGATCTTGTCGTAGAGATTCTCAGCATCCAGGCCCAGCTCATTCACTTGTAGCAGTAGAAATCTATCCTCTTCTTCAGAGTATATCTTTCTGGCACTGCTCACGGGAAAGGAAATGTGCATCTCCGCCATCGGGGCTCGATACATTGCAATCTTTTGTCTAAGTAAGGACTGCTGATGTTGGAGTTTCCTCAGCCTCTCTTCTCCCTGCTCTACCTGTGAAAGATAACGTTCCCAGCCGTCAACCTCTTTATGTCGCTCCCAGAACACTTTGGAATACTTTTCAATTTCTTCTGCTGACTTGGACTCGAACTCTTTGGCAATTGCTTTATAGTTTGTTCGCCCGTACTTGGCACTGAGATGAACAAGATTTGTTAAATCTCGCTTCGACCAGCTTGCAAATCCTTGACTAATAAGCTCATCTTTCAACTTCTCGTCTTCTTCAGTCAGTGGCTCTGCTTTGTCTATTAGTTGATTCTCCTTTTTCCGACGCTGCTCTTTGGTTTCACCCTCGTTAAGGTCTGTGATATCTGCCAGGGAGACTTTGTAACCCGCTCTCTTTCTGTAATACGCTAATTCCTTGTCTTGCAAAGGCCCTAACTCCTTGGGGTAGAATTGGTAGTCTTGAATGTTTACCTGTCTCGGCATTCTAGGCACTCTGTTTCCTGGGGCAGTCTTGCTCGATTGTAGAATATCTTTATAATAACTGTCAATAGAATATGTTTGCTCCTTTCGCTCTCTCTTCGCGGGATTAATCCAGACTATGCCATTTGCCTTGGCTCGTTTGGCAAAATCTTCACCATTCCATTCGTAAGCTGAAGAGTCCGACGAAAACTTTTGAAGATCATCTATGCCGAGCTTAGAGTATTTGGCATTGAGTACTGCCGTTCGCTCCTCACCTCGTTTTAGAATATTATCAATTTCATCTTCAGTTATGGTGGCTCCGCCTTTGGCATCAAAAATATTACTTGCACCGTGCTGGATCATTCGCAACAGCTCATCTTTTGAGGCAGCAGCATTCTTGCCGCCGGGCTGATTTGCTCGTCCTTGTTGAATGACTAACTGATCCAGCCGTAGCTTTTGGGCGGCTCGCTCGAGCACCTTCTCTTCAATGGCGTCTTCGGTTACGAATCTAAACACCACCACTTGCTTGGTCTGGCCAATACGGTGGGCTCTATCCATGGCTTGTAGATCTGCCTGAGGGTTCCAGTCACTGTCGTAGAGAACCACAACATCAGCAGATGTTAAATTAATACCCAGTCCACCTGCTCTGGTGGTGAGAAGAAATACAAACTTGTCTGACCCTTCTTTGTTGTATTCGTCGATAGCCGAGATTCGGTCCTCATGGCCAGTAGATCCGTCTATACGACAGTATTCGTAGTCTCTAAAAATGCAATAGTCTTCCAGAATATCGAGCATTCGGCTCATTTGAGAAAATACGAGTACTCGAGAGCCTTGAGCTTTCATTCTGTTCAGCAGTTTGTCTAATATCATCATTTTTCCAGAGTTGAATACCAGATGTTCGTCGGTGGTGAACGGGGGACCCGGTTCTGCTCCCTCAAAAAGGTATGGATGATTACAGCATTTTCTAAGCTGCATGACGATATTTAGCAGTCGCGTCTTACCTTCTCTTTTGCCCACTGCGCCGTTTACAGCATCAATGTCCTTTTCCAGAAGTTTCTGATACCACTTGACCTGCATGGTGGACATTCCCACATACAGATTGACTTCTTTCTTGGGGAGCAGAGATTTCTCTACGTCCGCTTTCACCCTTCGGAGAAGAAATGGTTGAAGAACTTTGTGTAGTTGCTGCACGACTTTATCTTGGTCAGCCTCTTTACTTTCGAACCACTGATCGAATACCTGCGCGTCAGCAAATACATCTGGCAAAAGAAAGTTCAATAGCGCCCACAGTTCATGTAAATTATTCTGTAAAGGAGTTCCTGTGATCAGCAGTCTATTTCGTGAGTGAAACACCCGAATGATCTGTGACAGCATCGAGTCTTCGTTCTTGATTCGATGCGCTTCGTCCACTACGATGTACTGCCAAGCAATTTTCTTCAGCTGTGCTTTCTCTCTTAGTACTGTCTCAAAGGACGCAATGCATATATCGAAATCGCATGCCATGATTCGGTCTCTAATGATTTCAGCTCTTAGCGCTTTGTCTCCTTGCAAAATGCACACACTGACTTCTGGGGTCCATCTCCCGAATTCTCGCTTCCAGTTGTCCAGTGTCGATTTGGGTACAATGACAATATGGGGTCCTTCAATTCCGCGGATGTACCTCAAATATCCCAGAAACGAGATAGTCTGCAGAGTCTTGCCGAGACCCATTTCGTCGGCCAGGATGCCGGAAATACTGTTTTCGTGGAGTGAAATCAGCCAGTTGAGCCCCTGAACTTGATAGTCCCTGAGCTCTCCGTGGACATATGCAGGGGATTCTGTGAAAACAGTGGTCAGAGGTTCCTCTTCTTCTTCGTGAAGAAGCTCTTCGTCTTCTTCCTTTTCAGATTTTCGGCGTCTGGACTCCATTCTTGACGTCCTACTCCGCTGGGACGCGGTCTTGGCCCGATCTACTTCTTTGACTAGCTTCTGGAACTCTTTATCATGTTTGGCTCGGAGATCAATGAAATGTCGGAACAGATCGGTCAGGCCAAGAAGATATTTGAATCGGTTTATAGAATCTTCTCGCTGGTTAGAAAACGTCCTAGACAAACATTTCACTGGATTGTGCGAGTTGGGTCCTACCTTTACATTGGATATCTTTACGTGCTTATCCAGCAAGTATCGCTTAGGACGGTCTGAAAAGTCCAACTTAGCCATCTAGTTAGTACACAGTGAAGTTGATGTGTAAATTGAGGGGCACTGACCATTATTGGCGTAGCAGAGCCACTGGTTGACTTGTTAGCCGTTTTTCATTGGTTTAATTCCGATAGTTGGAAGTGTAAGACCTACCACAGCCCTGGAGGATGCCAATGAGTCGCGCATATCGCGAGTTTCGTGACTTTCGCGAAGAGCTGATGGCATGTTCCGTGTTTACTGAGGTTTATATATCCTCCGCCACTTGTATAGTCGTGGGTTGTGCGCGGTTATGTGAAATCACCGATAAGCAAATTCACTAAAGTCAGCCGTGTGTGCTTTTATATATATTAGTATTTGGTGGTTTATTTTTATTTGTGTGTTTCCGGATCACGTCTCGTACACGGTACTATATCACAAACGTATGTCGTGTCCGTAGTTGTGTTGAGGTATGATGATGTTGTTGTTGAGGATAAGGAAAATGGGAAACTGCAAAAAACCAAAAATGAGTTGTGGCCCTGAAAGGAGTCTTTGCGAGGTAGATGCCAGATGGAACAAATCTTGCAGCTGAACGGTTAAAACTAAATTGTGCATTTTATGGATCGGCGGGGCTGGTGTAAGAGTTTACATAAGCGAGTTTATAAACTGTGATTCTGAGGGAAATAGGGATAGATGGGGATAAAGGTGGTTGTCATTATACGAGTAGTAGTATAGAGGATACTTGTGTACTTTGTTTTCGTATAAGTGGACTGTTGCTCGCTCCACCGTGACCTTTAGGTATGAAGCACTCCCCGCTCTACGTCACTAGTATGTACTGATCTGCACATATTATGCATGCCGAGTATGCATCTTGAAGCTAAGTGGGCTAGGTTTGCGGAAGGATACAGTCCATGTATAGAAGATGCTAGTCTCTTGTAAAGAGCAGCAGTAGTTTAAAGATGCTGATATATTGTCAAGAAATGTAAGTTCTACAATGTTTGATTTATTCGATCAAGCTTGCCTTTCCAGAAGGGCCCTTAAGAAGCAGCCAATCCCAGTCGCCGCACAAGCCGCTTAGCCTGCATAACCTACGGATCATCAGCGCTATTGTTCTTAATGCGTGGGTGGTGATCGCCTTCCACACTCTCTAAATAGTTGCAAGTTACCTGGATGTGGAACTAGACTACTGTCCCGACAACCTACAGTAATAATGAAGTGCTGGCTGGACATAATTATACTAGTCGACAGACCTTCAACTTATATATCATGACTGTGGCATCAAAATTTCTACTTATTCTAGCCGCAGTGCTGCTATTACACAGCGGTTACTCAGCTTATGAGTTTTCAGAATTCAAAAAGCACGTCGTGGCTATAGATCATGACCTCCCTTTAGACGTATGTAGAGATAACTTTTACCACCACCCGTCGAAGTTAACTCCCCTAACCAGATTAAAATAGAAGCAGTTATCGGCGTGCTACTAGTATGTGTTGGTACTGCTCTTGGAGCGATTGATTCATTGAAACCAATCAGTTTCCCAAAAGCTGCCTCGGAACTGGAATCAGCCGGAAAGAGTCCATATGTGAACCTGGAACGAAGGCCAATTTTCAAAGATATCTTGTCGCAACGGAAAGAGTATGCCGAGTGGAGAAAGTTAGATTAGCATGTGTGTAGAAGCTTGTAATATATTTATCCGTTGATTTAATTAGTAAAATATGGACAATTGACCGCATACACTGAGAGTTTCCACCGAGCTTCCACTCTCACCTCCAGTCTTCTATGTGGTATCGGGGTAAGGGCAAACTCTACATATACTGAAAAATAGTTAGCGATGAACATAAATTTCATTCTTCCTTCTTATACATATCGACTAGAACCATGGCCACTGTAAAACGCTCGACTCCGGGCGATCTCCTGCTGTCCCATAAAGTGTTTGTTAGATCAAGTAAATCGGGGAATGCTTCCAAAGTCGTACGAGAACAATATCTGCGTACAGACATTCCATGTTCCTCAGCACTCTGCCCAGAATGCGCGGAAAAATGTCCCTCAAGACCAGACGGGACTGTGTTTAGAGGCGTGCTGTCAGAACGACCTAACGGAACCACCAAGAGAGGTGGCCATTATGTGGTCATCGATACAAATATCGCATTGCGAGCTATAGACTTGCTCGAGCACAGAAGTGTGTTCTATGACGTTATTGTGCCTCAGATTGTGCTAGAAGAAGTGCGAAATAGAAGTCTGCCGGTTTATAATAGATTAAGAAACCTGACAAAAGGAGAGGATAAGCGATTTTATGTGTTTCACAACGAATATAGACGAGAAACCCATATAGTCCGAGCAAAAGGTGAATCTATAAACGATAAGAACGATAGAGCGATTAGAAGAGTTTGCCAGTGGTATAAAGAACATCTGCAGAGTGTCGTTAAAGATAAAAAGAGAATACCGGACATTCTCTTGGTTTCTGATGATCAGAACAATCGAAACGAGGCTGCTAAACTAGGCGTGACTGCTCTATCATTGAAAGATTATCTCGGAGAGTTTCCAAATGCCGAGGAGTTACAAGACCTCGCTCCTACCATTGGACAGACCTCGTACAGCAAGAAAGAAGAATCTATTTATCCAGCTTATTATTCCACATCCAGAGTTTTAGGAGGCATCAAGAGTGGGGCTCTTCATCAAGGTGCACTGTCAATCAGCCAGTACAACTTTTTAGAGGGATCTGTCTCTACTGCTGCCTATCCTAAACCGATACTTATTCTCGGACGGGAAAATCTCAATAGAGGTTTCCACGGAGACTCGGTCGTTGTAGAACTTTTACCCAAAAGCCAATGGAAACATCCTTCGACTCAAATCATCCAAGAAGAGCATATAGACAAAATGGAAGGTGCAGACAACGAAGAGTTTTCTGCCATTGTTACAGACGAAGAACGAAAGGCATTAGGACACGAAGCACTCGCTGCCCAGACCTCCTCTGCCGAATTTAAAGTCCAACCCACTGCCAGAGTCGTAGCCGTCGTGAAGCGAAGCTGGCGATTTTATGTTGGCCACATCGCTCCCAATTCTGTTCTTCAGGACGACACAAATGCTTTACGAAGCGTATTCGTGGTGCCCATGGATAAATGCATCCCTAGAATAAAAATTAAAACAAGAAAAGCGAAGGAGCTTGTTGGGAAGCGGATAGTGGTGGCAATCGATGACTGGCCATTTCACTCCCGACATCCAGAAGGGCATTTTATCCGAAGCCTCGGTGAAATCGAATCTCAAGAAGCGGAAACTGAAGCTTTACTACTTGAACATGACGTCGAGTTCAGACCTTTCGCTAAGAGCGTTCTCAGTTGTCTTCCAGCCGAAGGTCATGACTGGAAAGTACCCGAGGATCTCACGACTGATGAGTTCTTGCGGAAGAGAAGGGACCTGAGAGATTTGTTGGTTTGTAGTATCGATCCTCCCAACTGTCAGGATATTGATGACGCTTTGCATGCCTATAAACTACCAAATGGCAACTATCACGTCGGTGTGCACATTGCTGATGTGACCCACTTCGTTAAGCCCAACACTCCTCTTGACGATGAAGGTGCATCTCGAGGTACTTCCGTGTACTTGGTGGACAAGCGAATAGATATGTTGCCAATGCTCTTGGGTACTGATCTGTGTTCTTTAAAACCTTATGTTGAGCGATTTTCATTTTCTGTTCTCTGGGAAATCACGCCAGACGCCCAGATTGTCAACACTGAGTTTACAAAGTCTATTATCAAATCTCGAGAAGCGTTTTCTTACGAACAAGCGCAATTGCGAATTGATGATGCCTCTAATCAGGATGATCTAACACAAGGAATGCGGATTTTGCTTGATCTTTCAAAGAAACTCAAGCAACAAAGAATCGATGCTGGTGCATTGAATCTAGCCTCCCCCGAAGTCAAAGTTCATGTTGACAGTGAGACCTCAGATCCGCAAGAAGTAGAAATCAAGCAAATGCTTGGTACCAACTCACTCGTCGAAGAGTTCATGTTGTTAGCTAATATCAGTGTTGCTCGAAAGATTTATGACGCATATCCCCAAACTGCTATGCTTCGACGACACGGTGCTCCTCCTGCAACTAATTTTGATATTCTCAACGACCAGCTAAGAATTAAGAAGAATATGAGTATAGACTTGGAGAACTCCAAGGCTCTGGCCGATAGTTTGGATAAATGTGCTGACCCTAGTGAGCCTTTCTTCAACACTTTAGTGAGAATTATGGCCACTAGATGCATGTTAGCAGCAGAATATTTCCCAAGTGGATCTTTTGGATATCCAGAGTTCCGCCATTATGGTCTCGCCTCTGACATTTATACGCATTTCACCTCACCCATTCGACGATATGCTGATGTTGTGGCGCATCGTCAGTTGGCTGGCGCCATTGGCTACGAACCGTTGGATCAAAGTCATCGTGAAAAGCAAAAAATGGAGATGATTTGCAAAAATATTAATAGAAGACATCGAAATGCACAGTTCGCTGGACGAGCATCTATCGAATACTATGTTGGGCAGGTGCTTAAAGAGGATGAATCTGAGCAGGAAGGCTTTATAATCAAGGTGTTCTCCAATGGTATAGTTATTTTGGTACCAAAATTTGGTGTGGAGAGCTTGATCCGACTGGAAGATATTGGTGACGCTGATACTGCCAGTTTTGATGAAAGTACCTATACCTTGAAGCTCACAGGAAAAGACGGCAAGATCAAGGAATATTCGATCTTCGACAAAGTTAACGTTCATGTAACCAGTGTGAAGGATGAGAACACTGGTAAGCGAAAGGTACACATGACTCTACGGGATTAAAATAATGACTGATATTAAAATGCTGTGTTCATATCTATGTAATGAAAATTTATTGTTTAATGACAACACCGCTTTCTCCAGCCTGTTCGAGTGTATACTTCTTGTAATCATTAATACTGCCAGGGAATTTTCTAACTGTTCCGTTCTCAGACAACCAGATTTGGTTGCACACTCGGTCAATTGTTGCAACGTCGTGGGAAACCATGAGAACTCCTCCTTTGAATTCCTTGAGGGCGTCGGCGAGAGCATCTAGACCCGCAGTATCTAGATGATTTGAAGGTTCGTCCAATACCAAAATGTGAGGCGTATTCAACCCTAAACATGCAAATGCCACACGAGATTTTTGACCTCCTGATAGTAGCGCAATCTTTTGCAGTCCTAGCGTACCTGTTATACCGAAAGAACCAAGTAATCGTCGATATTCCTCGTCGGTCTTTCCCGGCCTGACCTTGGCCATCCATTGCACTGGGGTTAGATTGATGTCCATCCCATCTATATGGTGCTGAGCAAAGTAACCGATTCTCAAACGAGCATTTCTTTGAACAATACCAGAAAGGGGTTTGATTTGTTCGGTCAAAAGCTTTAGAAGTGTAGTCTTTCCACAACCGTTTCCTCCCACAAGGGCAATTCGAGAATCCATTTGTACGTCGAGGTCGACATCTTTGAGAAGCAATTTTTCCGGATTGTATCCAAAAGTAACATCCTGTAATTGTATAATGGGTGGTGAGAGGTTGTCCGGTTCAGGGAACTTGAAAGTGACAACCTGTTCTTCCTCTGGAGGTTCCAAAAGAGGCAGTTTTTCCAGCTTCTTGATTCTTGATTGTGCCTCAGAGGCCTTTGCAGCGTTATATCGAAACTTGTCAATGAAAGTTTGCAGATGTTTTCTGTAAGCCATCTGGTTCTCGTATTCTCGCATATCATTTTTCCGTCGTTCTTCTTTGGTGGCATAAAATGAGTCAAAGTTAGAACCTCGGTAGTAGTCGAGTCGCTCAGAGTGCTGGTAGATAATATCGGTGGCCACATCGTTAAGGAAAGCTCGATCGTGCGAAACGACGAGTACAGTTGAGGGGTAGCTTTGTAAGTAGTCCGCTAAATAAGTGATAGATGGCACGTCCAACATATTGGAAGGTTCGTCGAGAAGTAACAGATCTGGTTTGCAGAACAAGGCTCTTGCTAGAGAAAGTCGCATTCGCCAACCTCCTGAGAAACTGGTGGTAACTTGATTCTGAGCTTCGACGGAGAATCCGAGACCGGATAGAATGGCAGCGGCTCTACTTTCTGCCTTGTCACTTTCGATTTCCGAAAGCTTGTCGAAAACGTCATTGAGATTGGATTGAAGGTCGTCGTACTCTTCATCTAGCTGTTTGCCTATTGAGTCTGCTTCTTCTAGTCCTTCTCGCTCCGTCGTGATTTCTGCTAGACGAGATTGAACACGCTCTTGTTCTTTGAGCAGGTGCTTTCTCCAAACGTCTGCATCCAAAACTGTTTGTAGAGCAGATCGTTCGTCTCCGATTACTTCTTGTTCCACATATAAGATAGTGATGTGTTTGGGCACTGCCAGCTCTCGCAGGGAGAGCGCTCTAAGAAGTGTCGACTTTCCGATACCGTTTTGACCCACCAAACCATACCTCCTTCCATAGGACAGAGTAAGGGTAGTATCGGACAATATTCGCTTACCTGCTCCGACATACAAGTCAAAGTTCTCAATCCTGATATCCTTGGACTTGCCTTGAGACTGCCCAAGTTCCAGAGGGTTAATAGTAAGGAAAAAGCTATCATAGTCCTCAGTATCATCGGCATTGAGCAGTCGAGACACTTCGTATTCGACAGCAGTACCCTCTTTGATCTGCATGGCTTGTCGTTTGGCAAACTTGGCAGCGATTTTCTTTTCGGCCTTTTCAAGTTTCTTCTTGTCGACTCGAGATTCAACTTTTCGTCCAGACAGCAGGTCCAGATCAGTTCCCTCGCTGCCGTACATGTTCATGGCATTGTGCTTTTGAGCAGACAGTAAAGTCTCACGGTCCAGTTTTCTGGTGCTTCGGTCCACCATGCCACGTTTCAGAGCAGTTTCTGAGATCTCGTCAAACTCTTTGACAAGCGCAGCTTGCAACTTCTGCACTGCTGAAGCATCTCCGCCAGCATTCAGCAGAAGGTTCACAATGAAATCAACTTCTCGTTCGACGTTCAGGGCTTGGACAAAGCTTGGATCTGTTGATGATTCGGCGATATGCTGGACATAACCTGCCGCGTAGTCTGACACTACTCCATCTATAGCGGGGGTTGCTTGTCTTACTTTGTCAGCTATAGAAGGCATGTTGACGTTTGAGCTGTGGTAAATCTACAGTACAATGTAAGTTAAGTAATTTATGTGGGTGATCGGCGAAATCTTCATGAGTGTAAGTGTGTTCAAGTGAGTCTGAGTGTGTCATAATCCTTACCCTATTTTTCAGTAACCCTCACCCCCGTCTTGCTTGGCCCTGCATGGAAAAAACAAAACTATGCAGCTCCCGCAAAAAAGAGTCATTAGCGTGAATACCCTTATTGAACTGTGCACGTTTTCAACAACTCTGGAACAATTGGCATTGACTTTGACAACTGCAATTGATCAAACACAAAATATACACAATGGTAAGTATGATAATGTTGTTAGTAAATGGATTGTCTATTAATTTTATACCAATAGAGATCATATTAAAAATTCTCTTCAAAGTTCCTCGAGTAGCTCAATTTGTCAAGTCATTAAAGAGTTGCCAAATCTCTGTCTCGAACAGTAAGGAATACAACTAACCAGTCTTCAGAAAAATCTCACAAAATGTTTATAGATAATCCTCATCTCGGTGACAGAAGTCGGCCAGAAGATTGGAGAAGTATGTGGATAAAGTACGCTGTACAAAGTACTCTTGGACAAAGTAGACAGTACAAAGTACTCACAGTACAAAGTACTCACAGTACAAAGTGCACACACAGTACAACGTACTCACACCAAGTTAGAGTCTAACAAGTTCGAGGTTATGATCCCCTGACAGCTCCTGACCTTTTACAACATGAAATCCCTTTGACTGATCAAGCCAGGAAAACAATCATCGAGGGAAGAGATGCCGTTGTCGATATTCTAGCCGGAAAGGACGACCGTCTGTTAGTAGTGGTTGGCCCTTGCTCCATCCATGATCCCGAGGCTGCTTTGGAGTACTGCAACCGACTGGCGCCCCTGGCCAAAGAATTGTCCAAGGACTTGTTAATTGTCATGAGAGCTTACCTGGAAAAGCCCCGAACAACTGTTGGCTGGAAGGGTCTGATCAATGATCCGGATATCGATGGTTCTTTCCAGATCAACAAGGGTCTCCGTATTTCCCGGGGCCTCTTTGTCAAGCTGACTGAAAAAGTCCCAATTGCTGGCGAAATGCTAGATACCATTTCGCCGCAGTTCTTGTCTGACTTTTTCTCGGTCGGTGCCATTGGTGCCCGAACCACAGAGTCTCAGCTCCACCGAGAGTTAGCCTCTGGACTTTCTTTCCCCATTGGATTCAAAAATGGTACAGATGGCAGTCTGGACATTGCCGTCGATGCTATTCGAGCAGCAGCCAACCCTCATCACTTCCTGTCAGTGACGAAGCCCGGTGTGGTAGCCATTGTGGGTACCGAGGGTAACGAAGACTGTTTTGTCATTCTCCGAGGTGGCAAGAGTGGCACCAACTTTGATGCCAAGTCTGTTGCCATGGCCAAAGCCAAACTCGAGAAAGCTGGCATTACTGGTCCTCATCAGCCAGGACCCCGAATCATGGTGGACTGTTCTCACGGCAACTCTTCCAAGAACTTCAGAAATCAACCTCTGGTAGCCAAGGTTATTGGTGAACAGCTCGCCAGCGGCGAAAAGGGGATCTGTGGTGTCATGATTGAGTCACATATCAATGAAGGACGGCAAGATGTTCCACCTGCTGACCAAGGTGGAAAGGACAGTTTGAAATACGGAATCTCTATCACTGATTCGTGTATAAATTGGGAGGACACAGTGAAGGTTTTGCAAGAACTAGCAGGGGCCGTTCAACAGAGGAGAAATCACTAGTTTGGTACCAATTAGCAGTACCAATTTTTTAATTGACATATGTAGTTTATCGAAATTGATGTGCTAGGACACCACGACCATATTGTGATACCCCACATTTTAACATATCGTATATATACGATCTACTTACCTTCCACACAAGTTGTCAAGATCAATGCGCGAACAATAACACAGTATATATCACGCAATGGACACATCTAATAGCTTTTCGTTTATGAAATGCGCTCCACAGATATCTAACCGCGGAGAACACATTGCCTATATTAACGGCGGCCGCTTGATTATCCGCAATTCGCGAAGTCTGGCACTAAGAGAATCAGTTGATCTACCCAAGGAGTTTGCCCGGAAAGTAATTGGCTTGAAATGGGACAAATGTATTGCTCAAAGCGATGAGGACCGACTCGCCGTATTTAGCAATGATGAAATTCGCACGTATTCAATTGGTGATTCGTCAAGCGGCGCTTTTCACGTCGGAGCAACCATCCTTCCCGGGAAGCACGATATCGTGAATGTCGAGTGGATGTCGATTCCGTATGAAAAGGACGGCGAGGATAGCCAGTATGTCCGTTTGATTGCATTTGCTATCAGTGGACTTAATGCTATGATCTGGACGTCCGACGGGATCGAATTGGAGTTTGCGAACCCGAAAAGAAGCAGCTTGATCCAGCACGGACATAGCTTTGCCTTGATAGCCCGTCAAGGAACCACGGATCTGATTCACGATATTACTCTGAATGACTCATTGCTTTACAACACGTATAAACTATCTGGAATGCTTGATGTCAAAGATATCAAGTGGTCATCCAGCAATGTCTGGGTTGCTGCTATTGACAATCCTGTCCTCGGCTACAAGGTCGGAGTTTGGACATTGGATGGAACTCCCGTGAATACCTATTATGGGCCAGATCATCAGGTGCTGAACAGGGGCGGTTTGGGAGCCACCACGCTGGCTTGGCACCCGATGCCATACAAGGGCAGGGAGGTTTTAATTATTGGAGACTATAGTGAGCGAGTGGTGCTTCTCGACACTATGAACTTTCGACCAATTGCAATCGTAAACCATGGAGACATCCATCAAGAGGAATGTTGTATTTGGCAGGAGACTGTCACAGATGAAGAGACCAAGTGTGAGTATATCCACTAAGATAGCTGTGCGGACGAACTAAGTTCACATACTAACCAGACGTTTTACAGAACCCCCCGTTCTATCTTCCAGAAGTGAGCAATAATGGAGTGTCACCCGGTGATATTGGACAAGGAGTTGTAGTTCTCGAGGTTTCGCCTTCTGGAAAGTATCTAGTGACAGTAGTGCGCACAGCCCCGAATCTGGTCTGGATCTGGTTCGCACTGGATCTCGAGAAGCCTGTTCTCGTGGCTGCGCTATCTCACACCGGACCTGTCAGAGACGTGAAATGGGATGATACCGGTGACAATCTGTTGATTTCATATTTCTCTTTGAACAGGGACTATATTAGTATCTGGAATTCGACTTTTCAAACTCCTCAACCATTTACTTTGGATCAGGAGGATCTTCAGCTGCGAGGTGCTCGTTGGATCTCCGGAGCATCAAAGAGCTTATTGACGTGGACCTTTGACGAGTTCATGGTAAACTCGCTTTCAGATATTGGGAACACCGCAGCCACAAACGATTCAGGGGAATACACCCACCAACCAGCAGAACAGCCATCGTTTGACGACCGACTAGGTAGCCCTCGGCACCTTCAGGATGATGACACCATGATTCGAGACCTCGTCGACGGCGTCCAGCAACAGGAATGGGGCGAGCATGGTAATTATCAGTTGGAAGACACGTTTCACCAACTGAACATTAAGAGGTGACCGCCAACCTCAAGCTTTTGACGACTATTATGAAACTCATTGAAAAAAAATTTAGCAGTTAGCAACGGTTATTTTACGGGCTATATGTAGGAAATTATGGTGTTTTAACTATGTTGCATACTCTCGAGTTCTCCTAGTGACTCTTGACTTGTTTCTCAAGCTCTTGTTAGACAGGTAACTTGTTTTTACTGGCTGACATGAAAATCCCCACCTTCCAATCTGCTCTTGAGAATATTATTCTCCCGTCGAAGGATTCCCAGCTCAACTTCCTTCTGAGCAGCTCGACCCTGTGACAACATTTTCTTGTTAGTGAAACACTGGCACATTGATTGGCAAACTTACCCCAAGAGTCTCATTCTCCTCAGTCAAAGTTCTCAGGCGAACCACAATACGGTGGGCAATCTCATCCAAGTCCATCTTGTTTCTGTCAAGGAATTGCTGGACAGCCCGGTCACTTCTGGCGGTACCTTCAATAGCCACAGCCGTCACCAAAGCGTCAAGTTGAAGCTTGAGCTCTCCCACAACTTTGTCCTTCTCTTGAAGGTTCTTAGCCATATTTCTAAAGGCAATCTCCACAGACGGGTCGACTTGGCTGTTGTTCGAGAACCCTGGCACACTGCTGTGTCGACCAGAGTTACTGGTGCTGGGACGGAACAAATCATGGTCACGATTCCCGTCCTGGGTAAGTTCGTTCAAGAAATCTCCCTGGTCGTGGTGCCGACCAGGAAAGGAAGAGTCCAAGTAGTTGTCTGACAACAACACACTGCTACTCTGTCGTGACGATGACATATCAGATTGCTGACCCTGGGACCCCAAACCAGAGAACGAAGTGGTAGACATCCATGGTGTTGGAGCTGTTCCACCGGTTCCACTGTTGGCTCCCATGGAGTGGAGAGAAGCAATTGAGTCGAACGATGCCTTTGGTGAGATGCTATTGTAAAACCCGGTCCCAGTGATGGAGGAGCTTTTCAAGGACGAGTTTGAAGCAAACCTGTTCAAAGGAGGAATGGGTCCGGATTGAGGGTTTCTGTTATTCTTGTTAGGCTTTTATGGTTCTGCTATTAAAACTTTATTGCACTTACATTATTTCCACTTGAGCTCATGTTATGTGTAAGGAAGCTGGTACGGGGTAGGCAGAAGTGTTTATTTATACTTATTTATTTGTTTTCATTTCATTGGCCCGCAGTGCGACACATCATATGTTGTGTAATATGGAGGTAATATGAGTCCTAAAGAATGGTTTGGTACCATATTTACGTGCGGAATTATCATATAATGTACTTAATATGTTAATATATACTGTAGAACTTGTAAAAAAACCAACAAACTTTTAATTGAACAAACATTCTCGGGTACCGGCATTATCTCGCAGTATCTTGCATTATCGTGCAGGAGCTTACATTATCTCGCAGAAATCGCGAAAAGCCTCATCTAAACCGATGGGAGCTGACTTGAGAATCTCTCGGTAAACCCAGACAGAAATTCTTCAAAGTCTCTGTGTAGCTCTGGAAATTGACCAGGATTGTCAAGTACGAGGTCGACCCACCGTCTAGCGGCACCTTTGCAGTGTTTACCAAACATGGCGATGAGGATGGGTGGATCGGCATTGATGTGATAAGAGTTGAGCCAAAACTTGAATTCAGACACAAAAGCTTTGGCTCGTCGCTCTTGTTTACTTTCAAACTCATATGGCTCTATTTTGTACTGCACTGTCCCAGAGCCATTAGCCAGAGCGTAAATCTGCCTCTGCTGGGCCTTCATCACGGTCCACATCTCTTGATAGACATCGTTGACCTTTTTACACCATTCTAGATGCTCGTCAAAGTTCCGTTTACTATAGCTTCGTACTGACTGGGACAGGAGGTGGAGCTTTTTATCCAAAGTATTGCTGAGTCTTTGGTCACTCCGCATATGGTCTCTATACAGCTTCTCATAAGTAGTATTCACGAATTCGTGCATCTCTCCTCGATGCACCGGCACTTCAGGATAGTCATAGTCCGGATCATCAAATCTAACAACTCTTTTATAGCCCATTTGTTCTATTGATGAAAGTAAAAGTGAATGAGGTTTCAAAGTGGATATAACAGTGCGGAATGTTTGTCTGTTTATATACAGAAACACAGTTCGACCTACGTACATGCCCCAAGTAAGTTATATGACGGATATAATATTATCTTGCATATGTATACGCATGCACGATTCAACATGAGACATGTTTTGGGGTTGGCGAACTACATGCCAAGCAACACAAAATGAAACATGAAAGCACACTATAGCGAGTTCATTACATATTTGAGGATGTAAATTAATAAAAAGAAGCGATCTACCGAACCCTCGGGCCACCGCCTCTCTTACTCTGATTCAACGAACTCGCTCGAAGAAATAGACATAGGCGAACTTTTTCATTTCCTCGACCTCTCCTCCTTTGACGACTTTTTCGTCGTTGAACAGTACCCATTCCTGCTTTCCATCGACTTCTTTATGCACAAATGCAACATAGTGGCCTGCATGCACGCTTCCGCCCTTGTGGCAAATGATGCTTTTGAGACGGTACTGAGCCGGCAGGGTGGAATCGCCACGCACAGCTCCTGCCGCAGATGTTTCAGCGCTTGTAGTTGCCTCTGCCTCCAGATCAGGATTAGAAAACAAGTATTCCAAGGCAGGTTCAACCGAGCCCTTGATTCGGAGTGCTTGAGTTGCTTGATATTCACTGAATCCCATTTCCATTAACTGGGAGACTTGTTCTGGAGAGATAGTTGGCTTGCCCGTCTGCTTCAAAGGCTCATCGATGTCGGGATCTTCCATGTGCTGGAACAACCAGTTCATCGCTGCTTCTGGATCCGAATTTCCAGTGTTGTACAATGCTTTTTCACACCGTACACGGGGAAAACCCATAGCTTCCAAGGAGGCCAATGCAGTTTCATTGGGAATAAATGCATCATCAGGTTCGTCTGCATCCTCAACCACGGTTTCATCTGGTTGGGGTCCAGCTGATAAATATTTGTCTAAAAGGATGTCTTCTTGAGGCACCGCGACAGGAATATCAAGCTTTACGGGGACCCAGTTTATCACTTTGAATCGACGGGCATTGACGGCTAACATTTCTGGGAAGGTCTTGAACCGCGTGCTAGTTGTGGCCGGTAGTTGGGAGGATCCACACGTCTTACATGAATACTCTACCGAAGTTGGGGCTACAAAGCTGTCGAGACATTGCCCAAATGAGACCGGTTCGTACTTTAGGGTACCATCGGTCCCTTTAACCTCATTCGCGGGAACCGGGATAGACAGGTTCTCTTGGTCTTCTATTTTGTATCGGACGGCGTGGCAATTGGTGCATTCCAGGCGTTGTTCGGTTTGAAACTGGAAAACATTGGTAGGGTCCTCCAAACCTCTCGAACTGGAATCTTTGGACATTTTGTCTAGAATGTAAATTAAAAATTCAAACGCATCCTGTTGCCTCATAGTAGAAAACTCCTCGTGGCCCCGGCCAACTAAGGCCTTGAGCATGCCTAGGGAAAGACCTTTTTGATAAAGAACCTCGTTCTCCGGAGCTGACTTATCTGGAACTGAATATCGTCCGGATAGTAAGCCGTCAGCAATTTTGCGTAGTTGAACCTCGAGGTCTTGGGCTGGCCGTCGGCCAGTCTGTTCCATGTTAGACAAATGATACCTCATCTGAAAGTAGGGAATATCAAATAGACATTGCACCACAGACGACATGTAACAGGAGTTTCCTAAGTTTTTCAGACCCGTTAAACCTGGGCCGAATAAAGGTTCCAACTCACTACCGTCTTGTGCCGTGAGACTGAAATCCCATTTGAGATTCTGCTCCAACTGCAGTTCTGTCAGACTCTTTTCTGTCTTTTCTCTCTCTGCAATGTTGATTCCCCAGTGATGCAGATGCTCAGTGAGTTTAGGATCAAGCACCTCGTCTCCGTGAACGTAGCAAAACGCATCAGCAGATCCCTCTGGGGTGATACTTCCCAGTTTTACAGATACCTGATGACCGGTGGCCTCAAAGTGGTCTAGGCCGTGCCCATGCCCGCCCACGCCGCCAAACTGAGCTCGCCCGCAGCCAACATTGCCACATACCAAGCAGAGCCACAGATTCTCTTGCAAGTCACACTTGGTGCATTGACCGAGACTTTGTATAGCCACATCTTTGTCCTGCTTAAGATTGAGAATGTGCTCACATGGCACGATCTCCTGCTCCCAGGCCTGAATCTCTTGCCGTTTGGAGTATGAAGTAGAATTGAGAATTCCTTGAACCACATATCGTAAATTGCCCACTGATTCATCGATTTCGGTGCCACTTTCTACATCTTTCACTCTAATAATGGTGTCAAACCGATCTTCTTCTCGGTCTGCTTCAATGGCCAACTTCTGAATCTTTGCAGGACTTGGATCTCGAGCTCGTTGTTTTGGAGTCTTTCTAATATTCACAAACAATGGGTGCCCAGTCAGCTCAAAGTGCAACTTTGTGAAATCATGATCTGGATCCGGGGACGTCGCCATATAACATTGCAGGCAGACGTCTAAGCCGTGTGGCGACTCTGGTGTGTCAAAACAGTAGACACAATCATCTCTATAGACTTGATCTGAAGGAGTGGGTGGTTTAATTCCGAGGGATTGGAGGCGCTCGCTCATTCTGTATAATATATAAATTATTCGTAACGGTTATTAGTTATGTTATAAGGAAGAGTGGGATTCTTATCGTTATCCAACGGTTATGGATGGGGGTCACCAACATACGACGGAACAGTAACGGGGGACAAAGGGAAACAATATCTCTATAGTTCTAGTTGTATCGTCTATATTGGTAATTGACTTGACTCATATTTATTGATCGTTCACATATATGCTACACTAGTAATCCCAGTCTATGAGATCTTTCTCATTTGGATCAGGCTTGGTTTTTCGGTCCAAAACCTCCTTGATCTTGACGTTCAGTCCTGTCTTCGGAGAGAGTTCGTTGAAATGGTTAAACACCTCCTGTCTGGTTGCCTTGAACTCTCGGCTAGTGTTGTTGCCGACAACGTAATCCTCGATTTCCTTCTCAGTGGGGTAGACGTACCGGTGAGGGTATTCATGGTAGTCAGCAGAAATCAAAAACTCAATGGCAGGAGCATTGGATCCGGGTCGCTTGGTCAGGTGTCGATGGACAATCTCGTCAGTGACCTCTCCAATGGTAGCTGGCTGCCATTCAGCTTTTCGTTTGGTAATCAACAGAGCGTTGACACCTTCGGCGAAATCGGTAGATGGGGCAAACACAAAGTTTTCGGCCATCTCGTACTCTTTGGCAAATGTCTCAGTAATAGTAAGACTCTTACCTCTTCGAATAGAAGCAAGGGTGACTTTGAGGGAGGTGGGAGATCGAGCGAGCATAGTCTCCTTGGCTTCTAGAGCAAAGGTAGATCCATTCGCATCGAGAGCATTGATGATTTCCTCGACAGTATCATGTCGGAAACACTCGTCAATGATCTTTCTCTTTTCACCAGACAACTCATAGGTGTAACCTTGTTCAGGTTCCTCGGAGAAGTCTTCCAACGCATTGTTGACCAGTTCATACAAGTTAGTGGCTCCAGAGTTACTGATTTCGATCAGTCGCTCCTCGACCTGCTCCAATCGATGAGAAGGAATATAATGGGTAGCCAGACCAGCATACAAAACGTCACGTCCCTTGATTCTATGAGAAGTCAGTCCCAAAAACAGTCCCAATTCTCCATCTAGTCGAGACAAGAAGAAACTTCCTCCCACGTCAGGGAAGAAGCCAATGTTAGTCTCGGGCATGGCCACAAGCGTCTTCTCGGTAGCCACTTTGAAGGCACCGTTAAGACTCAATCCAACACCTCCTCCCATGGTGATACCATTGAGGAAGGAAACATATGGTTTGGGGTAAGCAGCGATCAGATGATCCAGCTGGTACTCGTCCTTGAAGTACTCAATCGCAGACTGTGATCCCTCGTCTCCTCGTTCTCGAATGGCATTGGATACAGCTGTCACGTCTCCACCAGCACACAGCGCTCTATCTCCTGCACCCTTGAGCAGAACAAGCTTAGCCAGGTCCGACTTCATCCACTCATTGAGCCGAGGAGTGATCAGATCACACATGTTCTGGTTTAGGGCATTCAATTTCTTGGGCCGGTTCAGCAACACAGTTCGCAGACCGCCATTGGAAAAGAACTTGGCTTCCGGTTCAAGTTCACTAGAAGTACTCATGTTCTTGTTAGCGTCGTGAGTTCCAAAACCGTCGAGTCAATAACCCGGAGTCAATAAACCCCCGAGTCAATAACCGTTCAATTGATCTACTTACTCTCACAGCGCTGCTCGGGGCCAGTTCGGTCTGACGGATATGAGCTCTCAAAGGCATTCCTAACACTTTTGTGTTTCGTAGTGCTTTCCAGGATAATGACATAAATACTGACTGGTTACAACGGGACCAAGTAAGTAGTCTGGAGGCAAGCACGGAGCGAATTTTAAAAAATGTTGAAAGTTGGAGAAATAAAAATCGACAAAGTTCGGATTCGAAGATACGCTTAAGCCGCGGGACTTTGGTAAGGGTAAACGTCCCGAGCACGATAACGTTAGTATATAATCATATTTAGTATAACTACTGAGGAATCTAAATTAGATAGAAGAGCACAGGATGGTCAATGACACAGCCATGTTGTGAATTGATTCCCCGTGTCTCATTAATGAAAGCTGACCTGTGTGGTACATTAAAGCTGTACCCCTGGTAAATGGTTCTGCTCTAATTGTCACGCCGAGTTTTTGTGTAGCTACTGAAAGTCCGGAAAACGGAAGTCATATCCGAGCTGTTACTCAAACTGTTAGTTATGCCAAATCATCTTAAACTGTCAAACAGCTGACTTATGAATAATCTGTCTCCATTTGACCAGCCACCTACAAATATGTGCACGCTACATTCAAACGTTGTATACTCTATTTACTACTATAAACATCCCTCTCCAAGTAACACTACCTAGCTAGATCCAGTTAACGTAATAGTCACGAACTACAAGTCTTATCAAGGTTGACTGCTTCAAATGACCCCGCTACGACATTTTCCTGGTGATACCTGGATCAGCAGAGGATGAACGGAGATGCGCACCAATATAGTAACGTCTCATGCGATGCTGCTTTCTCGCTGCAGGAAAATGCGCTTAACGCGGAAACCATCTCCGCAAGCCATAAAAAAAGATGCGGAAAATTGACGTTCAACGACAACCCTGCCTGTTACAATGGGTTCGGGTCAGCCAATCCCGGATCAGATATACTGATCAAACGTTGCAGTTGAAATTGAACTCCAACGTTACAATGGGTGGGGAAAGATCGATCTCACTTCTGACAGTTCATATCGGTTATAAAAGGTAAGAGGTTTCTCAGCCGGAAAAGAGGAAACATTGATCACAAAAACTGTTCAGTCTACCTCACAGTAAAATGACTGACGATCACCGATCTGAAAAGGATATAGATGTCGAGTCTGATTCTAAACTGGACACCAAAGTCGAAGTTGAAGACGAATTCGAGGAACTCGATACTTCCAAATGGTACAACCGAGGACTTAAACTCGGGCCCTGGCAGTTCTTACCTTACTCCCATGGTAATGTGCAAATAATCATGGTGTCTTTGGTGTGTTTCATGACCGTGGGCATGTACTCTGCTTTGGGTGGTCTTGGCGGAGGAGGTCAAGTAGATCCAACAGTGGTCAATAACTCCAATGTAGCACTATACTCCACTTTTGCTACCATGGCTTTCTTCTCTGGATCAATTTGCAATAAACTTGGTGTTCGAACCTTACTGGCCATTGGAGGATGGGGATATGCTTTGTACACTGGCTCACTGCTGTCCTACAATATTGATCAAAATGCCGGGTTTGTTATTGGCAGCGGTGCTATCTTGGGGATCTGTGCTGCGTTTCTGTGGACCTCTCAAGGTGCCATCATGATGAGTTATGCTGTTGAGAAGGACAAGGGTAAATGGATCGCTATATTCTGGGCTATTTTCCAAATGGGCAATCTGATCGGATCACTCATCCCTCTGATTCAGACAGTACACTCGACGGGGAACTCTGTGGGCAATGGCACTTATGCTGCTTTCCTAGTATTGATCTCTTTGGGATCCATTATGGCCAGTACGTTATTACCCACTCGTTTTGTGCGAAACGCCGACGGGAAGAAGATTGTCGTCAAAAAAAATCCCACGTGGACTTCCGAGTTCAAAGAAATGTACCGACTTCTTCGACTTGAGCCTTGGATCTTGCTGCTGTTCCCGTTCTTTTGGTCTTCCAATTGGTTTGGAGCCTATGAATCTAACGATGTCAACCTTGCCAAATTCAATATCCGAACTCGTGCCCTGAATAATCTCCTCATGTGTACCATGGAAGTTCTTGGCGCCGTTCTCATGGGTTTTGGACTCGACACGCGATTTTATTCTCGAAAGACCACTGCTCGCATTGCAGGTGTCGTCTTGTTCGTTCTTACTATGGCCATTTGGGGAGGTGGACTTGCGTTCCAAAAACCGTATACCCGAGCAACTGTTGCCCCTGTCGACTACAAGAAGATTGACTGGACCGACAAGGAATACATTGGGCCTATGTTTTTGTACATGTTTTATGGAGGGTTTGATGCTGTCTGGCAGACCTATGCCTACTGGCTGATGGGATCTCTGACCAATTCCACGCGAAAGCTTGCATTGTATGCTGGTTTCTACAAGGGTATCCAATCTGCTGGAGCAGCCGTTATGTGGAGGATGGACTCTTTGGAGGTACCGTATATCAACATGTTACTTAGCGTTTGGGTTGTTCTAGCCGGGTCCCTGGTGATTGCGAGCCCGGTTATTTATTACAAGGTTTGCGAGAAGACTGACGAGGAGGCTGACATTCAGTTTTCGACGGAATAAACTAGTTATATTTTTAGTATACTTTACATTTACGGCTAACAAATATTTTAATACATGTACGTACAATATTTAATATCTGCACGACGCTGCAGGGTAACTTCTTAGTACGGTTAAAAACCGTTGAACTATAAATCTTATACAAGATCAGATCAGGATAAAATTTGCAGTGAAGGAGCAAGAGGTTGTTACTACCTACCCGATCGTACACTGATTGTACTGAATTATATTTTAAATGTAAAGTTAGTGTTTTACAAGTTAAATAGGTAGTTCGTAGTGTAAAGTGCTATATCCCCTTAAGTACCGCTATAGCTCACTAGCTCTAAGGATATCTCCAAACAATGTCTCCAACTAGACCTGTCCAACATTTCTCACTGACCCGGACTCTAATGTCTTCCCACACAACTTGTAACCTGTTTTACCTCACAATAGTCGCTCCCCCTGAACCTTCTTTCCCCTCCACTCGCATCCATCGTTTAACATACCCTGAAGACACGTGCCGTGCATACTGAAGAGCTGGAGAGCGTAAAATGGAATCTTTCGATATTTCACATACAATATTCACATATAAATTAGACATGTCGACCAGCGTAGTAGCCACTGACGAGATCAGTGAAATGGACAGTGCTCTAAAGCTGGACGGCAGCAATTCCAGAATCACAAAAGAAATGGAAAAATTCCTTTTCACATATCAGGAAGAACCGCACCGTTCTAGGCGGAAGGAAATTATAAGAGCGCACCCAGAAGTGACGAAACTGGTGGGCCACGAACCTCTGACGAAATATATTGTACTTGGTGTCGTTTCATTACAAATGGCGTGTGCGATAGGACTGCGGAACTCGAGTTTCAGTGACTGGAAATTCTGGGTGACGGCGTATTTCATAGGAGCCACTTGTGATTCCAACTTATTTCTGGCTATTCACGAACTTTCACACAACTTGGGGTTTAAGAAACCGGTATATAACAAACTGTTTTCGATATTTGCCAATCTACCAATTGGAATCCCTTACAGTGCCGGTTTCGGGCCATATCATCTTTTGCATCACAAGCATATGGGAGAACCTGAGTTTGACACAGATCTCCCTACACCATTAGAAGCCATGGTGTTGAGCTCAGTGGCAGGAAAAGCGTTTTTTGCTACGTTCCAGCTGTTATTCTATGCTATTCGGCCCATCTGTGTGGTTACACTCAAGTTTACCTGGGTGCACTGGGTTAATCTTCTTACCCAAATTTCTGCTGATCTGGTGCTGATATATCTATTTGGTTGGATGCCATTCTATTATCTGTTGGCCAGTGCATTTCTGGCTGGCTCATTGCATCCTATAGCTGGACATTTTATTGCTGAGCACTATGTCCTTGATCCACCAGAGAACCATGACCCCAAATCCACAAAGTTGCCGGAAACCTACAGTTACTATGGCCCTTTGAATTTCTTTGTGTACAACGCCGGCCTACATAATGAACACCACGACTTCCCATACATCCCGTGGTCTCGACTGCAGAAGCTACACGACATTGCGTCTGAGTTCTATGACCCACTTCCCCAGCACACGTCGTGGGTGAAAGTGATTTGGAATTTTGTGTTTGACGACAAGGTGACGCTGTGGAACCGAGTGCAGAGAGAGTCAAAACCTAGAGTGTTTTAAGGAAGAGAGAGGGAGAATGTGTGCATACGACTACCACTAGGATCATAGAAGGGCAGTAGAAACGGGGCAGTACGGTCTACATAAAATCATTATATATATCATCATTACATTCATGAACATGCTACATAACAGACTGTCCTAGTCACACTCATATCTTCCTACCTATCAACATAAATTCCTCTTTCGGCTGCCTCGTATAGCCGCCTTTCTTGCTCCAACGCTGCCTCGTATCTAACTTTTCTTTCATACTTCAACAACCCTCTATCAGCCTTAAATGACCCATAACCAGTAATAAAACTAGTCTGAATAAATACTTTGAACTGCGGAGTAAGAGTCTTGTAAAACGGCCAAAACCGAAATGCCAATCCAGCGCAGATCAGTCCTACCACTCCACCTTGCACAGCTCCTACGAGACCGTTCCGAAGGATCTTGTTAACAACATATCTCCACGACGGAAAATTGCAGATTTTCAAATGCCACAAGATACCTATCGACCTTCTATCTACATAAAATGTACCTACAACATCTGCGGCTCCTTGGATTCGATCCGTCTTATAGTGAGCTGGTTGCATGATATATAACACTTGTTTTCGCTGCGGGACGGGCCCTTAGTATTTCCGAGCTCACCCCACACGAAGTTCGGGTAAACTGTGCACATAGAAATTTCAAGCCGCTGGTTTTGTTATTCACATCTCTTGAACCAAGAATCATGGCTACGGACGAATTGGCAGAAAAAGTGGCTGACCTCGAGGTCGATAACAATGAAAATGAAGACGAAGAAGAAGACGATGAAGTGAACGGAGTTGGTGAGAACGGCGAGGCGGGAGAAAAGGCCAAGAAGAAGAAAAAAAAGAATAAGAAGAAGAAGAAGAAGACTGGTGCCAGTGCCACTGACGCTGCTAGCGGCCCGGCTGTGCAAACAGAACCTCCTTCGGTCGGCATCTCTCGTTTCTTCCCGTCTGGCGTGTACCCCGCGGGAGAAGAAGTCGAATACAACGACAATCTCAAGCGAACCACGGACGAAGAGAAAAGACATCTGGACCGTCTGCACAATGAACATTTCAATGACCTTCGAAAGGCAGCAGAGGTCCACCGAAAGGTCAGAGGGTATGCCCAAAAGTACATCAAACCCGGGCTGACCACTATAGAAATCGCAGAGACAATTGAGAACTCCGCCAGAGCTCTGGCTGAGGGGGATTCTGAACTCAAAGCCGGCATGGGTTTCCCTACTGGTCTGTCCATTAACCACTGTGCTGCGCACTACACCCCCAACAAAGGGGACAAGACAGTCTTGAAGTATGAAGATGTGATGAAGGTCGATATTGGTGTTCATGTGAATGGTCGAATCATTGATTCCGCCTTCACCATGAGTTTTGATCCAAAGTACGATAACCTGTTAGCAGCTGTCAAAGACGCTACTAATACTGGCGTGAAAGAGGCAGGTATTGATGTCAGACTCTGTGACGTCGGTGCTGCTATTCAGGAAGTAATGGAGTCTTATGAGGTCGAGCTGGACGGAAAGACTTTCCAAGTCAAGCCTATCAGAAATTTGAACGGTCACAATATTCTGCCGTATCAGATCCACGGAGGAAAAAGTGTTCCCATCGTCAAAGGTGGAGACCAAACTAAAATGGAGGAAATGGAGACGTTTGCTATTGAGACTTTTGGTTCGACTGGACGGGGATTCGTTCATGATGAAGGTGAGGTTTCTCACTACGCTCGACGAGCAGACGCTGGACATGTTACATTGCGACTCAACAGTGCCAAGGCTCTGTTGAACAGTATTGACAAACATTTTGGCACTCTACCGTTTTGTCGACGATATTTAGACAGAACTGGTGAGGAAAAGTATTTATTGGCATTGAATAATTTGGTCAAGAGTGGATTGGTCCAAGATTATCCGCCATTGTGTGATACTCCTGGTTCTTTCACTGCTCAGTACGAACATACTATCTTGTTGAGGCCAACCGTGAAGGAGGTGGTAAGCAGAGGAGATGATTATTAGTGATACTACAGTTGATGTTTATTTAGTGTACTTTAAATACGGGTCAGATCATCGACTAATATGTAGGAGGACGGAATATATGTTGGAAATACAACGTGAAGTGACAAGATCAGGTAATAGTAATATATACTGTTAATTCCTCATTGACCAGACTAATTACGTAGTGAAGAGATATATGTAGAACTCTTTTATAGTGGCGCACAATTCATACATCACAATTGTCTCTAGAACTGCCGTATGGACTGTCCCGAAGAAAACACCCACACAAAACAGTTCCAAGGTTTTCCTGTATCCTTTAAATATCAAAACCTAAAACAGCTTCCAGCCAATCAAAAATGCAATGATGGCCAATAATAAAACAAAATGAACAGGTACGCCATTCTGGACATCGAAAGCACTCTTTTGTCGGGCAGGAGCTGGAGTCGGCGAAGGAGTCGACGAGACTCGCTCGTTTTTCAGTTCCTTTGAAAGACTACTGATCTGCTCTCGAGCCCTGTCTGAAGCTTGCTGCATCTCCTCCCTTCGGTGCTGTGTCGTCTCTTCAGTGAGTCCCTTTGAGTGTCCAGAAGCAGTAGAAGCTCCTCCATTCAACGTCTTCATAGGCGTCTCAAACAGAGTGGTATCAGAAGGCTGAGGGGCCGGAGCAACGGGAGAAGTTGCTGTTGATGAGTGGACGGGAGCACCGCCCGGGATCGGGACAGCAGCAGCGCCAGCAGAGGTCTCGTGCTGCTGAGCATCCCGGAGTTCACGGGCATTGGGCTCGGGCACAGCTGGAGGAGCCACATTGGGAGCAGCCGGAGTGATCTCATGGCTCAAGGGCGAGGGCTTGCTAGCAGTTGTTTGTACACGGATCTTCTTGCTGTGGATGGTTCGACTCTTGTCTGCTTCGAGATCGCTCCACAGAGACGCGTAGTTGACATTGTCAGGCACATTGTCAACCAAAGTGCTCAGGACCAAAAACTTGTCCTTTCTTCGGTCTTCGTTCTTGGAGTGGACTTTGGCCTGTCTTATAATGGCAACTTCGACCGAGGCTCCTGGCTCGAGAATAGACGAATTGGGACGAACCACGTATAGTCTTGGAGCAGTGGTTTTAATTTTATAAGCCACTCGGTCAGAAGTGGGGTTTTTTAAATAGAGTTGTTGAACTGCTTGTTCTGAAAACGAGTCTGGTTAGAGAGATTATTCCAAGTTATGGCAGAACACAAACTAAACGTACCAGAAAACTCCAAAACTTCGGGAGAGATTTCCATGTTGATTTGGTACGAACAACAGAATTACTGTGATATAATTGTGATAGACAGTTGTTTCTGTCAAATTTTGCTGTCGGGGATAAATTGCCACGATAGTCGTAGTTTTCGGGTAATTTTCTGATGATTTGGCTGATTCGATGTAGGAGATATTCAGTTTAATGCGTCAGCGATTATCAATTTACGGCTGTGTAGTATATCCGACAAGCTCAGTGCTAGTACGACTTGAATCCTGGCTGATTTGTTAAATAAATTTTCAAACCAATCTCGCAAAATTGTAACAATCGCGTAAACTAGTAGTTCTTTATTATTCTGACTGTTTTGAACTCCACTTGCTAATTCGGTAACAAAATATATATAAAAGGTTAATTAACTAGGGAGGCGGGCAAGCCATTTAATGAAGGCGGGTTACGCTGATTTTGGGTGCCGAACAGCTACGGTGGGGAACAAAAAACGGCGGTTCGAATCCTGGGGTCGATATGATTATGTTTAGTCATGGAACGTATGTAGCTTATTATTATTATATATAATATATGAACCTGCACGGCATTGTTTGCCGATTGTCAACTATTAGTGTAAAATGGACACCAGAAAACAGTTGGTGGAAATGGGCTTCGGCCCGGCGAGAATCGAAGCTGCTTTAAGAAACGCTGGAGACTCATTGGAAGACTGCATTCTGTGGCTGGAGGAAAATCAGGCCAAGTTTGAGGCTCAAGAGAAGCTGGTAAATGAAGGCTCCATCGAGGCGAAAGATGGTAAGCAGGAGGTGAATGCAGGGGACATAGTGGACTTAACGAATGAAGATGAAGAAGGGCCCAAAAAGGAACGCACGGAGGAGGAAAAAGCTGCTCATTTGGAAGAACTGAAAGCCCGAGCGGCGATTAGGAAAGCCGAGGAGGCAAAGAAAGAAACCGAGGAGAAGAAGCGAAATGAGCTGTTAAGGAGGAAAAATGCAGCAGAGGAAATCAGGCTGAAGGACGAACTCAAACAAAAAGAGGCTTTGAAGGAGGCAGCAAGGAGAAAGAAGGAGGCTCGAGATGACTTGTTGGCCAAGAAGAGGATCAAGGACTTGATTGAGCAGGATAAGAAAGCTAGAGCTGAAAAGAAAGAGGGCATCTCGCCGGCAGGTGCAAGTACTGCATCAACGCTGCCAGTCCCGGTTGCTGCCAGTTCAATAACAACAACTCCATCCGCTTCGAGGGCCCGAGCAACGCCCACTGAATCCAAACTGCGACTACGTGTCCAGTCCACCAACGCCCAGCTTCTAGAAACTTTCCCACTTGATACCACTCTGTCGACAGTCGCTAATAAAGTTGCAAATCAGGTGGGTGCTGCCGCCGATAGATTGTATTTCTTGACTACATTTCCTACAAAGAGGTTTACCTCTGTTGACTTCCATCGCACACTACAGGAGACAGGGTTGGTAAATGCCAGCGTGACTGTGGGATGGTAGATGATGAGTGAGGAATCTCTTGAGAAGTCGAATCTTATATGTAGAGTCGTTTTAAATTAAATTATACGTTGACTAGCATCTTATTCTCACTTTATTCAGCTGAATATATTAGTCGAGTTATATATAGTCGATGAGTAGGGATGGGACTAATGCATGATCTTATGCAAGTCTAAAAAAAGAAAATCAGATAAAAAAATTTGGTTAGCAAGGTATGGCTAACAAGATCAGTTATGGTAGGATGGATAAGGAGATCAACTATGGTAGGATGGATGACGGATTTAATAGTCTGATAGGTAGATAGGTTATATGGCATACTTTGTAGTATATGTGTCGGAATGTAACAGAGTATTCCCTAGTCATACAAATAAATCGGAAATACCGAGATAGGAATGAATAATACTATGGAAGGGAGTACTAACAGGACCAAGAACCAACTCAGGCTAAAACCTGGAAGGAGAATACTCGAGACAGGAACAGTTGCACCTTACAGCCGTTTTTGGTCTTGCAGCCGTTTTTGGTCATTATGTGTTGAAGTATAATGTGTCCCACAATGATCATTCGTAGCCTCACAATTTACTTATTCTGAAGTATCTCTTGAGTGGAATGATCTACAGTACACCAAGCCTACCGATAAGATCAAAGTCAGCTATTATCGAACAAAACTCAATTGCTATAGAACTTAAACTATACAGTAAGTACTACACTGTATAACATACTCTGTATATATAACTTTCTAGTGATCAGTCACAGCACAACGGCCCTGGCATGTGCACGTACGGCTGAAGTCGTAGATCATTGTAGATCATTAGGTCCGCATAGCCGATGACAATTCACATTTAGACCATATACAACGCAGGACAATGGCAATATCACAAAGATCGAGAGAAAATGCTTTTCCCATGCTTTGCAACTTACCTGCCTCTTCTCATATCTCGTTTCACTTCACTCATATATATAACAAACGTCCCGGATCCGCACATCAGATCTACACTATACATTCCCCCTAACCCTGCTCGACTTTATTTACATCTTTTCTTTCTCCCAACGTTCCTTCCTATTACACAATAATCTCTGATTAGAAATCTTTTTATTTATTCGAAAACCTGTAGTTCAGTCCTCTTAAACACCACAAGGATACACTCACGACACATAGACCTCCGATCCGACCTCGCACAAACAAAAACATGGTCGTTTCTGCTGTTTTGCCTCCCAGGACCGGCTGGGGGTTTGAATTTGGATCGCCTGCCACTGCGACCAGTCATCAAGCTCAGCCGAGTTTCAGCCCGGTCCCTTCGGGAAGTGCACTGCTACAAAGCACTGGTAACACTCTACACAACAAACGTAAATGTGAAGATTCCGACGACGAACTGGACCAGCAGCATACTCCGATAAGGAGACAGTCGAATGAGATGGATTCGTTTAATCACTCGTTTCAGAGGCAACTGTCAACGGCAGGTACTCCTCGATATCGAACTATGGTCACGCCTCCATCTATCAGTAAACGGCCCAGGCTGCATACTGTTTCCGGCCGACATTTGCCGATTAGTCGGGTAGTTGAGTCACTTGACCGAAAAGGTATGCAGAACTTGATTGAGCAGATTTGCCAGTCCCATCCGTACTTGGTCGGTGAACTGACTAATCTTGCGCCCAAAGTGACTGTTAGCACTGCTATTGAGAACTTGAAGAATCACTTGCATGCTGTTTATAATGCACTTCCTTACAAAGGAGATCAGCGAGGAGATTATGCATATTTAAGGGTCAGACCTTATATTGAGGAGTTTCTCAGTGCATTAGCAGACTACACGTCTAACTTTTTACCTCCTCAAGAAAGTCAGCCCTCGAACAGTCTGGAATTTCTTGACAGTGCTACTGAGCTGTTGAACCAACTCCCGGATTGGACAAATCCACTAAACAATCATCATCGAAACGTCGCATACGAAGACGTTGCTACTGCTTGGACAGTAGCTATCAAAGAAGCTGTCAAGCGCAATAATGGACTTGGCTTGGCCCATGGCGGATGGGAGGACAAGATCAACAAGCATAATCAGCACTGCGCTGACAAACTTCAGGGCGCCGTGACATGCATTCGACAGGAATTGTCTTGGATGAGATAGTATAGACACATTGTCTGGAGTGGGTGACTTAATTTGGGGGGACAGAAAGGCATGTATCTTTGAGTTGTTGATTTTCTTTTGCTCTATTTGCATAACTGACTACACGATGGTAGTGATGATTTTTTATGTATTTCTTTCTTTTTGCATGTATGATACTTGGAGCATAGTAATCTAGTTGAGTATTGTTATAACTGAAGTGTACTGTAGACTGTGTGTAGACAGTGGTCCCCTAACTACTGCCAGCTATCATGCCTAATATCCACGCCACATCCATTCTTCCCTCCTTCGCCTCCTCTTCTCTCCGTTTAACCTTCTCCTCCTTAGATAATGGTTTAGTACTCTGATCAAATGTTTGACTCAAGCCATGCCCTTCGTCGCCGATCCCTAATACCCAATCTACAAACGACAGCACCCTGCTGCGAGAAATAATATCATTCGAGTTGATAATCTCTTCATCCTCGTCATCAAAGTGATAATCTTCATCGTCAGTTTCATCTTCGGCTCCTACCATAAACTTAGCCTGTCTAACCCGAATCCTGCGGTCAATGTCCTTTTCCTCATTCTCACTGTCACTGGAATACAGTCGGGTGGAACTTGCTCGAGTCCCCAGCCAACTCTGGCCCTTTGATTCTCGTGTTTCTTCCCACAGCCTCGACCCGGTTCTCAGCAGCAGATGAGAATTAAGATTCGTGTATGATTTTGACTTTTCATGCCCCAGTTCAGTGGTTGCCATAAACAGCTGGGAGGCTAGTTCAGTGAAACTGAGGTTCTGCGGTCCCGGCTGAGTGCCTTCATCTCTGGACCCCGGTGCCGAATTCACGAGATTATGGAGTGCAGTGGTTGAAAAATGCGTGTCATATGAATGCGGATGTCCAACAGACCCTGGCCGTGATAGCCTTGCTCTTTGTTGTTCTCGTTTGAATCTGAGTTTAGAAGAATGGCTTCTCTGAAGATGAGGTCTTCGAGCTTCTTCGAGACGGTCGGTCATGGATATATGTTAAAGAACGTTACGTTGTTCCTATTAAACTTCCTCTGTTCGCCGTAGTTCTGAATTAAAGTTATATAACTAACAAATTGTTAACCGAGCCCACTCTGGTCCTTGCCGATACGCGGGGTCGATGCATCATGCACGTCAAGTCGATCTTGCGCGGTAAATCTAGGTACAAAGTATATCTTGGTCCCCTGCTCCATCACCGACAGATCGTCCTACACTGTGGAATAATTATTCAGATCCATATTCAGCGTGCGCTCACAGCAAAACGGTAGCACAATTGTATAGCAAGAGCCCTCACAATTATATAGCACAGGCAAAGCACGCTTGTATCACAATCACCTACAAAACAATTTGTTGGTTTATATTTCTACCAAGTAAGTCAATCACCTTCAATCCTCCTCTTATATGTTCTAACCAGATGAGTAGAATTCCTCCGCCGCCAGGATGGAACTCGGTGCCTCCACCACCGCCGCCTGGGCGAACCAATGGAGCTGTGGCTCCAGGTGCTGTACCGTTACCACCTGCGCCGCCACCACCACCGCCTCCTGGAGACTCGCGACCAGCTCCGCCGCCAGGGATGCCTCAGGGCAACAGAAAACTCAATGACCGGAAGAAGAAATGGCTGCAACTGCAAAAACACAAGTACGGAGATAAGTCTGGCAAAGCGACGTTTGTCCACTCCACCAAAGTAGACATGCCACCGGAGCATTTACGGAAAATCATCCGTGATCATGGTGATATGTCCAGCAAGAAAATGGCTGCCGATAAACGGTCATATCTTGGTGCTCTAAAGTTCATGCCCCATGCCGTGATAAAGCTACTGGAGAACATGCCACAGCCGTGGGAACAGGTGCGAGAGGTTAAAGTGCTGTACCACATTAGTGGCGCGATAACATTTGTCAATGAAGTGCCTCGAGTCATTGAGCCAGTCTACAAGGCCCAGTGGGCTACCATGTGGCTGACGATGCGTCGAGAAAAACGCGATCGAAAACATTTCAAAAGAATGAGATTCCCACCGTTTGACGATGAAGAGCCTCCGATTGCCTGGAGTGAGAACATCGAAATCACCGAACCGCCTGATGCTATTCAGATGGACCTGAACGAAGACGAAGACGGCCCGGTGTATGAATGGTTCTATGACCACCGGCCGTTGATTGACGACCCTAAATACGTTACTGGTCCAGCGTACAAACGATGGAACCTAAGTCTACCCGAATTAATAACTCTGCATCGTTTAGCCACTCCACTACTCTCTGATATAACCGCCAATTCCAATTCACGGTTCCTATTCGAGAAAAAAGCATTCTTCACCGCCAAAGCACTCAATGTTGCTATCCCCGGTGGTCCTAGATTTGAACCCCTTTACAAGGACATTGACCCCGAAGACGAAGACTTTGGCGAGTTCAACGCAGTAGATCGAATTATTTTTCGAAATACTCTTCGAACTGAGTACAGAGTAGCATATCCTCATCTATACAACTCTCTACCACGCTCTGTTCAATTAAGCTGGTATCACGACCCTTTCAATGTGGCAATCAAAAGTGATGACCCAGACCTCCCTGCATTCTACTTTGATCCAGTACTCAACCCAATGACGAGTCGTGGATTCCAGGAAGATGACGAGGATGATGAAGACATGTTGGACGAAGCAGATCTCCAGTTCCCCGGTCTGAAACCCGTACTTGACGATGTTGAGTTAACAAATGACAACACTGCAGGCGCTATCGCTTTGTGGAATGCGGGATATCCATTCGACCAAAGGAGTGGTACAATGGTTCGCGCCCAGGATGTGGCTCTAATCAAGGACTGGTATCTTCAGCATGCCCCGAGAGACATTCCAGTGAAGACCAGAGTGTCGTATCAAAAACTCCTGAAAAGCTACGTATTGAACTCGTTGCATACCAAGAATCCTGGAAATCAGAAAAAGCGATATTTACTCCGCAGTCTTCGAAATACAAAATATTTTCAACAGACCACTATTGACTGGGTCGAGGCTGGTCTGCAGCTATGTCGCCAGGGATTCACGATGCTTAACTTGCTCATTCACCGAAAAGGTCTAACTTATTTACACTTGGACTACAACTTCAACATAAAGCCTATCAAGACCTTGACGACTAAGGAAAGAAAGAAGTCTCGATTCGGTAATGCATTCCATCTTATGCGAGAAATCCTAAGAATGATAAAACTTATTGTCGATGCCCATGTTCAATTCCGACTGGGAAATATTGATGCATTCCAGCTGGCGGATGGTATACACTACACTCTCAACCATCTTGGTCATCTTACAGGTATTTACAGATACAAGTACCGGGTTATGCATCAGATAAGAACATGCAAGGATCTGAAGCACGTCATTTATCACCGTTTCAATCAGGTCATTGGCAAAGGTCCAGGTTGTGGATTCTGGCAGCCTGCTTGGCGTGTATGGCTGTTCTTTCTACGGGGTATTATCCCTTTATTAGAGAGATGGCTGGGCAATTTATTGGCAAGACAATTTGAAGGCCGGCATTCCAAAGCCGTTGCTAAGACAGTCACAAAGCAGCGAGTGGAATCGTATTACGATCTAGAACTTCGAAGTTCGGTCCTTCATGATATTCTAGACATGATTCCTGAAGGCATCAAACAGACCAAAGCTAAAACAATTCTGCAGCATTTAAGTGAGGCATGGCGATGCTGGAAGGCTAATATTCCTTGGAAAGTCCCCGGTCTGCCGGCACCGATCGAAAACATTATTTTGCGGTACGTCAAAGCCAAGGCAGATGGCTGGATTTCAGTTACTCACTACAATAGAGAACGTATCAAGCGTGGTGCTACAGTGGACAAGACTGTCGCCAAAAAGAATTTAGGTCGGTTGACACGTCTGTGGCTCAAGTCTGAACAAGAACGACAGCACAATTTCTCCAAAGATGGTCCTTACATTGCCCCAGAAGATGCCGTAGCAATCTATTCTACTATGGTTCATTGGCTCGAAAGTCGCAAGTTTTCTCCTATTCCTTTCCCTCCGTTAAGCTACAAACATGACACTAAGCTTCTAGTGTTGGCACTGGAGAACCTAAAAGACGCTTACAGTGTCAAGGGAAGACTTACTCAGAGTCAGAGAGAAGAACTGGCGTTGATCGATCAGGCATATGAAAGACCCCACGAGTGTTTGAGCAGAATCAAGAGATTCCTCTTAACCCAGCGAGTGTTTAAAGAGGTCGGACTCGAAATGATGGACTACTACAGTCATACTAGTCCTGTTTATGAAATTGATCCTCTCGAAAAAATCACTGACGCCTATCTGGACCAGTATCTTTGGTATGAGGGTGACAGACGACATATTTTCCCCAGTTGGATCAAGCCTAGTGATTCTGAGGTTCCCCCACTGCTCGTGTACAAGTGGTGTCAAGGTATTAACAATCTGAAAGACGTTTGGGAGTACAAAGACGGAGAATGCAATGTCCTGCTACAGACGACTCTGAGCAAGATGGCTGAAAAGGTTGATTTTACTCTCTTGAACAGACTGCTTAGGCTTATTGTCGATTCAAACATTGCAGACTACATCACTGCAAAGATGAACGTCAGCCTTTCCTATAAAGATATGACACATGTGAACCAGTACGGACTGATCCGAGGTCTTCAATTCTCATCGTTTGTCTATCAGTACTATGGACTAATGATGGACTTGTTGTTGTTGGGTTTGCCTCGAGCGAGTGAACTTGCGGGTCCTCCTCAGCAACCAAATGATTTCCTCCAGTTTGCAGATGAGGAGACTGAAACCGGTCATCCGATTCGACTCTACATTCGATACTTCGACCGTATCTATGTCTTGTTCAGGTTTACTGCAACAGAATCAAAAGACCTTATCCAGCGATTCTTGACTGAAAATCCAGACCCGAATTTTGAAAATGTGGTCGGCTATAATAACAAGAAGTGTTGGCCCCGGGATTCGAGGATGAGATTGGTAAGGCATGATGTTAATCTAGGGAGAGCCGTGTTTTGGGAAATGAAAAATAGGTTACCGAGATCTTTGACTACCATTGAGTGGGATGAAACTTTTGCTTCGGTTTATAGTCGAGAAAATCCGAACTTGCTCTTTTCGATGGTTGGTTTCGAAGTTCGCATTCTACCCAAATCTCGTGTGGAGGATGACGTTTCAATTAAAGACAGTGTCTGGAGTTTGACTGATTCAGAAACCAAGGAGAGAACTGCTTACGCTTTCTTAAGAGTCTCTGACGATGAGATTGCTAGGTTTAACAATCGAGTTAGACAAATTTTAATGTCCTCCGGTTCAACGACCTTTACAAAGATCACAAATAAATGGAACACTGCACTGATTGCTTTATTCACTTACTATCGTGAAGCTGCAGTTGCAACTGGAGAGCTGTTGGACACTTTAGTTAAGTGCGAAACGAAGATCCAGACAAGAGTGAAGATTGGTCTGAACTCTAAAATGCCTTCCCGATTCCCACCCGCTGTGTTTTATACACCAAAGGAACTAGGTGGGTTGGGTATGCTTAGTGCGAGTCATATCTTGATTCCCGCGTCTGACTTGCGATGGTCGAGACAGACCGATGCTGGTATTACGCATTTCCGAGCGGGTATGTCCCACGAAGAAGATCAGTTAATTCCAAATATTTTCCGGTATTTGACTACTTGGGAGAGTGAATTTTTAGATTCTCAGCGAGTGTGGGCGGAATATGCCATGAAGCGAAAAGAAGCCGGCGAACAAAATAGGAGACTGAGTTTAGAGGATTTGGAGGATATCTGGGATCGAGGACTTCCTAGAATTAATACTCTTTTTCAAAAGGAGAGACATACGTTGGCTTATGACAAGGGCCATCGGGCCAGAACTTATTTTAAGCAGTTCTCACTTGCCAAAGTCAATCCTTTTTGGTGGACTAATCCTAGACATGATGGTAAGCTTTGGAACTTGAATGCCTATAGAACTGATGTTATACAAGCTCTAGGAGGTATCGAAACTATTTTGGAGCATACATTATTTAAGGCTACTGGTTTCGAGAATTGGGAAGGTCTGTTTTGGGAGAAGTCCTCTGGTTTTGAGGAGTCGATGCAATTCAAGAGGTTGACAAACGCACAGAGATCGGGTTTGAACCAGATTCCCAACAGAAGGTTCACTCTTTGGTGGTCGCCTACTATCAATAGGGCTAATGTTTATGTTGGTTTCCTTGTGCAGCTCGACCTTACTGGTATCTTTTTGCACGGAAAAATCCCGACTCTAAAGATCTCGCTTATTCAAATCTTCAGAGCACATTTATGGCAGAAGATCCACGAGAGTGTCATTTTTGATATGTCTCATGTTCTAGACGACGAAATGGAGACCCTGCAGATTGACAGTGTTCAAAAAGAGGCAATTCATCCTAGAAAGTCCTATAAGATGAACTCTTCGTGTGCTGATATTGTGCTTATGAGTACGTATCGATGGAATGTATCAAAGCCATCCTTGTTGCATGATACTAAGGACAGTTACGATTTTGCCACGGCCAACAAGTTCTGGATTGATGTGCAACTTAGATATGGAGACTATGACTCGCATGATATTTCGCGATATACAAGAGCAAAGTTTCTGGATTATACAAGCGATGATACCAGTGTTTATCCATCTCCTACTGGTTTGATGATTACTATTGATTTGGCTTACAACGTGTATGATGCCTATGGTAACTGGTTCCCCGGTTTGAAGCAGCTGGTTCAGCAAGCCATGCCCAAGATCATGAAAGCTAACCCTGCTTTGTTTGTATTGAGGGAACGAATCAGAAAAGGATTGCAGTTGTACCAAGCACAGCCTCAGGAGGCGTTTTTGAACTCGAACAACTACTCTGAGTTATTTAGTAAAGACACGCAGTTTTTTGTTGACGATAGTATGGTTTACAGGATCACACATCATCGAACATTTGAAGGGAATGTTACGACCAAACCAACCAATGGTGCACTTTTTATTTTCAATCCCCGGACAGGTAAGTTATTTGCGGAGATGGTTTTAAACGATGAGAGACTAACAAGGCCAACTATTTATGAAGGTAATTCATGTTTCGGTCTGGGCTGGCCAGAAGAGGTTGGGTCCATTGTCAAAGTGGAAGGCTGCGGAGGAAGTTGCTGCGCTGATTAGATCGTTGCCGATGGAAGAACAACCTAAACAACTTATTGTTACTCGAAAGACTTTGCTGGATCCTTTGGAGGTCCAAATGCTGGATTTCCCTAATATTTCGATTCGGCCCTCAGAACTTATGTTGCCTTTCAAGGAGCTTGGTAAGATGGAGAAACTGGCCGACGCCTATTTGAAAGCCACGGAACCTCAAATGTTGCTTTATCGGTTGTATGATGACTGGTTGGACAATAATCAGACTGAACCAGGTACTGCATTTTCCAGACTTATTTTGTTGTTGCGAGGTATGCAAGTTAATGCCGATAAAACGAAATTGATTTTGAGGCCAGACCGAAGCTATGTAACGAAAGAGCATCATCTCTGGCCGACACTGACTATGGAGCAATGGGTCAATGTTGAGAACCAACTCAGTGATATGATTCTCAAAGACTATGGGTTAAGAAATAACATCAACGTTGCTTCTCTTACGCAACATGAGATTAGGGATATCATTCTTGGTCAAGAAATCCAGGCTCCTTCTCAAAGACGGCAGGAAATCGCAGAGATTGAACAGCAAGGCAAGGAACAGTCGCAGTTAACAGCGTTGAAGACAAAAACTTCCAATGTTCACGGTGATGAGATGGTCGTTGTAACGACAAGTAACTACGAACAGCAAGCGTTTGTCTCGAAAACTGAATGGCGAAGTAGAGCTATTTCTACCACTAACCTCCATTTACGAGCAAAGAACACGTACGTCGATTCGGATGAGATCCAAGAAGACGGCAGATATACTTTTATTGTTCCCGAGAATCTTCTGAAGAAGTTCATTCAGATCTCTGATTTGCGAGTGCAAGTGGCCGGTCTGCTCTATGGATCTTCACCCAAGGGCAATGACCAGATTAAGGAGATCAAGGTTATTCTAATGGTACCTCAGCTTGGTAATGTGCAGAGTGTTCAGTTGGCTACCAATTTCCCCTCTGAAGAACCTTTGCTAGAAAACCTGGAACCGTTGGGTTGGATTCATACCCAGAGTCAAGACAACCGAATGCTTGCTCCGTCGGACGTCACAACTCAAGCCAAGCTGATGGGTAGTAAAAATTTGGATGCACAAGCTATTACAATGACTGTCTCATTCACACCAGGATCCGTCACTCTGGCGGCTTACGGTCTTAGATCCGAGGGTATGGAGTGGGGATTACAGAATAGAGATGCGCAGTCTGTTTCTCCTCAGGGATTCAGCTCTTCGTTTGGAGAAAAGTCAAAGCTGATTCTTTCAAACAAAATCAAAGGTTATTTCTTGGTGCCTGAAGACGGGCTGTGGAATTATGCCTTCAATGGAGCAGCTTACACCCCGAATATGAAGTTTGATTTGAAGCTGGATCTGCCGTTGCCTTTTTACCACGAGCTTCATAGACCGATACACTTTACGTCATTTAATGCATTGGAGGAGTCATATTTGGAAGCAAATCAGCAGGATGTATATGCTTAATGTGTATAATGTACTAGTTCATTATTTATTGTATTGTTTGTTGATGCATTTCATTACCCAAGTTTGAATGCAGCGTTTCAAAAAATACCAAATTCTTTACTACTGGTGGTGTACACACATACACATCATAGCACCACTATACATGGATTTTTTGCTCAGGAGGCAATCGTAACTGTTGCTTATATCCTTTCTAATTCCACTCCACATATCCCCACATTGAACAATGTTGTAATAAAATACTACATTTATCCGTGTGGGTTATCCGCAGAACGTAGAGTTTATTTCGTTTCACAAGATCTGTATCCAAAAACTGCAGAAATTGAATCCCAGTTCGCCAACTATAATTGAATTGCAAGATGGTTCTTAAGAGTGGAGACGTAGCTGTAATTATCGGAGCTGCCACTGGAATTGGTCGAGCTGCTGCCAGGAAGTGGGCTGGCAACGGAGTTAAGCTGGCATTGTTTGACCACAGTGACAGATTGAAACTTGTGGTCGACGAATTGAAGGATAAACACAATCAGGAAGTTGTGTATGCCATTGGTGATGTAAAACATTTGGAGGACCTACAAAAATTCAAAGACTCAGTGTACAAGGCTCATGAAAAGATTGATTTATTGTTCATCAATGCCGGAGTTGGGTTCCCAACTAGTTTCAGTGATCCCAAAGGCACCATTGACATTGTGTCGACCAATTTCTTTGGAATGGTCAATGCCGTTGGTGCCTTTCATGATTCAATTGTTACTCAGAACTCTGAGACTCATGTTATTCTGACTGGGTCCAAGCAGGGAATTACCAATCCGCCGGGGAACCCAGGCTACAATGCCTCTAAAGCTGCTGTGAAGTCTTTTGCCGAGGGATTGTCTCACTCTTTTATTGGAACTAAGAATGAGGCACATTTGCTTATCCCTGGATGGGTTTATACCTATCTCACCGGGGATAAGGAAGAGGGCAAGCCTAAACCGGCTGGTGCTTGGTATCCAGAGCAAGTGGTGGATCATCTCGACGACGCTTTGGCTAAAAACACTTTCTACATCTTGTGTCCTGATAACGACGTTACTGTTGACCTGGACAAGAAGAGAATGGCCTGGAACATGGATGATGTGGTTCATCAACGACCAGCGTTGAGTCGATGGAGAGAGGAATACAAGGAGGAGTTTGCCAAGTATATTGAGTAAGTAAGAGTGTAAAACGCGTGAAAACAGTAATCCAATTGGCATTCAGTTAGATACTATTTAGATTATATATCAATCAAACTGTTTTATTGTATTCAATTGTGTAAGAATTAAACGTCCACCCGGACCAACGGACACTTTTATCGAGGCCAGGGACAAGATCAAGGGGACCACGGTTGTTCGTTTTAATAGAGGCCCTTTTAAAAGGAACTTATGTCCCAATTCCTCTCTGATAGGTTGCTCCTATAGTGAGGTAATTGGTGTCTTGTTACAGACTGATAATACAATTATAGTATCTATTCACCAGTTCCTTCTCAAAGGAAGATACTTCTAAAAAGGAACTAATGTTGTACCACATATAGCCGTACCGATCGGCATTGTACATATATGCAGAGTTAAGATTTTCCAGATATCTCGACATTGAAACTTGATTCCACTGATCAGTTGCAATGGCCGAAGTTAACAACGCCCCTAGTCCGAGTGAGAGCTCTGAAAATGGTTCGACCATGCTGCAGAAAAGAAAAGCATACCGACTGGAACAAGAGATGAAACGAAATAAATTGAAACAGGCTCGGTTCGAGGTTGAAGAGAGTAATGAAGTGCAATTGCCAAGAGTATGTCATTTTATTTTATTAATTTTTCAAAAGCCTTGAAACTAACGAGAAAAAATATTACAGACAGAGAGCGCATTCTAATCCATTTTCCGACCATCAGTTGGAGTAGTATGTTAATTTAACCTCATCTAATGATTGAGGGCTGATCTAACAAGTCCCGTGGATCCCAGAGACATGGACTGGAGCCAGTATTATCCTATTCTCGAAACTAAACCTGAACTTGGAAAACCTACAATTGCCGATATCGGATGTGGATTTGGCGGGTTGCTGACTGCTCTGAGTCCTGAGTTCCCCGACAAACTTATCATAGGAATGGAGATCAGGGTACAAGTTACCAATTACGTGGAAGACAGAATAATAGCCTTACGACAACAGCATGCTTCTGACAATGGATATCAAAACATTTCAGTGCTGCGTGCCAACACCATGAAGTTTTTCCCTAACTTTTTTGAGCATGGACAACTCGAGAAGATTTTTTTCTGCTTCCCTGATCCCCATTTCAAGCAGAAGAAACATAAAGCGCGAATAGTTACGTCTACACTGGCTTCTGAATATGCATATGCTCTGAAACCGGACGGAGTCATTTACACCATTACAGATGTTCTGGACTTGCACGAATGGATGGTTGAACATTTAACCAAGCATCCTATGTTTGAGCGACAGAGTGAAAAATGGGAAAAGTCAGATGTATGCGTAAGGAAGATGACTTTTGAGACAGAGGAGGGCAAAAAAGTTGCTCGTAATAAGGGAAGTAAATATATCGCATGTTTTAGAAGGTTACCAGATCCTGAGTGGCCCTGAGGCTCTCGTCAGTGAACGGATATTTATTAGTCTACAGAAGGTTGACTATGGTGTTTACTATGTACAATGTAACAAATAATTTTAACCATTTAAATTATAAATAACAAAGCAAATCCGTAGCGAAGACTGGAATAACCATGTAAATATATATTGTTCTGTATAAGCTATTCCCGCCAACACGCTCGCTACCCGTCCCACATGGTTCAAACATGCCACAATCTTCACCCAACGCACGTTTCAGCACTCAACATCGCCAACTCTCAAAATCCTCCGTATCTGACTCTGTTCTTCAACCATGTCAGGCATAGATGCCATTCGACTAGCGGCAATGAACAGTGTTCGGAAGCCGCCACCTATGAGTAATGGTATGTGTCCTATTGGGCTCTTTTCCTGTGCTCAAACTAACAAGACACTCCCACTCAAACTGGCCCACCTCCCGAACCAGTGTCGCGGCAGAGCCTTCAGAAGGCAATTCTCGATCTGCGCCGCCTGGGATTGAATTTCATTGATATTTACCGACAAAGCGGAGCTAATGCTGATTTCCTCATAGATACATTTACGTCGTCCGGCCTTGCGGTTCCAATTTCTTCGAGAATAGAACTGGCAGCAGAACGGCTCAAGGCAGGGCGCGTCAATACGCCTCTGGGCATGCCTCTGGGCAAGACCACTCCAGGTATACAGAGCGAGAGTGCTATATCTACTCCTCCACCGACAGAGAATAATGAGATGACTCCTCTGGGGTCCTTTCGAGAAGACCCGGCAGCGGCTATTTCAAGGAATCCCACAGTCTTGAATAGTCCTCGTGCACCAACAACTCGATTTCCCAAGTTTGGTAGCGATCGATGGTCTGGCAGGTTTCAGTTTGATATCAGCGATGAGGAGGATGAAGGCGGACAGCAAGGAGAGAAAGAAGACAACGACGGCAATTACGACAATGACATAGCGCGGCATGCTTCATCAAGCTCGAACGAACACGAGCTAGATTCGACAGACAGTACACCTGTTCCCCAGAAATCGGCATTGGAACAGAAATTAGAAGAAATACGTAGAATGACTGCATTGGTTAAAGAACTAGAAGCTAAGAAAGCTGCGGCTGAGGCAGCAGTGGCCCAAGCCGAAGATTCCTTACCATCTGCTGACAATACTGTTGGGCAAGCAGAGCTGATTCAGAATGCCGCTGCAACCCATGAGATTTTGCACCAGCAAATACCTCCTCATATTATACCTCCTAATACCCAGCCAACGTTTGGTGACGCTCCGCTCACCGCCAGTGAAGCTGTAGTGTCTGGGATAGCTAGTAGAGATGAGTCGCTCGAGTCAATTAAACAGGCGCTGACCATGGTCCTTGAACGCCAGGATACCATCATTAGGAAAAAAGAAGAACTGCAACAGAGTCTCAAAAGATTCAGAGTGGATGTTCTAGAACAGGAAATTGAAGAACTGAAAGCACAAGTTGACAGCAAGAAACGTAAAATTGACGAGGTCTCAGCTCAGGCTGGACTGCTTGAACGCGAGATAGCTGCCACGGAGGAGGAGAGACACAATATTTCACAGATGTTGGTGGATTTGCAAAAACAGATCTCAAATGTGAGCTCTTCTGGGCTGACGGTGGCTCATCATGCTTCACCTGAGCATGTTTTGCCGGAGTCTCCGCCAGTGCGGGTTAAACCAGAGATCCTCAGTGGCGATGAAGCTTTTTCGCGTAACATCAGAGAGAGCCCCGAATCTATGAGTTATGTGAACATGGAAGGGGGAGCTGCTAACAGAGAGCACCTATCGAACGGATCTTTGCCGTCTCTTGGTGACAATAAAAAGAGCGCACGTTCCCAAGCTTTGCAGAGTAGCGATGAGATGGATCTTGATAAAACTTCTGGGACAGACATTTCTATGCAGCATGTTGAAGCTCCCTCACTTCCTACGCAAAAAAGCGCCGAAACTTCATTTACAAAGGATGCTACGTCCATGCACTCTGTTGAGATTATTGAAATATCGGACTCGGAAGATGAGGAACCCCCAACGCAAGAGAAAAACAAACTATCGAGTACAGCAGAGCTGGATATCAATCATTCTCACGGAACCATAAATATTCAACCGTCCAAGAGTTTGACCGCTACTGCTGCAAATAGCTCACACTCTCCTGTGTTCCATATGGACAGTCCTAGAGAGCCTACTTCATCCAGGGAGAATGAAGACCCCGCTACTGTCAATGCTCTAGCGTCAAAAGAGATTGCTACAGCCAAAAACATTCCTGTTAGATCAATGAAATCTCTTCCAAAAGGTCAGGAGTCCCAGAGTTTGAGCGAAGGGAAGACAGCCACTCAAACGAAGACCACGACCACGCTTATGAGTGCGCCAACTTCTAAAACCCGAAGACAAAACGTTGTAATGCCTTCCGGATCTGTCAAATCGACCGAGACAAACAGAATCCCAAGAAATACAGATAGTGCAATCGACAGCAACGCAGTCCCGAAAAAGAGGAAAATATTAGACATGGAATTGGTGAGAGTTTAAACGTTGCTGTGACTGACTGCCACAACCCCTTACTAACATAGGACGACCCACTTGCATTCGAGCCTTACAGCTCGCCATTGAAAAGATTTCATTCTTACATTTTCAGCCCACTATTTGCTTCGTCAGTTGGAGACTCCGGATATCGTAGTGCGACATACCACGTTCCCGAAAAAGACGATATGGTAATATGTACCCGAGCAAAATGCAATACAGAGCATTGCCCCGGTTTGCATTTGGATGCTTTCCAAGACTCAGGTAAGTTTGAATTAAAGAGTGAACATGTTCAGGAGGCAGCTAACTAAATACAGATCAACAAATTATTTCGAGGATGGCCAAAGCGTTTGTAGGAAACCAGAAAAAAGAAGTTGATGACTACAAGAAAGCATTGGTTGATTTTCTGAAACCACAATCACAAATACCATTTGAATCGTTGGCACCGCGTTTGGTCGATTTTAGACGTTCTCGTTCAGGAGACCGGTTTCTGGACTGGAATCAGTTTGAAAATATCGCCAAAAATGTTCGGTCCCAAAAACCTAGAAACTAATATGTACTATATTTATGATAGCATGACTTCAATATGATGATACTTTTGTTACAAGTTGACGCAGAAATTTTATTGATTACTCGTGACCGGGTCCATCCCCATCAAGTGGTCTATAGGTACTCGAGCCTTCACTTCCAGTACGTTTTCGTCCATTCATAATTCGTGTTACAAAAGACGTCAGTTTACCAGTTCCACTGCCTTCTAAAGTTGCTTCCTCATCATCATATTCGTCTTTGCCTAATGGTTCGTGTCCCCCAATCGGCTGAAATCGAGGCGAATGCGCAGAACCAAAAGACCCTCGCGACCGAGCAATAGCGGCAGCGGACGGCTGTATCGTAGACGTACCAGGATTTATGTATGTAGCATCATCATCTCTCGAGAGCAAAGATTGGGTATCCCGGATACTGGATGCACTCGTGGAAGCAACAGACTTGTCGCCAAAAAGAGAATCCATATCCTCCAAATGAACACCCTTGGTTTCAGGATACAGGAAATAGACCAACAAAAAGGAGCACACGCAAAAGAACGCATGGACCAGATACAATCTCCATTCAATGTATTCCTGTAGAATTGGAGTCAACTCTCCAACCAGCCAATTGAAAGCCCAATTGGAAGCCGTTGAAAGAGAGGCACCTTTGGCCCGCACTGTCAGGGGAAGGATCTCTGGTGGGTAGAGCCAGGGAATTGGGCCCCACGAGTATCCAAAAAATGCATTAAATATGATAACAAAGATGACCACTAAAGTCGGCGTGTAGTGGACCTTGAGGTACATGAAATACGATATCAAGCTGAGAGAAACCGCCATAACAAGTGCTCCTGAAAGAAGAATGAACCGGCGGCCCCAACGGTCAGCAAGGTACCACGGTGGTATTGTGGACAAAACATAGACAATACTGTTAATGCCTGTCATTAGAATAGCATCTCGTCCCACCCAGCCCGCTTGCTCGAAGACCAGCGGAGCGTAGTAGGAGATCACGTTAATACCATTGAGCTGAGCGAATGCTTGGGAAGACATTGCTATGAGGACTCGCTTTTTGTATCGCTTCCACATTTCAGCATATGTTCTTTCACCTTCCATTCGATGAATAAGAACCGACTCCTTGATGTCACGGAATTCCTGTCGTGCGACAGGATCGAAAACATCACCCCCGCCATGAAGGTTAGCAATAACTACCATTCCTTCATCGTCATAGTCGTTGTCCAACAGCCATCTGGGAGTCTCGGCTATTATAAAAGAGCCAGCAAGAAGGAGTGAGCCCATAATACACTGTATGAATAGAGGCAATCTCCAACTCATGTCGCTGCTGATGAAACTGCAAGCATAATCTACCCAGACGGACGAGGCGTAGCCTACAACATTGCCCGTAAATTCGATGCAGGCCAGCTTACCTCTATTGTGAGGAGGAGAGATCTCCGACTGGTAAACTGGAACGATAGTTGAAAGCATACCGACTCCTAGACCAGAGATGATTCGTCCAATGATCATTATGGTCATTGTAGTGGCAAACGTTTGTAGTGCACCTCCAATAACAAATATAAAGGCACCATACAGAATAGTCTTCCGACGCCCTATTATGTCTCCAAGCCGGCCAACGATAAGAGAGGAAATCAAGGCGCCGACTTCTAAAATGGCAACCATGGTTCCAAGCTCCGCACGCGACGGTTGATTGAAATAGTCTTTGAAGTATATTCCAGTGATAATGCCGGACATGACGCCTTGATCATAACCAAATAGGAATACACCCAAACTGACAAACACGCTTGTGAAATACAGCAAGGGCTTGCCAGTTAGACCCCCCGATCTCCTGCGACCTCCCGACATTATGAAAGCTATTATCCGATCACCCAGGGAAGGAAGTTGAGGAACAGGTTGAGGGATATGAATTTGAAACGAAGGTGAAGATTCGTTTATATGTTTTGAAGGACGACCAGCGCTACTATTGCGACGAGGCACCAGATGTTCTGCCTGCTGCTGGGTATCGTCTATCTCGAAACTTTCTAGGCCCAAGTGGTCTACGTCTTCGATATCCTCCAAGCCCAGACCGTGCCGTAGTTTTTCCTCGCTTGGGTTTCGTGAAGTTAAATGGACTTCCAAGTCCGCCGACGAACGGAGTGAACTAGTTGAAGACAGAATTTTGTTTGTTCTAAAGAGAGCGAGTTCGAGTTAGCGGAAATTAATCCGAGATAAATTCCGTTTTTATTCTGGTTAGCAAAGAAGGACAAAAAGAGAGAACAAAAAGGGGAGAAAGCAACGGAACGAGATGAAACGGAGAGAGAGAGAGCTTGGTAACAAAGTGCGTGCACCTTCCAGAACGCTGGAGTGGTTCATCCTCGAGCATTGTGGGCATTACCTGACAGCCAGACGGTAGACAAATATCAGTTACACAGTCGAAAACATCATAGATCAATCGAATTTCACCTTTTCGCAACCTCTTTCATATGTTTCCAAGGTTCACGGAGTTCAGACAACGTCGATCCAAACGCAGTATCAAACGTAGTATCAAAACTGTCCTACTCGTGATTCGCGCTCATATGTTTTTTAGTATTATTCTCCATTCGTATCCAAATATCAAATCTTCCTCTCATAATTCATTGTGCTTGCCATTGTTCGAGTATTCTCCATTGTTTTGGAATTCTCCATACATTTTCAGGTACTAGGAACGGTCGCTTTGGTTCGGAATGTTCGCACCGGAGTCTGCATCTCTCATCTCTCTATCTCTCCTTTCCATGTTCTCAGGCTCATTTTGTCTTGTCACCTACCCAGCATTAGACGGCCTTAAACCGACTTGTGTATATTGTATATATGACTTGGTTAACTCGGTTGGCACTAAAACCAATCGAGGATATGTCCAACGTCAAATAAGGGTAAATGAATCTTAATTTATATTCCGAACAGAAAAATACAGGTTTGGTGGGGTCCGATAACAATTACGTCACAGGAAATGCACTGCCATGTACAATGGCAGACGTACGGTTCCCGTGTTCCTTTTACTATAGCAGATATGTACAGATGAAAATAATGTTAGAAATGTGACAGTGACGAGAAGATGATGTAGATATTATTTTCATAAACTTCAGTGTAATGTTGACCAGTAATTATGATACGAGGACGCTCAGCTGGTAATATGCGAGGTACACTTAATTACGTATGCTCACTACAACTGGTTTGGTTGATAAGGCTGAAGGTTTGAAATTGGTTGAAACAGACATGCGCACACGTGCTAGTCTAGTGTTCTCATAATAACTCTACACTTCTCATTTCTATCTTAACAGCTCTTCTATGTAACCTATACTCCATTTTTTTATACACCAACACATAACTCTACGACATTTGTTATTGTCATATGGTTAGTTAGTATTGACCTTGACGTCAGCCTTGGCTTCAACCTTGGGCTTGCCTTGGTCCTTTCTGGCTCCCTTGAGTCCTTTGACATAGCTGTCAATGAAAAACATTACAAACAGATATGTCAATGGAGCCAGGTAAAAGACGTTGAACAACAGCGCAAAAGACTGGCCCGGGTTGTTCAGACACGCTGAAAAGTTTCCAGTGTTGGGATTGAAGTAATACACAAACAAGTGCAAAAGACCAAACGATCCTCCAAACACAAACTGGGTGATCTGGGCGGTGGTTAAAGCTCTCTTCAATGCAGTAGGCACTTTTACTTTCAAAGCACTGAGTGTGTAATAAAAGTACATGAGAGTATGGATCAAGGAGTTGAAGACCACGAAAATCCAAATAGGAGGAGATGCGAAACGAATGCCAGCCCACATGGAGAGCATGGCACCGGCATGATGATACGTCTGCAGCAGTGAGCTCTGCTTGCCCTTGGCCAAAATAATCATGGTGTCTACAACCTCGTAAAACTTGGAAAGATAGAAGAAGAACCCGTAGAATCGGAGGCCCTCTTCCCAGATCCCGTCATTCAGATCACACAGAGATCTCCAGAACCCGTTGGGTGAGAGAAGAGGTGATTCTCCACGCAAATACTGCTCCACATTTCGATGTCCGCTGACCCCAACCTTGGTGACTTCAAAAACAGTTCGGTATATGGCAGCAGACATGCCAATACAGGTCCAGGCAGAGTATACACACAGTCCAATATTGTGGATCAGAACGAACCATTTGAAGAACTTGGTGCTGCAAATAGCCAGCGGTTTCTTGTTGCTCTTTCGAGCGTGGTTGGCGGCATGTACCAGAGTTGCGTAGCCAAGAGCTATAGCCACAGGCACGCGGACATCCATGAAGAACTCAAACCATTGGGCCACAATAGAGTCGTCACCTTTTGGTGGCAGACCCAGGCCGACTGGGAGCTGGAAAACGTGAGAGGGAGGGATAGCCAGATATGAGCTTTTGTTGTGGGTCATGATGGCTCTTACTGCAACTTCAAGATGTATCGTGGCTTACTGCTAGCTTCCTTTTAAGAACTGTTATACAGATTTATTGAATCGGTCGGAATAAATCCTAAAAATTGGCGATCCTGATTAAAATATATTTTATATCAAGATACCCCGCCAGATCGATATATGATGATATAGAAAGAAAAAGTTTAAAAACCCGGTTACTTTCAGGTGCAGCAAAAAGCCTTTAAAAGGGACCCACAACTCAGTCTCGCCGGAATGCTAGAGCCGACTGCCCGAGAACAAGCAATTCGATACCACAGATCCCATTTCCTGTAATCTGTTAGTAATTTTAATGTACGACACAAGCTATTTAGCGCAGCAAACGCGTTTTCTGTTGCGTTTTCTGGCCGGTTGTTGAGGTCGGGGCTCTTAATACGGCTCAAGTATTTGTTGAGTTTGGGGGAAGGAAAGAAGAAAAGAAAGAAGACTAGTTACGGCGGGTTTGGCAGAACCTTGAAAGTCAAGATTAGGTCAGATTGACCGCTCATCAGAACATAAATGTAGCTACATTCTTGTATTGAATCATGAAAAAAAATACGGACTCTTCAATACCCTTTTGACGTCAAACTGGCCCCGACTCGGCGCCGGAGGAATGTCCAGAGGTATAAATAATCTGACATATGCATGGGACGATCTACGAGTGATCGACCGTTGTTGGGCATCATCATCGGCGTGCAATGATGGTGCGGCGATATCGTCCGACAGCTCGGTTGCTGTTATATCTTCCAAAACATGAGACGACTTCTCACCATCAGAATGCAATTCCAGAAGCGGCGTGGGATACTGCTGTACTATGCGACTTGGCAGGAGTTGCTGCTCGTCACCAGCTGGGTCAGTGCGTAATGATGATGATTCGTCTGAGTGGTAGTCCTTGCGACGAGATTTCCATGCGTAGAATTCTTGAATTAATTCGTATCGTAAAATTGGAATTCCGGCCCGACCAACAAACTTTGGCCTATACGTCTTTCTTAGCTCGGCTATTCTCTTTGCAGCCTCACTCCTACTATCAATCTTCACCAGCCTCACAAACCCATCGTATCGCTGCATAAACTCTCGCCTAAGATCCCCACTCAGGTCCCTCTCGTATAACCCCACAAATTCTTCCCGCAGGATGACGCTCATGCGATCGACGTCGGCCGCGTGGGTCCAGAAACTGTCATGAACAGACGCAAATGTTATTCCTTCATTCATACACCGGCTTCCCGTCATGAGCATGTGTGTAGCGTCCATACTGTGAATGAGATTCGGGGTGATGCCCTGTCGGTGTCTTCTAACGTCTGTAAACGCGAACCGGAATGGGTTTTTCACGGCCAGCGACTGCAAATGAGTTCGAATAACCATCAGCTTGGACTTACGGTATGGCTGTACGACCGGTAGCCCCAAAGGGGTTGTCCAAATAACTGCATTTGTGAAATCTTTGAGAAACTCCTTATCGTTGGCAATGTTTGGTCCATACACATCTGCTCGTACGCACTGTGTGATTCTGTCTGAGCAGTCCTTCAGCCAATCCTTCAAGAGATCCGCACTCATGAATAGCTTGTTGATAGCCTTCTGGATTTCTCGACTCAAATAGCCAGCACTTGCTGAATCAATACCATCCAGCTTATTGGAAACTTGGTTCATCATACCCATCGCAGTGACTCCATACACGCTAGTCATGACCGGTTGCTTGACAACCTTTCTTGTAATCCTTCCATCCAGCTTTTGTGCTTCTTTGTGGCCCTTGGCAGCATCTTCATGAACAGCTTCCGCCACTATCGCTGCTACTCGTGAATATATATCATTAGGTCTTTCGTTCGCTACCATGTTGACCTGAGATGCCCCTTCTAGATCTCCTCCCAGAGCTGCAAAATGCTGAAGACCATTGCAACTACCATCTTGCTTAACAGGGAGCCGCGAGACATAATTTTCAGGATCTCCGCTCTCCAAAGCATTGGTCAGCTCTATACAAGCTGCCAGACATTGCACAGGGCTGTCTGCCTGCAACCACCAGCGGTTACCTTCCAGAGGTCTATTAGCAGAGTCAATAATTTCGCTCAAAGAGCTGTCAGAAAACTCTGCCCTCTTATCATTTGAAATTTTGTCATTTCCATACATGTTTGCCAGATGAACTTTTAACCACCACAAACCTCGACTTCCCAGTGGTTTACCATACCAAAATTGAAACAGTCCTCGAAGAGAATCCCTCCCAATATGAGAGAGCCCTGTAGAAGTATATGGGTAGCATCTACCTCTAAAATCTATACGTAGAGGTAGATAAAATCTGTCGCCTCGGGTACCTAGAGATCTTGCCGCCGATAACGCCAGCCAATATGAAGTCCGTTCTACTCTTTGGTTCATTTTAAGCTGCGAGAGTCTCATCTTTTCTTGGAAATGCTCACGCTTCGACAGTCCCGGGCTTACTTCTATTTTCTCAATCGGCAATTGAGGCACTCCCGCAAGCTTTTTCCCTGACTGCCAAATTTGTTCTAAAACTTTCAACACTTCGGTATTAATGCTCCAAGCTACACATGAAGTAGTACTCAATGCGTCTACCATGGGGTCCAGTGAATGGTCCTCAAGAGCTTGTTGCATATAACTTTCCTGCTCTGAGGAAGACTGACCCCCAGTTTGTGTCAACAGATTAACATTGGTGTATATCAATCCTCCTTCACGAAATGATGTCCATGGACGGGGTTTGACCAGCATGGGAAATGATTTAGTTTTGAACTGGTCTAGCTCCCTATATTGCTCCCCCACCATGATTTCGTATAGCTTTTCATTTGGCCTGACGATACCGATCTGTTTACCTTCCCGAAGATTGACAGTGCGCCAAAATGCGGGCTTTAACTCATCGGATTCCGTGACTTTGTTGCGGACAGGTACTTTCAGAACATCCAGGGCTATCCCAAGAAGAGCAGAACCTATTTTGATCTCGTCATGTTGATTCCATTTGTGATCGGCGAAGAACGTCCCGTATCTTTTGTACATTTTGTAAAGACCTGATGATTTCGATCGAGCTCTTGAAAGAGCGCTCGTTCTGAGCAAAGTCTCTGCAACTTCCTCGTTTATGCTCTTGCCAATAGATGAGGTTAACCTTGTCACAAAATGGCTGTGTCTGAAAGTGTCAACGAACAATACGACATTGACCATCTCCTGAACAATTACATGAGCTAAACCTGAATGTCCCAGTCTGGATAAAGCTTTTTCATAGGGTCGGAGCTCATCGTGAGTAGAGAGAATGTTTTCCGTTTCAAAATGGGTCTCCAATGCAGTTTTCCACTTCCAAAGCAGCGAAGTGCTTCGTCTGTTTAAAGCAACTTTTCGCAGACTGTCTGCTTGACTCAACTGCCAACTTGTTTGTTCTATCGACCTTTGTCGGTACCGGTTGAATGCATCGTAAAGACGTTCAAATATTACTCGTTCGTCAGGTGCTAAGAGGTCGTATAGCTTTATGTAGTTGACATGTCCCGAAGAATCGCAAGCCTTGGTTAGAATATTAGCGTCAAAATATTTATCCAGGTCCGGTATTTCAGCGGCTAGTACATCGTCGAGAGGGTTTTTTTTTGAGAAATATTCTTTCAAGCTGCTGTTCATGTATCTTAGTTTGTGTTTGTCTGCAGTCTTGTTAGCCAATTGCCATGATATAGCGTATGTTTTTTGGGCAACTTACACCCTCTATCAGATCTAAATCGCTTCTCGTAATAATTTCCACATGCTTTGATACATCTCTCAAGGTAACACCGTACCGGTGTAGTTCATTCAGTACCGCCTCTACGGCATCATTGGTCTTCGAGTGCGACGACTCCACACAAGCACTGTGCAAAATGCTTGCGCCAACCTGGGACGGAAACTTCGTTATGGCTGGCAGAGTCATTAGCCATTTGAGTTCCTTTAGTTTTGCTGCTACTTTCATATCTGAAGTAATGGCATCAAAGCCAGCGACAATCATATCTTGGGGGAGATTTCTCGCCCAGTTTTGCAGCATTGATCTGGCCTCATCTATCTTTCTCTGAGCGAGCAGCCTATGGAACTGTTCTGCATTTTCAAGGTTCCGCTGGTCTCTTGGTGTGAGGTACAGCTCTTTCAGCGTTCTGCTAACTTCGTGTTTCTTGACATTGGAATCTATCGTCAAAGGTGGTTCTGCAAACTTGCCGGATTTAGCCATGACCAGCAGATTTTGCCGGCAGCTTCTGCATACGTGGAAGCTTCTGCGAAGCATGGCATGTTTGTCTTTTATGGGATTATGTCTAGGATGAGAACTGAACGACTTGAAGTATTAATTCGAGGATTAAAGATCTTCGGATCACAATGCAGGAATATGCGGGTACCGAAGATCATTTATGTCGCACTGCGGTCATGAGACTTGACAAGGAGCTGAGACGTGGATTGGGGGTACTGTGGGCAACAATATATAAATCTGTCTATCAGGTCATCTTCAAACTTCTTGATTCAGACGAAAACTGTTCCAGTCACCCCTGGGACCCGCGCTTGTTTGATTTTGGCACGAACGATGTGGTAAACATTCACTGTACTATATATAAATGCTTAATTTATTGGTAGTGATTGTGGCATTGATAGTGCTACAATTGTTTTGGTTTCGACTGAAGTTAGAGACTTTAAATGAGCCGGAGTTCGATATAGTGAAAGATCAGGTAGTAAGGAGCCTTATTGAGATCGAATATAGTGAGCGATACTGTAGAGGAGCCGAAGGTGGGATGAGTGGTATACGCGGGCAGGAATGGACACAAATGGTACAGTCAGTAATGAGAAAATTGGGCAGATCTATTGAACAGCATGAGCGAGAGAAACTTGATGAGTACTTTGAACACCATTCCTTTCGGGGAGTAGCAGAGTTTATTAACTGTGATTTCAATATGACAAAACTCCAACCGAAAAGGAGGAAACCCCGAAGATATAATATAGTTCGAAGACTAGCTAGTTAACCAAAGATCGACCACGTTGACCAAACATGTTATAATTTAATTAAAGTGCTGAGTACAGAACTGTTTTCTACTTAGCTCCCACACCATTGACATCTACCTCTTCCAGGTGAAAATCATGGGCGTCTAGCTGGGCGACGTATTCTTCCTCAGACACCACCTTGCCCACAAACTCCAGTCCACTTTCCTCGGTCTTCTGCTTAATGTAGTCATGAAGCTTTTGACTAGGCAGTATAGCCCCAACCTTTGATTTGTACCATTTAGCAGCAAATCCCAAAGCCGGCATGCAGCGAATCTTTTCGCTGGGGTTGGGTACCCCGCAATGCCACAAGGTCAGATCTCTAAGAATAATAGATCCCTTGGGGATATCAGGCTGAATTGGGGGTCGTACTTGTCGTCGAGCTTCCAAAACATCTTTCACTACAGTGTGGTCCTCTGCGTTGAAGTACGACAAATCCCGCAACTTGTGTGTTCCCGGCCATACTTCAGTGGCTCCTGTTCCCGCATTGAAATCAATCAGTGGCATATTGGCTACCACAAAGAAAGTAGAGTTGAGATAGTCACATTGGGTATCAGAGTGGACTGGCTGACGCTGAGTGTTTCCAGCCATTGCAGTATTGCCGCTGAAAAACTCAAACCGTGCTTTAGGGCCAAGCACATAGCTCATTGCTTCCAGCAACAGCTTGTTGGCGACTAGATCATCAAACACTAGCTCAGGGACATGAAGAGGAGCAGCCTGCTGGATATTCTCAATGCCAAAGTTCAATCTGGTAGCACGAGCCCTGAAATCCTTGGCATCTTCCACCATTCGTGCGTTCAGTTTATCAATGTTGGCTGGATCAGTCGCCCCTTCCAAAACGACTATCCCGTCATTGAGCATTCCTTCAACTATTTTACGAAGATTATCCGATGTCCAAGATCCGGACTTGTATTCTTCAGGTGAAGCTTTGATAACGGAGATACTTGACATTTTTTTTCTCGTTCAACTTGGCGCACACTTCTGACTCAAAACCAAGAGTCAATCAACCGTATATATAGCCAGTCTTGGCTCCGGGCTCCCTATCATCATATGTTGCGCTGAAAGAAGAATGTTGCACTCAGTGCGCGGCTATAGTGTGGGGAAGTCCGATACGATCACGGTTAGCGCGGTCCGTTTTCCGAATACACCCTCCGAGTTCACGAGTACCATACAATGGTGACAGTGTGTCATGCTACAGTGGACAGAATTGGAACTGAGCTACTGTAGTGCAATGTAGTAGCTAGTATACGACAGTTTGCTTCAATAATTTATTGTATAATATGTTAAGTCAGTCAGTCAGATGTTTCGAGATATCGATACATAGAGAAATTGGCATATAAAATTTCCCAGAGATTGTCAGATAAAAAGAAAAAGAATATTATTCAGTCGTTTGTTTGTTTGATTTCTTGTTGTAGTGTGTGGTTAGGTGGCCCGTCGAGTACGGTGCCTGTCAATCAGCAATGCACATTTAGATCCCCACTTGGACCCGCGGAGTGAGACCATGTGCTTCTTAAGTTCTGCAATCACCTTTTCCTTTTGAGTAGGATTGCCGCTCTGTAGGATGTATTGGATCAAGAAATTGCCATTGGCGTCTGAAGCGATATCAACCAAAGGGATTCTGGTCCGGCCTACACTGCGAACCGTGACTTTGTCAAGGAATGCCTGAATGATGGCTGGGTCACCCATTTTCAACATTTTCTCAACCGCCTTGGATGCAAATTGATCAATGCTATAAACGGGGCAGCTTTCAATCACTTTGTCAATAACAATCTGACGATAAGGCTCGGAAGCATGCTCCACCATGTGCTGGACCACCCAGTTGCCCCATTGGCCCTTGATGACCGCGTCGAGGCTCGCTACAATTTCTAAGACACAGGGGAGTTTGTCCTTTTCATTGCAGTTCTCAAATATGTTTTGAACCACTAAACTACCTGTTTCTCCTTGTGCAATGGTTACCCAGAATCCTTTGAGTGTTTGGTTCAAGCGGGTCATAAAGGCAGGCGGGGTACATTCTTGCTGGAGTTCGAATAATTTCTGCCAAACGTGGCAGGCATATCTGTGGACAATTGTCTCTTTAGTTTGCAGCAACATTTCTTCAATAATCATGGTCTTGGTCTCCGCTGTTACGCAGTCAATGGCTTTTTGAATGACATGGCATCCAAATGGATCAGTGGACAATTGGCATACTTTGCCTCTGAGGTCTTTGGTTAATCCTTTGATTTGTTCTGGAGTGCCATATTCGAAACATCTCTGAATGAGAAAGTTTCCAAATCTATTCACCATAAGGTTGAAGGACTGTTCAATGGTAGCATCAATTATGCCGTTTTTCTGGTCGGCAGACGCAGTTTTAAGTTTCTGTTGAAGGAATATAGAAGCCTGTTGGTCGTTGTTCAGTATAATTCTGTCTACTATGAGCTTGTTAGATTTTACGAGTTACAATTAATGGACCACTTCAGAAAAGACTGGTAAACGCACCTTCCAGTCACAGCTAACATGTTTCTCCAGCAATTTGCGGTAATTAAGATTATCGTTGTAATTTCTCATAGGGTATACGATGTCCATGGAGCTGTCTGGTGTATCGATCCTTGGAGGAGGAATACGAAAGGGCATGCTGGTGGTCACTGCTCTTGGACGATTGAAAGACCATGGCGGTGTCGTCTGTTTGCCAATAGGGCTGCTGCTGGTGGTTGTTACTGAGTTTGAAGATCTCCAGATATCTTGATATACTTCGGCATTAAGGAACGTAGCTCGGCGAGCTGGTGTTTGAAACAGGTTACTCGAGTATTGTCTTCTGTCAGAACGCACGCCGACGCTGACAGGGAGATTCTCTCTCCGTCCACTCGGGGGAGAGTCATCATTATACAAGCTATCTACAATTTTCGTTGCCAGATCCCCTGGAGATGTATTTGGGGAGTTACTGCTCATGGCACTTACGCTCAACTGTCCTTGGCAGCGCTACAAGTTCTACACTATATGCTAAATAAATAAAAATAAATAAATAGTTTCTTTTACCGTTCAGTTTGTATTGCTCTAATTGTTTACCATTTATCGTAATAACATGTACGTTCAATTAATTTTCCTATGTTGTTCTAATATTAAATCAAAGTTATGGGGTGAAAGAAGGAAACCAGAATTACCAAATTCAATTACTATATACATGCATGCAAGCGTTTCCAGCAGAATATCTAGCACCACAATATTCCGATAAGCCCCTTCGTCTAAACCTTTGTTATAAAATAATACTAGCAACCGCCAAACTCCATTTCTAGACCATGGTAAGAGACTAGCACTGTATTCTCTATTATTCTCCGTCGTCGTTCACCGCTTTACTTGGTCATTCACTTAGTCAAAATCTTGTCAAAGGCAGGGATCAGGGTCTGAGCCAGGGCGAAACTGAACACCAACTTGGGTCCGGTGGTCAACAACTTGGGAACCAATCCCTTGAAGAATGCAGTGGCACCTTCGTTCTTGGCCATATTCTTCAAGATAGTGAATCCACTTTCAGGGTTATCAAAGTGTCGATTCTGGATTCGAGTCTTGATGACATCGAGAGGAGCAGACACAATCAAAGAAGCAGAGGCACCGAAGATAGATGCAACAAAGTTTTGAGTCCAGGTTGCCTTGGTGTAATCCTGCAACTTGTAGATGTACTCCTTGGCAAAAGCAGACCCTCCAAACAGAGCAAAACTTCCAGGAGCGTTTCGAGCAGCAGTCCAGCCCCATCCTCGATACAATCCTAGACCCTCGTCGGCCAAAACTCGGATGAATCCTCGACCCCGAAATGCCTCCGGGTTGGTCTGTCGCTTAATCTTGAGGACATCCAAGGGGAGTAACACGATCTCACCAATTCCGATAAGCGAGCCAGCAGTAGCAGACATCAAAGCTTTACCAGTTTTCTTTCCAAACGCATTCTCAAAGCTGCTGCCATAGTGGCCAGACAGAAACTCATTGGCAACCGGTTGGCCTCCGTACTTGTAGACTCGCTGAAGAATCTTGTATCCAGCAGCGTATCCGAGACCAGGGAACAGAGAAAGCATTCGACGAGGCAGAGAAGCATCTGCTGTATCTCTAAATATAACCTGGTTGAGTTGGTGAGCAGAGGTTATCTGGTTAGCGATAAGATTTGAGGGAAATAATGCATTTGGGACAACTTACTCTAGTATGGTTGCTCATCAATCGCTTTGCAGTTGTATCCACGGGGTGGAATACGGCCAATTCTGCGATTCCAGCAGTGGCTAGTTAGCAGATTTGGTCTTCAGAATGAGCGAATTACTCTTTCATCGCTACACGTACCAGAACCCAACACTCGGGCAGTGGCTGACTGTTTTCTATCAGTGGAACCGGCTGGTGGTGACATGTTTTGTTTTTAACTACAGTATACAATATAATAAAAATCTATGGAAACGGGGAACAAAAACAATTTAAGAACAAAAAGGAATACAACCCCTCCGGAATCTGGTCGGCAGCTTAATTTAATGACTATCAGTCACATTAGTTTTTTTTGAAAAAAAAATATGTATTGCCGCCGCACGTGTGCAGTCCCCTGCATACAGGTTGTGCGGCGGAGCATAACTGTGAAAGCTGCAGTGGCAAGTAACTGAGTGCGGAAATCACTGTTAGTACTGCTACACGACTATAAAACCGGCTTCTTTCCCCTCTCTGATTTGCAACAATTCACATACTAATAAAACTTCACGATCAGAACGATCTCACGTCGTAAAACAACCAGCATCAAAAGAAATATCAAACGCATAGTACACCTAAGTAGTGTTTTAGATAATAACAAATAAAACTACACAGGTAAAAAAAATACTTGTACAGTAATATAGTGTGCAACCTTATCACTGTTGTTGAAGATATACTTCAGGATATTAGGTCGTGCTCTATAGCTATAGTGGTTAATAATCTTGCACCAGTTGGAGAGCTTTGTACTAGAACCTCTACTAGAACGGGTTACTCGTTCTTTATTTATTGTATTGTCACATATTCCTCTGTGTCATCATGTCACAAGAAGAACTAGACGGGATCCGGCAAGATTATCTAGGGTCATTGCAAGAGTTGACATTCAATTCGCGACCAATTATAAGTAATCTTACTGTCATAGCTCAAGAAAATGTCCATGCTGCTCAAGCTATAACTAAAGCCATAGAAGAACATATCAGCAGGGTAGGTGTAGTTGTAGGAAAAATACTTGCTATGAGAGAAGCACTGTGGGCTTCTCTCTCTCACAAATCATTTGAATTCTCAAGCTAACAAGTGTCCACCAGCATATAAACTGCCAGCCCTCTACCTTTTAGACTCGATATGTAAAAATATCGGTGTCCCGTATACCACTTTTTTTGGACTAAACATTTTTAGGACCTTCACAGACACATATACGTTGGTCCCGGAGTCGATTAGGATAAAGCTGTACGAGTTGTTTCAAACATGGAAACAACCTCCTCCGAATTCAAATTCTCAGTATCTTTTTTCTGCTGAGCAGATCAAGAAACTGGACAATTTTCTGATTCGAGCCCGACAATACCAGGACAATAGCAATAATGGCCGAAACCCAAGTCCTGCTCCTCAGACACTGCAGCAGCATGCTCAGGCATTTATTTCAAATCAGCATCAGGGTCTGCCACAGCAGGATTTATTGGTGGCTGTAGACAGGCTGATTGAGTTGACAAATCAACGTAAAGCTCGGAACCCCGCAGATGTGGACGCTCAGACCCAAATTGGGATGCTTTACAAGTTGAAGGAAGTGCTGTCAACGCAGTCCTTACCTCCAACGATTTTACCTGCAATTCAAGACAAACTTATGTCTTTTACTAGAAAGGAGCTGGAGAGGCTGAACAGTCGATCCTCCACTCCAATGATGTCTCAAATATCTCAGCAGCAACCAGGTTACTATCAGGGACAATCTGGACAACAGCCGGGACAACAACCTGGCCAGCCTTTTGATCTGGCTAAACTCGGTCCTTTGGTCCAACAGATGATGGGCCAGAACCAAGGACAAAACTACGGTGCTCAGCAAAATCAGCAGAATTTCGGTCCACAGTTTAATTATGGTCCCCAAGCGAATCAGCCAAACTTTGGCGGTAACAATCCGTTAGCTGGCTTGTTTGGAAATGCCAACTCCCAGCCCATTCGATCTCCGAATACCCCAGGAACTCCAGTGATCCCTGAGTCTCTGTTATCATCACTGAAATCGGCGGGCTTAATTAACAACGGTATTGCGTTTAGAGTTGAGTTAAACAGCTCTGAGCTGCTCAAACCACGGCCAGAGCTGGTTGACTGTTTGTACAAGAATCTGCCTAAACAGTGCAGCACATGTGGAAAGCGATACAAAGACGATGCAAAAGGACACGAAGCGAGAGAGAAGCATTTAGATTGGCATTTCAGGGTGAATAAACGATTACGGGATGATAGTAGGGCGGTCAACCGATGTTGGTATTTGACTGAACGGGAATGGATTGAATATCACGACGAAGATGAAATTTTGGGTCTGGTTCAAGTAGAACAAGACAGGTCGGAGAAGGATGAAAAGCTAGATTTGGAGGCCCTTGGCAAAAAATACGTTCCTGTGCCCGGCGACAAGAATGTTTCGCTAAACTGTCCTATTTGTAAGGACAAGTTTGAGACGCAATGGAGTGATGAAGCGGAGGACTGGGTTTGGATCAACGCTATCGAGGAAAAGGGCAAATATTTCCATGCAATTTGTCACGCTGAAGCGCAGATTGGTAAGAAGAAGGATGTGAAAGAAAAGGACAAGCGGTTGCAGCCTTCGCGGGACTCGCAGAGAGATTCCCCTGTGACGCATACGCCGACTCCACAACCATTGGTTCCGCAGGGTCTTGATCTGGCATCAATCATAGCCAATGCAAGTTCTAAGCGAAAATTTGAGGGAGATGATGAGCGTGGTACGAAGCGAGAAAAGTTTGTTGCTTGATTGTTGCAATAGAATAGTATGATGGGGGGATGATATCATTATATATTAACATAGCATGTAGGCTCGAAGCCTGAAAAAAGAGCTCAAATAATACGAGTTATCTACGCATCTCATAAAAAGTTTCACTGTAGTTCATAGTCGTGGTACATATATACACTAGTTCTTGAAACAAGCAAGAATAGAATCCCAAACTTGGTTAGGCTTCTTAGAAGCGTCGATACCTGACCAGATTCCAGCCTTTTTGTAGTAATCAACCACAGGCGCAGTTTGCTTGTGGTAAGTAACCAATCGCTTCTTCAAAGCCTCGGCATTGTCGTCAGATCGCTGCATCAAGGGCTCTCCGGTGATGTCGTCTTTCATCTCCACTTTGGGAGGATTAAATAATTTGTGATAAGATCTTCCAGAAGCCTGGTGGATCAGTCGGCCAGTGATTCGGTCAATGAGCAGCGAATCGTCTATTTGCAGCTCAATGGCATTTTTCAAAGGAGTCTGTCGGGCTGCCAACATCTCGTCGAGCTTTTCAGCCTGAGGAATAGTTCGAGGAAAGCCGTCGAGAATGAATCCAGTTTGGCATTCCTTGTTGGACTCCAATTCACTTTTGATCATGCCAACCATGATCTCGTCGGAAACAAGACCACCTTTGTCCATGATCTCTTTGGCCTGCTTTCCCAGGTCAGTTTTCTTGGAAACCTGAGCACGCAGCATATCGCCAGTAGCCAAATGGCAAGCACAGAACTTTTCTTGAAGTTTAGGAGCCTGGGTTCCCTTGCCAGCTCCGGGTGGACCTATTAAGATCATTCGGAGCTGGGCTTCCGGAGTAGTTGCTGCGGTTGGCTTGACGAATTTTTTTTCCAAAGCCTCAATTCGGTCAGAAATCTGACTGACTAAGTCTTTGAGTTCTTTGATTTCTTTGGTCATTGTGATTGTAAAATGATGGTAAACAGATAATACAATGAGCGGGTGCTTCCAGTTTAGATATTTATTTGAGAGTTTCTCTAAAATCCGTGGGACAAATAACTGAAATTTGTTGGCCAATTAAATGTCCGACAGGTTGCGGTAAGGGCCGCATGAGGCTGGAGGAAGGGAAGGAAGACGTATAGAGGTCATTGTGCTTTAAGGTCCTTACAGTATTGCAACGGTGCTATCAATAATTATGATTGTCAGCTAATACATAGCTTATGTGGTGGTATAACTCTAATTGACCAAAAAAATACTACTTTTACCACTCAGCATTCTTCCATTGCTCTCTTCTCGCTCTCACCTTATCTCGGCTGATCTACAACATTTAAGTTGCATCATGCAGTATTTCAACGTTATCTGTTTACGTAACTGCGGCTTCAAATATTTTTTGACATTTGGGCCGAGTTCTTAGCGAGACAGTTAGCACTTTAAATCTATAATTCCACACACTCTTTACCGTTTTGAACCATGTCTAATACTAACGCCCCCGAGCTTGCAGCAGATGCCGTGCTCAAAAAATCTGATCAGATGCCTGCAGACGCCGTTCCTGTGTCAGGCATCGACTTTGAAAAATATCCAAACGCCAGTGCCAGTGACCTCATCGATGGCATGAGAAACATGGGATTCCAGGCTAGTTCTCTAGCCAAAGCGTGTGATATCATTAATGAGATGAGAGCATGGGAGGGTGTAGATAAAGAAGGAAACCCTGCTAAATGTACCATATTTCTCGGTTATACCTCCAACCTGATCTCGTCTGGTCTGCGAAGTACTTTGAAATACTTGGTCAAGCATAAAATGGTATCTGCAGTAGTTACAACTGCCGGAGGTATAGAAGAGGATCTTATCAAGTGCCTGGGTGAAACCTACATGGGAGATTTTGCTCTCAAAGGTGCCTCCCTGAGAGAAAAGGGACTCAACCGGATTGGTAACCTGTTGGTGCCAAATGATAACTACTGTGCATTTGAAGAATGGGTGGTGCCTATTTTAGATACTATGCTACAGGAGCAAGAGGAGGCAACTGAAAAGTACGGAAACGAAGTCCAGGAGGACGGTTCATTTCCTTGGTGGACTCCTTCAAAAGTCATTGACCGATTGGGAAAGGAGATCAACAACGAAGACTCGGTGCTCTACTGGTGCCACAGAAACCAAATTCCTGTTTTCTGTCCTGCCATCACCGACGGGTCGCTAGGAGACATGCTTTTCTTCCATACATTCAAAAGTTCCCCAAAACAACTACGAGTTGACATTGTTGCCGACATTAGACGACTCAATACTATGTCTATGGCTGCCACCCAAGCAGGCATGATTGTATTGGGAGGAGGTGTTATTAAGCACCATATTTGTAACGCGTGTCTAATGAGAAACGGAGCAGACTATGCTGTGTACATTAATACTGGTCAGGAGTTTGATGGTAGTGATGCTGGTGCTCGACCTGACGAGGCTATCTCTTGGGGTAAAATCAAAAGTGACGCAAAGAACGTCAAGGTCTATGCCGATGCTACCTTGGTGTTTCCATTGATTGTCGGCGCCACTTTTGCCAAAGACAAAGTGGACATGTAAATATTTATGTATAGCGTAATTTAAGTATCAGCTTCTTCTTTCAAAATTCGTTATTCTTATCTACTCTACATGCAATCTATCCGCTTCTGGCATTCACTTTTGGCTCCCAAACAGCAACTTTTGGTTTTGTGGTGTTGTATGGGGTGTAAGCTCCTCGAGTACCAGTATAGTTCAAGAATCGTTGAGTAGCAAGAGGATAGGTTCGGACAGTGAGATTGTCAGTCAGTGTTTGATTGGGAGGGGTGTCGACCAAATAGCCTAACCATCCGTGCCAGCCAGGTTCCACTTGGGACATGTCATGGTAATATTCCTTGTACTGAACCCATCGAGTTCGGAGGTGGATTTCGTCTTCCTCGGTGTTTTCAAAAAATTTGTTTCCAAAGATCTAGTTAGATGAAGAGTCTTACGGGTTTAAAAGCGATCAAGTCGACGAGCTGGTGCATGTACATAAAATCTGGATGATCGAGTAACAAATTCAACGAGTTGATATACGCTTGATTCATACAGCTGTCAACGAGGTTGTCAAACTGAAAATCCTTAATATTTTATCGTACGTGTCGGTCTCCAGCTGTTCAAAATGCAATTTAGTAGCTAATCACGGTCAAATCACCATGTCCCTAAGGTTAAACTGGCCCTAAGGCTATACTGTATATGTTTCAACTGGTTTGTCTCGGTGTAAGTTTCGTCTACCTGTCCAATCTCTCTGTTGCTCGATGGTCTGTCTCTCTCACTTCAACACTCGCTCCGCACACTTTTGTCGCTCCGCGCATTCGCTCACTGTGTTACTTACATCAGTTCCTACAAGTCTGGTTAGTCCCGGCAGCCAATCAAAACGCTTCGAATCGTCGCAACTCACCTTCCGGACTTGATATCACCAATTCCGTTCATCTGGCGTAAAGCGTCCGCCGGACCAACTCGGAAGAAGTTCCGAATAGTTCTTCCAAGACTCGACGACATGCTGAGATACTTGGCTTGATTATGAGAATCGCAAATATATGTAAAAAGTCGACGTTTTGTATAGGTTGAGCTGATGCGGCGGGTGAATGTGCGGCCCGTGCGGCAGAAGGTTGACAGACAAAAAGTCAGGTGACATTTGGAGTCATGGGCAGCTATGATTCTAGATTCGATCCAGCAGTCTTAGACAGGTTTGATGGGCTACGATTTGAAAACTGCTTAGCACTAACTGGGTTCCCGTTGAGTTGTGCAGTGTATATTTCACATATTAATAGTCTTACCTATCTGTAAGTGGGCCCTTGAAGGTGCGTTAAACGTTGGTTCTTCGTTAAATCTTACCACTCACTCTTGTGGCTTTTGTGGATGTACTTCACACTCCGAGATCTATCCGATAACTCCTTTCTCGGGTTGTGGTCCGCTAAGCATATGTTAAGCTATAATGCTTACGGCTACAGTTAATCTTTGTTTTTTCTACGCTTGCTCTTTTACCATCTATTATGTTTATATTTTGTAACTGGTACAACTGCGTATGAAATCAACTCTGTACTTCCTATATCGGATCTCTAATGTACAGTATGTGAGTTTCATGACCAATTTCCCGTAAGCGACTGATTCCAGCCAAAGGTTTAAGTTGCATATGATCGGCCAGATCTACAGGTACACACCTGTTTTGAGAAGTTGTACTGAGGGTTCCAACAATATAAGTTTGGAGAGTACGGTAATAGATGAGGAAAGCAGTTCTACTATGCGTTTTTAGTGACCTGCTTTCCTTTGACAGAAGTTTAAATTCGTACATAAGCAACGAAGTTTCCAAGACACCGAGAAAAAGAGTCCGAAATAGTCCGAACAGTACCAGTTCCTAACAATGATCGTGAGGTCCGTACCGACAGTAAAAGCATCCAAGTCTAGAGCGGGGAGATTTCTGTCTCGATGAATTGAATCTTTTGGGTGGCTCAGACTATATCAATAGAGCGACAACATTAATTGTATTATCAATCGCGAATACTGATCCTAAGCAGTCCAGCTTGTAATCTAAGTTTTATTCAACTCTCTGTCTCTTGCACACCCCTCTTAGCGCTCTCGTCTATCGGTACTCTCGTCCATCATCAGCACACGCCCAAGTTTTCTTACCAACAACTGACTGATAAATTGGCCGCCAACCCCCCGCCAGCGACTTCCGCCCTACAGGTTTCAGATAATTATTTTTTGCACGACCCGCACAGGTTCAACTATGCGAGATAACAATTCCAGTAAACGATAACGGAGCAGGCTGCCCGAAATGTGCGCCTGCACAGGTTTTTTCTCCTACCGCTTTCACACGGTTATCGTACACGAAATGTAGCAGTGGGTACCGGCCTAACGCAGCCTCAAACGCAAACATAGGCCAGCAGCCCCCGCCTGCGCTGCAAATGGGCCGCCGTTCCACCATCGGATTTCGGTCGATTTGACAAATTTATAATTCACTGTGCACCCAAACCGCACGTGAACCCACAAAGTGTACACTGCACGTTTAAAGAGGTGCGGTGCGTCAATTGATTTGCGTATGTACACTACTAATGCATTGATTGACGGTGCATGGCAGGACCATGTACACGTCCGAAAAAGGACGTTGGGATCAGAAACTCTCAGATCCAGTACTGTGGGCCGATTACGTGACAGAACCCAAAATTAACACGATGCTGAGTTATTGGCGGCAGTGTACGTGGTACAACTTAGGTTGTCAAATCATGTGACAACCACAAACTGTCCTGCCAACCGATTGCTACCCCGCACTAAGCCCGTTTACACTGTTACCACCAAGCGTAGAGCTGCAATTACGAAGTAGGTGGGCAGAAACAGTGTACCAAGCCGATTGAAGATGTTTTAAGTTTTAGATAATAGCAGTTACTGATACAACGGTTGTAAGAGAGTGACAGTACCGTATTGGATACGGTACGTAATGCTAGAGTGTGAAATCCCGGGTTTTCCAAATGATAAGAGTGTAGGTATCAAATATCCGCATATATCAATAAAAATTGACTATCACTGAAACGGTACACTCTCTTCCGTACCAGTCAAACTTATTCTTCTTCAGTATACAACTTCTGTCTGGTAAAACTCCAATCCACTGGTAAATATCTCGGATAATGTCAATTTCGGCTTCACTATCTGTGTATTCGTTCCATCCCGCGTAAATCATAGACCAGAGATTAGTGTCGCGCGGCTACGCATCAATCGTCAATACTTAACCCGTATTGAATACGCATGCCGTTAGTATAGATTTTTAGTGTCACGGCTGCTTGGGTCACGAAGCATAAAAGAACGTTAAACAACTGTCACTCCAATGGCTGAGTAGCATTGCTTAACTCACTATACTTACCGCAGTCTGCGCGCAGTCCGATGGCGTTTCATTACTGTCTATAGTGTGCGGAGGCCAGGCTCGGTGTTATAATTATATGTGGTACAGGTAATAGTATGCGAGCAAATAACTTCGGATGCCACGTCCTGCGCAGGGCTGTAAATAGATGTCCCTTTGGCGATGGCTTGTGGGGTGCAGTGCGTTGCAGACCAAGTGTTTTGAAAAAAATAATTCCAGCCCAACTCGGACTGGTGCTAAGTTACACTACAGTACACTACAGCACACGGTATCAACTAACAAATTTATAGGGGGGAAAACGGGCGGGTTATTACTTATCCGCCGCACAGAGGTGAGGGTTGGGGCATCGAATGACTGACTGATTAACCAGTTATTTTACTGAGACAAACTGAGAGGACGACGCCCTCAACGGAGGCAGACTTCTGTAGTGAGCATTGTAGGCGAAGTCTCTACGGTAATAATTGTCCATGCACCCCTTCCCCTTACATAATGTCAGAAAATTTATTGAAATAATATATTTAATCAAAAATAATTTTTCAAAATGTGTCCAAAGGGATGACGACGACGAGCGATAAAGAAAGGTTCAGCCAAGGTTAGGGCCGATCGCGAGATCTGTTTAACCTTGCATTGCAGCTGATAATCGGATATGCTTAAGTGTACTATGCAGAGATGCACACTGCAGTCTGCGCAAGGTGCAGCTCGCATGATGGGGTTACAGTCAGGTCTAAGAATAAAAAAATAGGGAGTGCCATGTTGTGTCACACACTGACTGCCTAATTTAACTACAGAACTCAAGTTTACCAATCTTTGTACCTATATCTTCTCTTTTACTTGTTAGAGGTAAGAAAAGAAATACTGTTTATTTAACTATCAACAAAGTAGAGTACACAGGTGAGAGACCATCCGCCAAGCTCGCTCACTTACTCAGCTGTAAATCCCAATCTATCGACAGAAATCGACCCCGTCGATCGTGGATGATGATCAACGACGATCCTGACGATCAGATCATCTCAGCGCCTTCACTAACAATGATGACAATAGAGTAAGTCAAATAATATTTCCTATACAATGGCATTTGAGGTGTTAAACTGTTTTGGATACCTGTAGCATATCACAATAATAATAAAAATATGATAGTAATAAATGACGAGCGGTGAGGCGGATTTTCTTGAACTAGATTTTTCCAATGATCCCCCGTTAGCTCTCTCCCGTTAGGTATATCGGTCAGATTTTCATTTTGCATCCGGCACGTTTTGCTGTACGTTCATAGCGGGATCAATGCTTCAGAATCGGGTTCGTCCACCCAAGCATCCGTTAGCATACGTAATCACAAGTTCTAACAAACCATAAGGTTACTTTGCTTACAGCGAGCTATTAGCAGCTGTTTCACATTTCACAATTTTCTGTGAGAATACGATCTTGTTTTACTTATTCAACAATGTCATTGTTATCTGTAAATCGTTACCGGTTGAGATTCGATCGCTGTTTTAAACCTCCTCGTCACTCAAATGACTCCTCGCTAGATTCTGCTACAATTGTCACAATTGTTCGATTGGAGATTGGGAGATTAAGATATGGTGATCCGTTTAACTATACCCCTCATGAACATTAGTTAGAGTCAGTAGTTCGCTCCGTAGTATCATAAGTTCTATATGTCTACACTGATAGCCCGTAGTTGCTCTACCACTGTGTACCGCTCTGTTTATTGCCCACTATTCTCACTATTTGGTAACCCTTTCTTACTTACCCTTCTTACCAATTGGTGAAGTCGTTCCTTGGTCCTGGAGCCCTGACGTATGCCCTCGACTGGGATCTCAATACCCAGGCGGATAAGCAGGGGTATTACGCTTTACTATAGGGTTGGCTATTGTTCCAGAACTTGGACGGGTTGTTGATTGTCACAGTGTACTAGAAAGGAGGGGGTATCAAAAAATATTATTCAAGGGACAGGTATTGTATTATTTTTTACGAGGATGAACAATGAACCCAGACATAATGGATAATGCGGACAATAGGGATCCTTGTAAAACGACATTCGATACACCAAACGCCATCCAAACAGAATTCCGGATTGGTCTTGCCTGATGCTAGATTATATTGCAAGTTGGTTTGTGCAATAGCTTGTACAGTTTTGATCCTGACCGGGTCCCCTCGATTTGGCTGTGATCTCAACGTTCAGATCTACTTATATAATAATAGATCATATAATAGTAGAAGAAATAGATCCAACGAGATTTACCCAGATCTAGACGAGTGAATAACCCATAAAAAATTGAGCCTGTCAAGTTGAATTACCAACCTCCGTAGAGAATACGCAGAATAACCCACCACGATTAGGATATCTCGCTCGGTAGTGATGTAGTTGCGGGCCGCAAAAACCCGCAGTTGGACCTGAGCGCACACCGTGTTCCATACGTAGAGTAATAGTACTATTTTTTCCTACAATAATCTCTCTACAATGCTAGTACGGTTATTGGACTATTGGACCCGATGCACAACCGAATTTGTTCATTACCTCCGTACCGATTCAAAAGAACTTCTCAAAAGAACTTTCTAATTGGGCCAATCGAGGGGTCAGCCTGCAAACTTTCTATGAAAACTTTCCCTGGCCTCCTACATTGGCACCTTACTAACCCTTTCCATGGTAATAATCGGAGGACGACAACAACGGGACGCAGGAACGTAGAAAAGAGCAATTGCAGAGTTATTAGTTAAGATGATGCTGGCAACTTTATGAAAAACAACTAATGGAGATAGTTCAGGGGTAGCATTCGAGGGGTACTTGGCAGCATAAGTATTACTGACTAATTTAAAAGAATAGGTAGTTGGACCGATACATCAGACATGGCGAGCGACCAAGATCTTTGAATTCAGGGGTTATCTTTTAGCTGCCACACTTTTATGGATACAGTGAGCACCACACTGAAGGTAGTCTGGTAGTCGTTTCGCAACTTCACATCTCAATTGCAAAGAAAAATAGTAAATACTAAGAATAATTACTTCAACTATCTAATTCCTTGTCCTATCGTTCTCATCTCAATCTCTCAAACCCCAACTTCTTATCACTTCAGAACTTTTTCTCCTGGGTCACCAGAGCTTACGTGATGGTATCATGAGGAGGAGTCCTCCCGGCTTCCTCTCATACGCTATAGCATAATGAGCCAATAGAAACCCTCAAACCTCGGCCCACAATTGTGCACGATCCAAGACGTTTAGATCGTGAAACGTTACGTTGCATTACGTTTCGTTATAGATCTATATGTCATAGCGAAATTGATATATATATAAAGAAAATGTGATCACTTCAATATAAACCAGATAGCTATCAAACAGCTTCGTCAAATCGTCATCATCCTCCCATACCTCCCGTCCTCCCCACTATTTTTCCGTTTCGCTACATCTCGCTAAACTCGCCTTTTCCATCAACCTGTAACACACCTTTCCCGGCTGACCCCACTGGTGCTTAGGAGTTGTTTGGGTCGGTCTGCGCAAATTTATTTTTTTTCCTTTTACTCATATAATTTCTTTTAACCCCGCTCTCTGCTTTTTTAAGGTGATCTCTTAGTAACTCCTTAGCTAACACCGCCAGTTGCTTTTTCTCACAGAAACCTACCTTTTTGAAAAAAATAAAAGGTTGCAGGATACCCGATCAGCAACGCACTGCCTAATGATGGCTCTATGCATTTTAGGCTCAGGTTTATCGGAAACTAGAGCCGATAGTACATTGAGATATTTATATATAAAAAGATAGTAGCCAGATAGGATGAAGAGCACGATAGAATCTTGAAAAGCACAGACGGTTTTGAAAAAGATAAAAGGCCCTTCAAAGGTTTCTTTTAATACAGCCTTAAATCCAACCGAAAAAAACGTTAAACGTTAAATTTCTAACGAGGTTTTATTAAACCTTATTCGTTGAAAGTATTTTGGCAGTGACAAACAAGAACAGACAAATATCTGATCCAGTTCTTTTGTTGTTGATTGCTCTTGAATTTTAAAACAAAAAAGGGGGTTTCTCTAGCTCACTTCATAAGAAAGTAACATTGGTCGTCTTTGAGGAGAACAGATCGCTGAGCATCTCTGCACACCACAACACGGTTTAGCACACTACAACACGCCCAATCATCCACAAAAATGACCGAGTACCTTCACGACCGTCATCTGTACAACCTCCCTCTTTATGATTATCCCTCCATTGACTCGTCTATTGAGACGATTCGGATGAGCCAGACTGCGTCTGCTGCCACATCGGCAGATGAGTACTTTTCGACTCATTATATGGACCATAATCTGTCTATCAGTGCTGCTCATCCGGCATCCGCAGTTGGAATGTATTCGACCAATTCAGAGTATTCCTTTGGTCAGGATCACTTGAGACATGCCTCAGTCACTTCGCTCGGCTCATATCTGTCTCCGTCGTCCTCTTCCTCCCCGACCCATCACCCTACCACTCCTCCAGTGTCCTCAATTGGAGCTGCTGGCATTCATCATCATCCCTCATCCTTTGCCATGGCCTCTTTCGAACAAAACGTGGGCTACCCGGACCTGGTCAGTCCCATGGTCAGTCCTACTGACATCTACTACAACTCTCTCCCCACGACTCGACCCCCTTCTGGATTCGAAGCTGCCGGAGACCAACACTACACCAGCCTTCCTATCCACCTGATGGACTCGATCCCCGCTCCTCCTCACCTTGAGTACATCACCCAACTACCCCACCCCACCTCTTCTCCTGCATCGATTAAACTTGACCCCCCAATTGAGCTGGTCTCAAATGCATCCTCGGTGGGTCTTGAATTGGCTCCTGTTTCCAAGCCTGCCAAGGCTGCCGGCCGAAAAAAGAGCGTGAGCTCATCACCTAATAATAACACCAACAGTAACAATAACAACAACAGTCCGACGTCTTCGTCCCACAAAAAAACCCATAGTGCCAGCCCTGCTGCCCCTCCGGGACCTATCCCAGCATCCACTCCCACTCTAGTGCGAAGAGACGGACAAGGAATAGAATGGATTGCATTCGAATATTCCAAAGAACGAGTTAAATCCACCTACACCATCCGGTGTGACATTGAAACCGTCGATATCTCTCATCTGTCCAATGACTTCAAGAAAGAAAACTGTATATACCCCCGGGCCACGGTCCCTCCCAGTGAGTACACTGGCAACCGTCAAAAATATGAAACCGAATGCAATTGCATTGGCTGGTGTCTGTCGCACTTGAATCCTGCTTTGCGGGCCCAAAGAGGGTTGATTCAGCGAGCTGTAGATTCCTGGAGAAACACAAACGCTGATCCATCTTTCCGTTCTCGACGAGTCAAGCGAATGTCCAAGAGACAGGCCCAGATGGAGAAGCAGCTGGACATCCAAACTCAGAGTACTCCTCTGAGTGTGGTAAGCACCTCTGTCCATATTCCGCTCAACAGTCTCGACTCCATTCCTTCCTTTACGAACCCGTTCAACAATACTGCCTTGCCAGTGGTCCCGGTTTCTCCGGTTAGTCCACGATCTGTTCGGACCAAGAGTCTGAGTGCCAATGCCAATAGGCGGCGATCCTCTGGACACGGACTGAGTCCTTATGGACGGAAGAACATGGTTC